>CM021109.1:187996642-188135305 GCA_007115665.2 Sequoiadendron giganteum | reverse complement strand
ATACTTGCCTCGAGGAGGTGGTCCTCCTTGATTACCCAGGTTATTGATTTGATTCATGGGAGTTGGTTGTTGTTGTGCTACTACCGCATTAGTCTGCACATTGTTGCGATTATGATTTTGCGGTTAATGGGTTTGGATGTTCTGCTTAGGGGCACTAATGACCACCTTAGCATCGACCACGCCGTCATTTGTGATATTTTTGTTCCTCGACCATGTTCGAGGTTTATCATTATAGTTATTAGATGGGCGGTTATCCTGGGGTGGAGTGAATGTTGATGCGCCTCCTCACGCAATAAGGGCTCTTTCGATGTTGAGCACCTTTGGGATCAATTGATCATAGGATGTAATGCACTGCATTTTCAAGTAGAACGCCAAGTTTTCATCTAGATTGGCTATTATGGTACAAAAATTTTGTTCTTCTGGCATGGTCCACTTGCTCTGATTGGCCTTGGATTGCCATCTTTGCAAGAACGATGTGAATAGCTCTCCTTTTCTCTGTTTGAGTGTGGATAGTTCTTCCAAACTAACATCTGCACCCATATTGAAAGCATAATTTTTAAGGAAAGATTTCACAATTTCCTCGAATGTTTTAATGCCCATGGGTAGGCGAGAAAACCATTCCATGGCTAGACCAGTCAGAATATGGGGGAAGAGTCGCATTAGATACGTGTCATCGTATGTGACCTCCATGCAATGCACCTGAAATTCCCTGACGTGGTTTTCAGGGTTACCCATTCCATTATACTTGTCAAATTTGGGGATCTCGAATCCCTTTGGGAACGATATCATGGTGAGACTTCTATCAAAAGGATAAGGGCACAAGTTGCCCGGTGTCCTTGTTGTTTTTCTTGCTTGTAAGTCCAACACTTGCTACGAGAGCAATTTGATTTGTGTTGTGACATCTTTGCTTGGATTGGGAGGTGGAATGAATGAGTTGTGAGGTGTTTGAGGTGTGGGAAGAATACTAGTGGGTGTTTTCTACAAGCTGTGTTGTGCGTTCAAAGCCTATCGATATGCTTGCATTTGTGTCAACAATGCTTGTTGTTGATCTTGTTGTTGTTGCTCCAACAACGCTTGTTGTTGGTCCACCTATTGTTGTTCCCATGAAGCCTGTTGTTGGTCAATCTATTGTTGTGCTAGTAAAGCTTGTTGTTGGTCGAACTATTGTTGTGCCAACAAATCTTGTTGTTGTGCCTGAAAGTCTTGCAGGGCTTGTTGGTAGGCTTGTAGATGGATTGCTTACAGTTATGCTTGGTATTGTGCTTGCACCTATTGTTGGGCTTGTGATTGTACTTGAGCTAGAGCTTGAGCTTGGGCTTGAGCTTGGGCTTGGGCTTGAGCTTGAGCTTGTGCTTGGGCTTGGTCTTGCATTTGAGCTTGAGCTTGTGCTTGAGCTTGCTGCTTTTGCTTGAGTACTCTTTGTTGGTTGGCCTTTTGAAGGGTTTGGATTAGAGTGGTGAATGAATTGTCCATGTTGGCTTTTGGTGGGATTGGTGGTGGAATGGGAATGATACCAACCGTTGTGGCCGGTGAGAGGGTTATGGTGGTGGTTGGGACTTGGGTTGTGGGAGATTTGGTGGAGATACACGGTCCTTGAGAGGGTATGCTTCTGGATATTTGAGGACCGATTGATGCGCTTGTCATAGTGGCTTGGATGGTTGCCACTTGTTGTTGTGATGTTGCAGGCAAAATGATGGAATTTGATGTGATGTTCACATTGCCCTGTTCTGAGAAACTATCAATGTTCAGGGGAGGAAACCCCACTCTGAGTGGTGATGTGGTTGTGAATGGAAATTGGGGAAGAGATGGTATGCTGCCTTGAAAAGAAAAAGGATTAGTAGCATCGGTTGTTCCAAACAAACCACCTTCTACTTGTGATAGAGAAGTTTGTATGTTTGATTGACAAGCTAGTGAGGCATGGAATGAAGATGAACCGGTGAGATTGTGGAACATGAGTGGGACGTATGGGTGCAATGGATTTACCAGGACAGAATTATCTGGTGCAGTAGTGATAGCCACCTCTTTGTTGGTCACAAGGCAATGCTACTGTAACTCTCGAAACATAGCACTTCCTTTGTTCCTAATTGGTGAGGTTGGTGTGATGGCTGTCATGATGTGAGGTATTTCTTGATTGACATTTGACATTGGGGATGCATTTGTAAGAGGCATGTTCATACTAGTGCTTGCGTCGAGGTCAAAAGGGAACTGCACCCCTCCTTCCGCTAACGTGTTTAAGTACTTTCACATGGCACTAACAATTTTGTGCTTCTATGGGTTTTGAACCATTTTTATTAGTTCAAATTGTGTCATCCCCATGTCTTCGTTTGCAATGTCCTCTTCATAACTCTCCTCTTGAGGATTTTGTGATCGCAAAGAAGAGTTACTTGGGGGATTGCTTGATCCCGCAAGGTTTATTTCAGAGGTTACTTGACTCATGTCAATGAAAGTTGATATTTCACTGATATTTTCCATGTTCTACTTGTATTGCAATCTTGTTTGAACCATAAAAAATAGGGATTGTTTGATCCTAACCTTTTAGGCTCAAAAGAGAAGAACTAGGGAAGCCAAAGATCAAAGAGGGTGATAATGATGATGGGATAATGGATGAAGCAAGTGAATGAAACCTTTTGGAGAACTTTTGAAGGGTTATGCTAAACTTGTTTAGGACTTAGATTGATTATGATGGTTTGACTATGTGTATTAAGTCAAACAAGATTGTAGTGAAGTTGTAGTCCCTAGGAAGTTGTATTATCCTAGGGGAACTTGCACAAGTGGATGAATTAGCTAAGTGTGTTAAGCCAATGTGATTTGTGAACTAGTAGACCTCTGGAAGTTGTGTTATCCTAGAGGTAAATTCGTCCAAAATTTTTGACTATTTTGGCTAGGTGTGTTAAGCCAAGATAGGGTGATGTTGGTTTTAGCCTTTTAAGTTTAGCATGAGTGATTTTTCTAGAGTTCTCAAGAAGTTTGTTGATGGGATGAGATTTGATTTGATGGAAAGATGGATGAGGGTGACAAATTTGATCCTAGACTTGAACCTAGACACAACTCTCTTTACAAGGCCTCGGTGTTGAAGAACACGCTAGACTTCCTATGTGAGGAAAGCAAACCTCGCAAAAAGTTCAGGATTTTGTTGATAGTAGAATGCATACAAAGTCGGATTATTCCTTGAAGCCTTTTTGTAGAAATTGTATACTAGTCTCTCTCTGACTTCAAGGAGCATTTCAAGGTGTTGTTCATGGGCTTTTAGACTTATCCTCGTGAACCTTGGTTTTGGAATCTTGATCTTTTGGGAAATCATTGGGAGCAACACATATGAAGTTCAATTTGTCTCTTTATCTTGGCTTAATGAATTCTTTTTACCAAAGACACTTGCTTGCTTATGCTTCAAACAATATATCTAATTTCCCACTTTCTTTCTCATCCCACAAGGTCCATTTGTGTGGAAATCAAGGAAAATAGGGCAAAAGTTACCTATGTTCAACCTTATTGAAAACAAATGACAATATAATCCAAGCACTTAGAAACCTCTAGGGATATGATCCCTAGGGAAAGCAAGAGTTCCTAAATTCGTCATAGGTATTTGTTTCCTAAAAGGGGTTTGAAATTTTGAGGTCTTGTGAATGTTTTTTTTGCAAATGTTTTCGAGAACCAAGCAATGTGTTTTCCACTTCCAAGCACTTTTTACAATCCTAGGATGACGAGACAATATTCTATTGGGTTCCCACTTGGATAAATCCAGCTGTGCATATCTTGTGTGAATGGCTAAATGCTTGACCACACTAGCTCCCCTCCACGGCACACACTTCTCGGGTCAGCCAAGCATTAGTACCCATGAATCTCCCATGGCATACTTTTCATTTCCACAACAAAACTGCATGTATAATGTGGGGCAGCTTCAAAGGACATGACCTTTTGCACCAACAAAATAGACAAGGTTTTGGCCTTTTTCTAAACAAAAGGTTCTAATTCAAGAATTCCGTTCGTGGGGGATTATCCAACATCGGCAAGAGTCCATTTCTGTCCATCTCATCAGAATAATCCTCGTGATTCTTGAACTTTCCTCAAGAATCCACACTTATATACCGGTTGGAAGTCACTTGGCTTTAGCGTGTTCCTGGTTGGGTCATTCCCTTTGGTGATTACTTTTTCCCACAAGGCAGGCCCACTAAGATAAAAAAAAAGCAAGCTAACATATCCCGTCATTCACACAACCTTTGTTGAAAAAAAAAGGGGAGAACCTCCGCAATATGTCGTGCTCACACTCGTATGTTGTGTTCAATTATTAGGTATCCAGATTGAAATGTGGAGGCAATCTTTTATGCAACTTAGTGTCACCAAAAAGGCTTTAGATTCTCAAGATCGTTGTGAGGTGTGAGAGAAGCGCATATGCCTTTTCAAATGATACTACTTTGCAAAAAAGATTACAAGACACCAAGAACACATGTTTATTTTAAATTCCTCAAAGCAATAATTGATTCTTTTTAAGCACCAAAGGAAATGTGAGATTGCCTTGTTCAATTGTTATCCTTTAAAAAAAATCTAGTATGTTTATCTAAGGTTCTTTTTAGCCCCTTGGCAACTTTGAAAAGAAATTTGATTGTTTATTTTAGAACCCAAAATAAGTTTAGTGTTCCTAAAGCAAATGAAATTAACAAATTCCTTTTAAACAAGAATTGAAAAATCCTTAAAGAGTGTTGAGGAACACTTTGTACAAAGTGAGCATGGTGTCATAATGAATTCGCTTAAAAAAGGGGAATTTTGCTTGTTCTTTTTAAACCTAAAGTAAATCTAGTGTTTCTAAGGCCAAAGATATCAACAAATTTCTCTTAACAAGCAGAATTTTAAAATCCTCCAAAAGTGTTGAAGAACACTTTAGTGTTTAAAAAAAACTTTTTCTTGCATGATGAGTATGAGGTCATGATGAGCTTCCAACTTGCAAAATGACAGAAAACTAGAGAACAAAAGACAGCCAACAAAGTTAGTAAATAACAAAATCCAAAACTTAAAAGCACATGTCAATTTAGATCTTCCTATTTTTCTGCGACACAGTTTGTAAAAGCGGTGGAGTTTGGGGTGAAAGCGGCACTATATAGCGCCATGTGGTTGACTATGGGCAGCGCTCTACAGAAGTAAGGAGTGAAAAAGCAGCACGACAGGGGTAAGCGACGAAGTTTGGAAGCGGCCATGTTTACAATTTCAAATTTTTTTAGGCAGGAAATCAAGAGCGGTGGAGTTTGGAGGAAACGCGTTTTGATATTGCGCCACGGTGGGATATAGCACCGTAGGGAAGAACGCGGTTGAGTTTAGAAATTTGAAAAGAAGTGACAGGCAGGTGGAAAAGCGATGAAGTTTAAGAAACTAGGCACAGGTCGGTATTGCATCGCATCCCTAAAAGTGGTGAAGTATTGTGCCGCACCTCTGAAAGCGGCTCTATATGTCGCCGCACGACTGCTTGCTATGAGCTACGAGAAAAACGTGGAATTTTTTTTTAAAATGTGATTAATTTCTTTTTAAGCCCTCCTTCTAGTGCCAAAATGTGAACCCCTAAACCTGCAAATGCACAAGAGAAGCAAAACACATTAGTTTGTTAGATCAACTGCATGCAAACAAGTATGAGAGATTCCCATGAAATTCATCTATTCAAACTAAAATTAGGAAAAATGATGAAGAACACAAGCAAGAAATCAAACTAAATCCTAATTAAGCCAATAGATTAGTAATCCCATGGGGGAATTGGTGCCAATGAAGTGTTGCAATTGGACCTTTCCCAATTCCTAAGTTGCAATGTAGATTGATTGAACAATGGTCAAATATCCAAAGATATTTGAGCATCACTTTGTTATAATTAATGAAAATGGTGAATGATTGAGTGCAATGGGCAAAATTAGCTCTCAATGTGAAGAGAGTAACTTTGCATGAGGATTGTGGATGAGAAATGAGGAGAGAAGTCTCCAATTTATAACTTTCAATTTGGAAGAGAAAGTAGGATATGTGCAATGTGCAACTAACTTTCAATCCAATGGTTGAATGCCACATGTCAAGATGTGAATGGTTAGTGGTTGTGCACATTTTGGCCAAAGTGCCAATAAATGCATAGATTTGAATTTGAAATTGTGAAATGACTTGTTGAAGAGGGAAGGGAAATGGAGTTAATGTCACTTGGCTCAAGGCCAAGGACATGTAAGAGGCCTTAAATGCCTTGTTGGAAGGACCAAGTCCACTTGGCCTTTTTGAATTCAAATGAGGGAATATTCCCTTTTCATGCCATGTGAGGGAAAATAGAGAATTAAATAAATTAAAGTAATTGATTTATTGTGCAACTTGCATTCTCTAGAGGATTTTAATGAGAGGGATTAACTTAATCATGGTTTTGATTAATTTAATGAAGAATTAGGAGATGTGACAATTTAGACTTAAATTATGAATTGATTTAAATCAAATTGAGAGGAAATGATTAATTAAATAAACGATTTTGAGTTATTTAACTAAGGAGGAATATGTTAGATTAAATTAAATAATGTTTTAATTTATTCAATTTAATAAGAGAACTTTACAGGATTTTAATTAAATAAAATGATTTATTTAATTAAATAGAATTGTAAGGTTAATTAAATTAAATTGATTAATTTAATCAAAGGAGGTGATAGACTTAATCAGATAAATAATGATTCATTAGATTAAGGGATAGAATTATGATGAAATGTTGAGAGTGTGATTCTGGAGGAAATGATGTTAGTGATCGGGATCAAGCGTGCCAAAACAAAACTTTACATTTTCCATGTCTATAGGATGATACTAACATTGCACCATATGAAGACTATTGTACACTAATAAGATCAGGTGAGGTACACTCTTTCCTTAGCTCAAATACAAGTTCATGGAGTATCGATACACGAAAGATGGCATGCTTTTGTTCTTCATGTACAATGCAAGCCTGGAATGATTGTGAGTCAAGGGAGTAGGTTGACAAATGGTTCACAAGTTATCTTAGCCCACTTCATACGTATTGCCCTCCGACGGCATTGGAACTGACATGGATGGAATCATCGGTTGACTTTGACCACGTATTAGATCTAGTTCAACCAAGTGATATATCTACTTTCTTAGTTACTGAAATTCCATTTCATTATCTTACTTTGTACTATATTCGTAATGTTGACAAATTTCAAGAGATTTTTTGCACATATCAATGCAGGGCATGTTTATGCACTTATTGCAGATGAAGACAATGAAGAGGGAATAGACTATTACTTGTGTCATTGTGTTGAGACCAAAACAGAATTGGAGGCCCCAGTTATAGATGGAGAAAACATCGAATACCCTATAGGCTCAGTTGTGGTTACTGGAACATCACTTAGAAGGTACCCACATTCAAGTGTTAAACATTGGCTATTTCAGGACTTTGACATACATCGTAAGATTCTTCATTACACGAACCTTGTCATGACATCCAATGTTCATTTTACCAAATATGGGGGTAGACCTTTGAACAAGACGTTATGGAAGGTCTGTGAGTCTGCCATGAGACAATACTTGACGCAATAAAGAGTAGAGCAGACCCGAATGGTTCATTGGATTAATTTGTAAGTATATTCACATTGGTTCTTATTAATTTATTCTTGTATGTACATTAATTTATTTGATTCCAATGCTATCATCTTCTTTTATAGTGATTGGTGTCCCCTTGCAAAAAATGTAGATATATGAGCCATCCAAGAGAATGTCAGCCATAAAAGCAATGCAACATCCTTATTTTGATGCCTGCATGCAACATTTGTAATTGCCTTCCATCTATTTTTATTTCATTTCCATTTTGGATGCTCTTTCTTTTTCTCTTTTACTTTGTGTATTTGTAAGTAAACTATTAAAAATTGATTGATCTTTCGTTGCAGAAAATGTTGATTTAAGAGCCATCAAAGAGAATCTCTGGCAAAAAAGCAATGCAACATCCTTATTTTGATGATCTTGATAAATATCAATTTTGATTTCAAGCCATTATAAAAGAGCGTGTGAAGCTTAGCGAGGGAATCTCAATTTACTCATTTGAAGTTAACCTCATAATGAGCACCTATGATGTAGACATTTAAAGAGAAGCTTGAATGTATGAATGACATTGTAAAATATTTGTGAGAACAAAGTGCTTGAGGCATTGTAATAAGATTTAATTATATAATGAAATATACTCAAATATTGTAAGGTTTGATTTCATATTTGGTGTAGTAGCACCTTGTTCTGTAAATGCCTTGAATAGGAAAATTTGCAAACTTTGAATTTTGAAATGTAAACAATGTGAAAAAAGTCGTATAAAGGGCATGTAAACAACTTGCAACCTTTTTCTGCAACTCGTGTGACCAAGAAGATTGTTCCAACATATCTGAATAGGTATTTTTATGTTAGGCATGGTCCTCTTTCACACCAAAATACGTAGAATCGCTTTGAGCTATGTTCCACCATATCGATCCCTAAAGGGTCGAAAGTGCAAACTGACTGTAAACTTCAGCATGCTATTACATGGATACCATTACACTTAGAAACTTCTCATCCAATCCTACAGGATCACATTGGGCCCCTCTAGAAAAACCTCTCTCAGTTTTGGCTATCTTGGAGTGGTTTTCTCGTGTTGGCGGATTTTCACTTGATGGAAAAAGTGTCAAATTCAATTCATGCAAAGTTGCAAAGTGGTGCAAATTTCACTCTGCAACTCGTATGACCAAACTAACTATTCCAATGTGGCCGAATAGGTATTTTTAGGCTAGGCATGGTCTTGTTTTGCACCAAAACATGTGGAATCGCTCCGAGCTACGTTCCACCGGATCGATCCCTTAAGGGTCCAAAGTGCAAAATGGCTGCAAAATTTAGCATGCTATTACTTGGATAACATGATGCTTAGAAACTTTTCATCTAATCCTATAGCATTGCGTTGAGCCCCTCTACAAAAATCTCTCTTGGTTTTGGCTATCTCAGAGTGATTTTCCCGTGGTGGCAGATTTTCACTTCATGGAAAAAGCATCAAATGCAAGTAGTGCAAAGTTGCAAAGTGGTCCAACTTTCATACTCCAACTTGTGTGACCAAGCAGACTGTTCCAACATGTTCAAATAGGTATTTTTATGCTAGGCATGGTCCTCTATTGCACCAAAACATGTGGAATCACTCGGATACATGTTCCACCGAATCGATCCCTAAAGGGTCGAAAGTGCAAAATGGCTGCAAACTTCAGCATGTTATTACATGGATATCGTTACACTTAGAAAATTCTTGTCTGATCCTATAGGAAGGCATTGGGCCCCTCTAGAGAAACCTCTATCATTTTTGGCTATCTTGGAGTGGTTTTCTCGTGGCGGCGGATTTTCACTTGATGGAAAAACTGTCAAATTCAAGTTGTGCAAAGTTGCAAAGTGGTGCAACTTTCGCTTTGCAACTCATATGACCAAACTAATTGTTCCAACGTGTTCGAATAGGTATTTTTATGCTAGGAATTGTCTTGTTTTGCATCGAAACACGTGGAATTGTTTTGAGCTACGTTCCACCGAATCGATCCCTTAAGGGTCTAAAGTGCAAAATGGATGCAAACTTTAGCATGCTATTTCTTGGATAATGTGATGCTTAGAAACTTCTCATTTGATCCTATAGGATCATGTTGAGCCCCTCTACAAAAACCTCTCTCGATTTTTGCTATCTCGAAGTAATTTTCCTGTGGTGGTGGATTTTCACTTGATGGAAAAAACATCAAATGCAAGCAGTGCAAAGTTGCAAAGTGGTGCAACTTTCGTTCTGCAACTTGTGTGACCAAACGGAATGGTCCAACACATCCAAATAGGTATTTTTATGCTAGGCATGGTCCTCTTTCACACTGAAACATGTGGAATCACTCTGACCTATGTTCCACCGGATTGATCCCTGAAGGGTCGAAAGCGCAAAATGGTTGCAAACTTCAACATGCTATTACTTAGATACCATTACACTTAGAAAATTCTTGTCTAATCCTATAGGAAGGCATTGGGCCCCTCTAGAAAAACCTCTCTCGATTTTGGCTATCTTTGAGTAGTTTTCTTGTGGCAGTGAATTTTCACTTGATGGAAAAAGTGTCAAATTCAAGTTGTGCAAAGTTGCAAAGTGGTGCAACTTTTGCTCTGCAACTCGTATGACCAAACTAACTGTTCCAACGCGTCCGAATAGGTATGTTTATGCTAGGAATCGTCTTGTTTTGCACCAAAACATGTGGAATCACTCTGCGCTACATTCCACCAGATCGATCCCTCAAGGGTCCAAAGTGCAAAATGGCTGCAAACTTCAGCTTGCTATTACTCGGATACCGTGACGCTTAGAAAATTCTCGTCTAATCCCATAGGATTGTGTTGAGCCCCTCTACAAAAATCTCTTGGTTTTGGCTATCTCGGAGTTATTTTCCCATGGTGGTGAATTTTCACTTGATGGAAAAAGCATCAAATGCAAGCAGTGCAAAGTTGCAAAGTGGTGCAACTTTCGTTCTGAAACTTGTGTGACCAAGTGTACTATTCCAACACATGCAAATAGGTATGTTTATGCTAGGTATGGTCCTCTTTCACACCAAAACATGTGGAATTGCTCTGAGCTATGTTCCATCGGATCGATCCCTTATGTTGGAGGAGTCTAAAGTTGCAAATTTCTAAGTTGCTTAAAGCAACAAATTTGAAATGCAATGGTTACTTCTTTTGAAAGTTGTTTTTTAGTTAGTTGAGGGCATGGATCAGTTAGACAAGGGTTTAAAAAACTATGTAAAGCCTTGAGAGGCTCGAATGGGGGTTGTTGATGAAATTTTGGAGAAGATAAGATAAGAATTATTCACACTGTTCTCTATTTTTTAGATTTTTTATACAAACTTGTTGATCCCGTACTTGGTACGACCTCCAACTTCCTGTACGGTCCCAAGTTTGAAATGGATTGAAAGAGGGTTGAGTTCACAAGAACCCATCTCTCATGATAATGAATGGCCCACTTAGCACTCATTGCATGTAGGTGATGCTCATAGAGGTGAGGCACTAGGCCTTCCCAGGAGGTTACCCATCCCAGTACTACTCCAGCTCAAGCGCTTAACCACAAAGTGTTTTCCCCAAGGTTAAGTCCACTTAGCTTGCAACCACATTTGCAAAACCTTCAGCAAGTGTTGTGCCTTATTAAACATTCATTATAGAGCTCCTTTAGCTCATCAATTGATAAGTAGGAGGTATTTTCTACAATGTGTCAAATTGTGATATTGCTATCAGGATTCAATTTTGTAGTTTAAGAGTATAAAGGAGAATAAGAAGCGAAGATCAGGGTAATCAATTTATAGACTTATTTTTATTATTGAATTACCTAGTGTGGGATTGGTCTATATGAGAATTTTTTTATCATATGGGAGTATACATTTCAAGCATATAATCCAGAAAGGACTCAAAGTTAAATGCATGGGTACAAGGTATCGATCAGGAAAGGGATACCAATTCTCAAGGCCTATATATCAATGATAGGCAGATTTATATTCAAAGCTAGCTCATGATTTTAATTGATTAATTAAAAATATATATTTTATTTATTTATCAAATTTCCATTATCAAATTAATATTTGAATTAGATTTCATATTCAGAATTTATTTCATTTATAATTTGGGGACTATGTTATCTATCTTAATAAAATTGGATGACAACCCTTGTCAATCTAATAAGAAATAAATCAAAAATCTATTGATCCAGAGCTCAAGTCATTACAGTGGTATTAGAGCGAATGAACCTGCTAGCCTTTGGGTATTGCAACAAATTGACTTTCTATTAGAAGCATGGCAACCGATGATAGTGGTTGGCATTACTCAAGAAGGATGAACATCTTAAAGACATTTGCAGAAATCGAGACAAGTAACCTTCTTGTGGACTTAGGGTTGCAATATTTGATCTACAACATGCTCCACCATTTCTTTAGTATGATCAAGAACACACATAATGAAGGTGTGTTTGCAGCCATGAAAGATTATGGTTCAAACTATCCAGAAGAGTGATGTTTTATCTTGACCACCCATATCTATACCATGGTTTGTTTGGAAACAAGGATGGGTTCTCTCTTCATCGGCATATACATTATTCCTCGATGTGTTCACACTAGTGTTACAAGACTTGGACTCACCTTGGACTTGACAAGAAAATTTTTGACTTGGACACGGGTTCGGAGCCCAGACTCGACAAATAGAAAAACCTAAGAAATTCAAAGATTTTTAAGGATTTTAAACTTGTTTCATGCACCCTTTAATAAATAAACATTAAAGACACAATAGCATCATCAAATAGAAATTACTATGATCCCATACACAAACATACATCAATCACATAAGTATAAGCATCGATAAAAGATATTTGTATTAACATAAAAATTACCTTGAATACACGTAACTCATAACTATTGAACCATCAATTTAGAATGCAAATATGGATAGGTATTGATAAAATATATTTGTATTAACCAAATAGCCATGTAAGCATACATCAATATATGTCGATATAAGTATGAAATATATGTACAAAATAGCCATATAGGCTTACGAGAATGCCATATAGGCATACAATGTCAAATATGTCCAATAAAAAATATGTACAAAAGTGCCATGTAGGCATACAACAAAGGACTCTAGAATCAAAAGTCATTGCTCTCCATGCCCTAGAAATAAAATCTTTCCCTTTCCTTTTCGCTTGGATGGCGATAGGTTTGTCACTCATTTTTGTTGCACTTGTGGAGTGCTCTTGCTACTCCTCCTAGGGTTTAGTTCATGGTGAAGTTTTAACTATTACAATAAGAAGTAAAGACATGAATATACAAAAATTATATTATAAAAACTGATATATTTGACAAAATAATCACTTACATCCATCTCACGATCTCTCTCCATGAGGGAAATATTCTCACGCCCATGCTCAGGCATGCTCAAGCCCTATATAAACCATGCAAATAGAAATTAAACTACGTGAATCGATAATGGTTTGATTTTTCACTAACTAACATCTATAACAAAAAATGTAAATTTAAATTTACTAATTTTCCTCACACCTCTTCTATTAGAGCCATCAAGGATTGTATAGCAGATGTCACACCAATATCCATTGCCCTTGTCATATTCGGAGGTGTATCGTCTCATGGCAAATGAAAATAAAACAACAAAATATTCAACGTAATCAACGATGTGCATATAAACTACACAAATCTATTAAGTACTTGATTCATTAGTTAAGCTCTTTATTCTATTACCTGCATGAAGTTTTGAGTAAATCCACTACCACTGGGAAGTGTTCAAATCAAAACCTCCAATATTAGTTTGTTCAACATTCAAAATCACATATTAAATTACCATTCGTAAAACAATGCTATTAACATGCAATAAATTTATAATTGTTTACTAGTTACATACCCTAGCGATAGGTGTACTATAGAAATAGGTTGGTGAGGGGCCGGTGTATCCAGTCTCAACACTGTGACCCTGCAATTTTATTAAAATCATAAAACATTTTTAGATAATCTTGCATTTCAAAATTAAAATTTAATAAATTAAATTCAATGAACACATGCACTAACGTTTACCTGACTATCAATGCCATATGCCTCCTGCGAAATTTCAGCTGCCTTCTCCATCTCCATAGTTGGAGATGGATCATTTGTAGCAATCTCCTGAGTGTCAATGGGATCATACGAACAAGTAGCCCTGCAAGATTGACACACATGTGTTCGAAGGCCACCACTCGAAGACTCCCCTGGATGGCGCTGTAGAATAGGACTAGTATGATGGATGACACTCTGGGTCAAAGTGTTAATTTCCCACAATGTCTCTACATCAGCACTTTCCTTCACGATAGAAGGCATAACAACATGCTCATGAGGTGGCCTAGCGAGAGCTCGTCTACCTTGCCACGTAGGATCCAGCTGTGTACTAGGTCTATCCTGAGCTGACCCCCCACCTCTCCCCTGGAAATCCCTCATATCAAAATAATTTGGGATTTTGTTCAATATGAACTCACTGTATAGTTTCCTAAGGAAATATTGGGGGACCTCGCAATTGTTGCACGGTGGGTAATCGAAGACCATGTACCACCTATCATAAAACTGGTCCCTAATCTGTTGGTGGTGGCACCAATGGATAGGAAACCTCTTCGCATTGAGGGTAAGATTTTGATTTGTGCGTGGGTCAGTGAATAATGAGCACAAATGACCTTTTGTAATTTTTAAATCCTTCACATCCTTGTATGATAGTTTATTTGCATAATAATCCCTAGCCGCCTACCTCCTATCTTGCCATCCAATTATTTGTTTGCTAATTGAATCTACATTTTTTAACATATCTTTTAATGAATTTGTTAGCGTCATTCTTTTTGTAGTTGAACCATTTGAATCACTCAACCTACTGATCAAATCCTCAATTCTCTTTTTGTTGTTCTCAATTTAACTCATTAAATTTTGTTGAGTGCCAGGAGGGGGTTGAGTGATTGGTGGAGGAGGTTGATGTTGTGGTTGATTTTGATCTTGAGGATTTGGTTGGTCTTCCTGTTAAGGATTTTTAGGGTTTGTAGGTTGATTTGCATCTCCTAAAAATTCAAACAAATAGATATCAAATTCAACCTAAAACTAACTAATTCAAAAAAAAAACCATAGAATCCTTACCTCTCACGGCTCCTCGTCATTGTGGCACCATTGTTGCAAAGAAATAGGGATTGTTGGTGAAGAAATTTGTTGAAATTATCCTCCTAGAATGCGAGTGCAAAATTGTGGTGCTTTTGGCCGCAACTACAAAAAAAAAACCAATCTAAATCCTAATGAGAGATTTGCATTTCTTTTTTTTTTCTTTTAACAATCAATAATGTGAGTGCATTATAATGCGCTCGTGTTATTGGTTTGTAGTTTCTGAGCCTCGGGCTCAACATAACGAGCCATAACGCGCTCGCGTTATGGTTTTCCAAAACTTTTTTAGGGGGTGTCCACGGAATTGCTACCCATTTCCATGCACCCACCCATATACAACATAACTTTTTTTGTATGTATCGATTTTTTATTTTTTTTGTTGGATCAAGGATTTCAATATCTAGGGAACTGATATTTTTTCAATTATTTTTTTGATAATATGCTATTTTTCTACATGTGCAAAACAAAGAGCTTGATTTTCGGTGAAAAACCTACACTCACAAGAAATAAAAAATAAATATAATAATAAAATTAAACTTATTTAAAATTAATTTTTTTGGGAAGCTTATAATAAGGACTACATACTTACACAAAGTAAATTTTAAATGAATTCATTTGATGCCCCAAAAGGTAAATCAAAAGTGGTTTTTTATCAGCATTTTGATAGGTGTAAAGGAGAGTCCGTTATAGGTATGGTTTAAAACTAGCAGGGTTCTATCCAAGGGGGTTTGATCTAAGGTGGTTTGATCAAACCCTCTTCAATTGGAATCCTTCAAATGAAACTTTTTATGGCTTAAATCATTATATAATCTAAAAATATGTGATTTTAGCAAAAAAAGAATCTCCCAAAAATTGTAAACCAGCATTGTGGGATCACCCTTAGAGGAGAATGCAATATCAAGAGGACTCTTAGTTTGGCCCTTATGAGGGATGGTGTCTATCACCCCTATCATTTCATTTATAGGATTGAAATTGATAGGATTAGTTGGAACATAATCATTGTTCTCATCATCTATATCAACATTCATCACATCATTCTTTGGAGTTTCACTAGCTTTAACAAATGAAGTATTATGTTTTGGCATGGGATTGGTGAAAATTTGCAGGTTTTGGTTCGCAGACTTATTTCATTTATCACTAGTGCCCGCAATAGATAGATGACCAGAATCAATGAGGTCTTGCACAAGATATTTAAGATGTTTGCAATGATTCGTGTCTTGTCCTTTTTGTCAATGATAGTGACAATAAGCATTTTATTTAAATCTCAAAGGTAAAAGCTTATTAGGGTCAGGTGTTTTTATGGGAGGTAAGGTAATCATTTGT
Organism: Sequoiadendron giganteum; assembly: GCA_007115665.2. Lineage (NCBI taxonomy): Eukaryota > Viridiplantae > Streptophyta > Pinopsida > Cupressales > Cupressaceae > Sequoiadendron > Sequoiadendron giganteum. Next base: position 188,119,307 of record CM021109.1, on the reverse strand, counting down.
TGGTTTAGAAGTTGGGACATGGTATTATGAAGGGTATCAGGTAAGGGAGTGAATTTTTTCTTTGGATCTCCATAAGTAAAGGGCACCATGGCTTTGACAACAACTACTTGGTTATTGAAATTTTGAGTTGGTTGTTGAGGGGGGTTTGTTGGATGAAAATTATGTAATCCCTTTTAACAGATTACAAAACCTTGATTTCAACCACAGTTATGTGAGATAGAATCTCTCCTCTTAGAAAGGGGAGGCACCATCTTACTGCTTATTGAAACTAAGGAAAACTAATCAGATATTTACAATAATGTACACTATAGTAATGATATGGGGGTGTGTCACATTCATGATTCTCTCTTTTTTCTAGGAATATGTTTTACAATGTTTCACAATTTCAACTTCTTGATGCAATACAACTTCAAACTAAAATTAAGCAGTAATTCCAATATTCCTATCTTGTCAAAGAAAAGCCTAGAAATACCAGTATGATAATGATAAGTAACAAATAAGAATATATCACGAAGGCACAAAGTCGTTCCATAGCTTCCAATAATGAATCCTTCAAGATAGTAACCAGTGTTGTAAAAGAAACACAAATTATTCTTTATACTCCACGATAAATTCCACAAACAACATGAACAGATATAAGCACAAAGTCTTATAGAGAGTTCACCAATAGTATCAACAATATCATAATTTCAAGAAATGAGTGCAACTCAAAGTTTACATAGATTTACTCAAAATCTCTTTCAATATAAACTACTAATCACTGCCATTTCAATCAAATCACAAGATAATTGTTCCCAACACAAGGATAGGTGTGAAACTTCACTTCTTTATTGATAAAAAATAGATTCACAAAAATGAACTCAAAGTTTCAATATTTTCTTCACAATTGGGCAGTACTTCGTTGCATAAGATAAAAGATCATAATTACAATAGAATCCTCTCTTATTTATAGATGGGAGAGGAGAGCTAATATAGGAAAAACCCTAACCAACTAGTTGAATTATACAAAAAATTTACTCAAGAATATAGGAAAACATCTTTGTTTTTACATGTAATTATATTTTTCAAAATGACATGTAAAATGTCAAAACATATCTATATAAAGCATGAAAATGCTAAAATTGGGAAATCTAATCTAAGGAAAAATTTAGCCTTCTTCAACATCTTTCTCCATGAAAACTTCATGATGACATGCACTTCATCACTGTCTGGCATTGGCGTGTACTTTGGAGATGACGAGGATTCTTGAGATTGACTCCTTTGATGAGGTTGAACGCTTTCCGGTTCCTTTTAGGAACAATTCCTAAATCTAGAGAAAATTGGAAATACATCATTTTGTTCATTGAAGCTATTTGAGAAAGCTTCATCTTCAAATTCTTCTTGAACCATTGATGAACACTTCTTTCAAAAATTGAAACAATGGAATAACTTTCTAGTTGTACTTCAAAGCCTTCTTGCTTGGTGATAGGAAATTATAACTTGATTGTCAAAACTGCTCCAGAATATAGGCACAAGAGATAAAAATGTATGAAAGAGTAGGATTTAACAATTCTAATGCAAAGGTAGGAAATTTGAGGTCTTAGCATGAGGTATTTCACTTTAGATGTAATTACTCAAATTTTCAAGACACTGCGTATTGGATGTAAATCTAAGCGATTTCATGGGTTTGGGAAGCTTGAATGTGATGATGGTGGAAAATGGAGTGGAAGCGAGCAAAATATAAAATGGATGTGAGAAATGGAGCGAGAAAACTTGAGCGAAATAGGCCGAACAAAGCTTAGAATGCATTTTTGGATGATTTTTGAGCGTTTAGTGAAAAACTATTTGTTTTGTAAGGGCACTGAAAATCAACGCCCTTACATCTTGGAAGATCTACATTTCTTGCACAAGAGTTGAAAATCAGTGCTCCAACATGCCTTGGAAGAGTTTAGAAAATATGATACACAAGTGCTAAAAATCAACACTTTTACATTTTGGAAGTTTTGCTTTTGATGCAAAAGCGCTAAAAATCAGTGCTCTGGCATGTTTTGGAAGGAAATTGCATTTTATGTAAAAGTGCTAAAAAATAATGCTTCAACATGTCATATGTAAAAGCGTTGATAAATGGAGCTTCTACATGTGGGAAGGACTTGGGTACTTTCATGTAAAAGTGATAAAAAATAGAGCTTCAGCATCTCATATGTAAAAGCGGTAAAAATTAGAGCTTTTACATTTTGACTTGTGGTTTGAGATGTAGAAGCACTAAAAAACCCCAGCATTACATGTGCCAGAAATTGACTAAGGCATGGAAAATATGCAAAAGCGCTAAAAATCAGCGTTCCTACATGAAATATGCAAAAGCGCTAAAAAACAGAGCTCTTGCATGTGGAAATAAATTTCAGCTCCCAAAACTGAATTTTCACAACTTGGTTTAAAATGCGAATTTTGACGAACTACCAAAGGTTAATGCTCAGAATGAATTTTTGAGGATGGGGGACCACACATGAGGACCAATGAAATTTTCCTCATTTTGAGTTCCTAGAGTACATGGACTACGAAACAAACAAGTTTTGTAGGGGTTATCCCATGAATTGAGCGAGTTGAATTCAAGAATAACAACTGGCTCCAGTTGGGGAGCTTCCTTTGATCGTTCTTAGAAATGAATGAAGGGAGAATAAATCCAGTCTCTAAGTGCCTTCATCCAACCATTGGGCATAGATTCAAGTGAAAAAACAAAAACACAAAGACTCAAAATGAAAAAGAAACTTTTTTTTTGCCAGAAATCTGGTGAATCAATGATAGGTCCTCTCCTTTTTTCCCATGATGAATTATACAATGCTTATGATAGGATCCCAAAAATCATTGTGATAATGCCACAACCTTTCATATTTCATTTGATACCATCTCTTCTAAAAAATCATTAACTTGACATCACCTTGGGTATGAAAGTTTTTAATTCCTTTCTTACATGCAACCTCCATTCTTAACAACCATGCTTCATACTCTGCTTTGTCATTAGTGTTGTCAGACTGCAGCTTGAAAGAAAAAGGGAATCTTTTTCCTTCAGGAGGTATGAGAATAACTCTCACTGCTAATCCAATGGAAGAACAACTTCCACCAAAATCAATATTCCAAACATTGTTTTGATCTATTAAATTGATAGCTTCAAAATCCATGGCTTCTTTATTCAAAGAAGATTCTCCATCTGAAGAAGACTCTTTGTCTGAAGACAATTCCATATCTGAAAAAGATGAGCCATTTTTTTCCCCTCTTTGCTTGCATCCTTATCCAAGGACGTGAATATTCCATCAGTTTGAAAATAGTAAAAACTCATCTTAGGAGACTCAAAGAGAATCTGAGCTTTTGGGTCAACCAATCTTGTTACAGAAAAATTTGCTTCCCTTTCCGAAAACAACTTCTTCATAACACCCTTGACGGGTATCCTTTCCTCTGACATATCCATTTTGAGCTCTCCTCCCACATCTTTGCAAAAATTATGTCCAAGTAAGAGACCATAGGATGCTGGAACATCTACAACCAATACTATCGTCTTGATTTTCTTCTCTGGAAACACAACAAATGCAAATTGTGCATCCTCGATCTGCTCGATTAGAGGCACAAGTTTATCCTCCATGGAGAAGCGACGGCCAATTTTTTTTGTCAAATTTAGACCCAAGGAAGTAGCTATCTTAATAGGCATGGTGTTGTCAAATGCACAAGAGTCAATAACACAATTACTCAACTTCAAGTCATTGACTAGCAATGAGATGTAGAAGGGATCAATATTTTCTGGAACTAATGAGAGAGTGGAGACTAAGTTACTTTGCGGAGGCTTAGGCTTTGGGGCAGAAAGAATATCTAAGGGGATTTCTTTAGATGGATTGGTTCCTTTATCCTTGACAAACTTAACAAGCCTTTCAAATTGCTCAAGATTGGCTTTCAAGTATTCAGCTTCAAGCATCTGGATTTTTGTTTTCTTTGCATGATCAATTATATCAAATTATTGGAATGAATTTATCAAGGAAGTAGGTGTAACTTAAGGGATAGGTTTAACAAAGTGGTCACTGGTCTTAGGAACCTAATAATTGTCTTTCAAACTTGAAGAGACAATAGGAGGACGAGGAGCAATTACTGATTTATTTATTGCATCCTTCGGTTGTAGTGACAAAAGAGTACCTCTTTTTGTAATTGTGATCGATGGCTTGTCCTTTGCTTTCATATTGCCAACTTAATTTTGGTCAAGCTGATTTTGTTGCGACTGAGTGAAGACAACATATGCATCTATCACTATGTCATCCTCATCAGGTTCATGCTCAACATGCAAATAACCAATATTAGAGTTGTCAGCTAAATTCAATTCATCTTCATGGAATGGATTAGTTTTTTCTTCCATAGGGTATCCCAGCTGTGTGTAATCACCTTGTTCCACTTCATAATATCCCCTAGCTGCATTGGTGGGTGGAGCCTCTAAATCAAGTATTCCTTGAGGTGCTGGAAGACAATTTTGGTTTTGATTGGCATTGCCAGAATTATTGGAAGAATTTGGGTATGTCCTTCTAGGAATATCCTTATAGGAATTATTATTAGCAACTTGCTTCTTCAAAGACAAGATTTCATTTTCCAATATTTGAACCATAGGATCAACAAAGTTGGAATTAGTATTGGAGGCTGAAAATCCTGATGCTTGCACCTTTTTGTTTGTATTCATTCTTATTTTTCCATCAAGGATCATATCATCCTCAAGACTTATTGCTAACTATTGAGCTTCTTCAACATTGGCAAGAGATGCCCTACACAAAATAAAACTTACTTTGGGAAGTTGCGTATTGATGAAGAAACACTTGAGATTATGATCTGTTGGTTTGCCACCATAGGAGTTCTTGTCACCAGCTTATTAAACTTAACCATAATCTCACGCATGGGTTCATGGGCTTCTTTTCGCATGGTTGTAAGTTGTGCCAACAAAGCATGTGCATCTTCAACAATTTTAAATATTTCCTTGAATTTAGTGTGAAGAGTATTCCAATTAGTGACCACAACAGTAGGAAGAGTATAGAACCATTCTGTAGCTACCCCTTGTAGAGTTTCAACAAATAATATCACAGCCACATCTTCATGTTCTATACCAATAACACCACAAACAATGTAAAAGGCATCAATGTGATCATCAAGGTGTTGCTTGCCATTTCCTTCGAACTTTGGGATATTCTTTCATGAGACATGTGGAAGTTCATGTAAAGCACCTACCAACTTGAGAGGACCAAAAGCATTTACCCAAGGTTCTAGTTGAGCCATGATATTGGGAACAACAGGGACTTGAGATGGAATTGTGAAAGACAAAAAATTCACTTGGAAGAGATCTTAGCCTTCATGGAGGATAAATTGCAGCTCGTTGTAATGGAGACCTTGATCGCGGAGGAGAAGGAAGAATATTATGTCATTGTAACAATTCAAAAAATGGAGCCACCATTATGTGTGCCCTCAAACCTCGTGTATAGCTTCTATTCGCAAAAATATAAGAGAGATATTAATAATAACAATACACAAGATAACAATAAGAAACTAGAGTGCTTATTCACTTTAATCAAAAGCATGAGGCTTTGATTGTGTGTTTCAATCCCCAGCGGAGTCACCAAAAAAATATCAGATGAAAATTATGTAATCCCTTTTAACAAATTACAAAACCTTGATTTCAACCATAATTATGTGAGATAGAATCTCTCCTCTTAGAAAGGGGAGGCACCCTTCTTACTGCTTATTGAAACTAAGGAAAACTAATCAAATATTTACAATAATGTACACTACACTAATGATATGGTGGTGTGTCACATTCATGATTCTCTCCTTTTTCAGAGAATATGATTTATAATGTTTCACAATTTTAACTTACTGATGCAATACAACTTCAAACTAAAATTAAGCAGTAACTCCAATATTCCTATCTTGTCAAAGCAAAGCCTAGAAATACTAGTATGATAATGATAAATAACAAATAAGAAAAGCTCACGAAGGCACAAAGTCATTTTATAGCTTTCGATAATGAATCCTTCAAGATAGTAACCAATGTTGTAAAAGAAACACAAAGTCTTCTTTATACTCCACTATAAATTCCATGAACAACATGAACAAATATAAGCACAAAGTCTTATAGAGAGTTCAACAATAGTATCAACAATATCACAATTTCAAGAAATGAGTGCAACTCAAAGTTTACATAGATTTACTCAAAAGATCTTTCAATCGAGCAACTACTAATCATTGTCAATTTCAGTCAAATCAGAAGAAAATTGTTCCCAACACAAAGTTTGGTGTGCAAATTCACTTTTTTATTGATCAAAAATAGATTCACAAAAATGAACTCAAAGTTTCAATATTTTCTTCACAATTGGGAAGCACTTCGTTGCATAAGAAAAAATATCACAATTACAATAGAATCCTCTCTTATTTATAGATGGGAGAGGAGAGCTAATCTAGGAATAACCCTAACCAAATAGTTGACTTATTCAAAAATGCTATCCATGAATATAGGAAAACATCTTTGTTTTTACATGTAATTACATTTTTCAAAATGACATGTGAAATGTCAAAACCTATCTACATAAAGCATGAAAATGTTAAAATTGGGAAATCTAATCTAAGGCAAAATTTAGCCTTCTTCAACATCTTTCTCCATGAAAACTTCATGATGATGTGCACTTCATCACTTTCTGGCATTGGAGTGTACTTTGGAGATGACAAGTATTCTTAATATTGACTCCTCCTATGAGGTTGAACGCTTTCTGGTGCCTTTTAGGAATAATTCTTAAAGCTAGAGAAAATTGGAAATCCATCATTTTGTTCATTGAAGCTATTTCAGAAAGCTTCATCTTCAAATTCTTCTTGAACCATAGATGAACACTTCTTTGAAAAATTTAAACATGGGAAGAACTTTATGATTGTACTTCAAAGCCTTCTTGCTTGGTGATAGGCAAGAACTTGATTCAAACTACTCCAAAATCTAGCCACAAGATATTAGAATGTATGCAAGAGTAGAATTTAATAATTTGGATGCAAAGTTAGGAAAAATTGAGGTCTTAGCATGGGGTATTGCACTTCAATGTAATTACTCAAATTTTCAAGCCACTGCATATTGGATGTAAATCTAAGCAATTTCATGGGCTTGTGAAGCTTGAATGCGATGATTACAAAGAATGAAGTGGAAGCGAGAAAACTAGAAAATAGATGTGAGCAATATTGCGAGAAAAATTGAGCGAAACGGGAAGAACAAAGTTCAAAATACATTTTTGGATGATTTTTGAGTGTTTAGTGAAAAGCTATTTTTTGTGTCAGGGCACTAAAAATCAATGCCCTTACATCTTGGAAGATCTGCATTTCTTGCACAAGTATTAAAAATCAATGCTCCAACATGTCTTGGAAGAGTTTATAAAATATGATGCACAAGCACTAAAAATCAACGCTTTTACATTTTGGAAGTTTTGCTTTTGATGCAAAGGCACTAAAAATCAAATCTCTAGCATGTTTTGGAAGGAAATTGCATTTTGGGTAAAAGCACTAAAAAATAGCGAGCTTCAACATGTCATATGTAAAAGTGGTGAAAAAAAAGCTTCTACATGTGGGAAGGACTTGGGTACTTTCATGTAAAAGCGACAAAAAATAGAGCTTCAACATCTCATATGTAAAAGCGGTAAAAATTAGAGCTTTTACATTTTGACTTGTAGTTTGAGATGTAGAAGTGCTAAAAAACCTCAACATTACATGTGCCAAAAAATGAACAAGGCATGGAAAATATGCAAAAGTGCTAAAATCAGCTCTCCTACATGAGATATGCAAAAGCACTAAAAAACAAAGCTCTTACATGTGCAGAAAATTTTCTAACTCCCAAAACTGAATTTTCACAACTTGGTTTAAAATGCGAATTTCGACAAACTACCAAAGATTAATTCTCAAAATGAATTTTTGAGGATGGGGGACCATTGATGAGGACCAGTGTAATTTTCCTCGTTTTACGTGCCTAGAGTACATGGGCTATGAAATAGACAATTTTTATAGGGGTTATCCCACAAATCGAGCGCATTGGATTCGAGAATGACATGGTTGAATTGAAGGAACCCTTTATTTTGTTTTTTAAAAGTTTAGGAATTGTTTTGGTGTACAAGCTTAGATCTCTTCATTTAGCTAGAAGTGGATTTTGTATCTTGACTACAAACCAAAATTTGATAACCATGAAGGGCAGTGCACAAGTGCATGAAGGATGGTAATTTCATCATGGTCAACTTGTCTTGAATCTTAGTTTGCAAGTTTTCTATGAACATCTTTTGAAGGTGTGGATCAGGGATCTTGACATTGACTTGGAATAAAGCGACTGATATTGTGAGATAAAATCAGTCATCTTTTCATCATCCTTTTGCTTACATCTCATCCAGTGGAAAAGTTAATTTTGGGACTCTTATACAATTGGAAATGGTTTATAAATGCCTCAACAAGTTCATCGAATGAACAAATCAAGTTATTCGATAAAGAAGAGAACCAATCCAAGGGAGTGTCTTTTAATGGTTCTAGAAGGATCTCTCTTCCCTCCATATTTCTCAAATCTAGGCACCTCTACACCTTGTGGCATCGATTTTTATAATATCTCCAAGGATAATGGACTTCTTTTGACATAATATGTGGGTGGGCCATTTTGATTTTGGTGGGATGACATGGTTTGGAAAAGTTGATTTATGAGAGGGTCATTGCTTGTGTTATGAGATGGAAGTGAAAGTGGTGATGGAGTGTATGTGTTTGTGGGACAAGTGAATGGAATGCTTATAGGTGGTATAGTAGTAGGAGCTATAACATGCGATGTCACATAGGAACTAGGGATGCTAGCTGGAATACCTAGGGAAGGAATCACATTACTAACTTGTTGCATTATTGTGACTTGAGGATGGGTGTACGTAGGGATTGAGGCTATTGTTGTGGAAGGAGGAATTTGAGTTCCTGCTTGGCTTGGAACATTGTTTATGGGTAAAGGACAACTAGTGGTTGAGGGTAGATGTTTTCCAAATATCTCAACTATGTTTTTCATAAGTTCAAGGCCGTCATCACTTTCAATCATATGATGAATGCTTTCTATGGTATGAATTGTAGTAGTTGAAATGTTTTCAAGGCATATTTGATGTTGTAATTTTGCTAAGTCATCATGAATTTTCATTATCTTTTCTTGTGAGATAGTATCATTATTTGTTTCAACTTGCATGCTACTTGATGGCAAAAAGTTGCTAAGGGTGTTATCCATGCCCAGTGTACTAGTTTCAATACTAGGAGTGGAAGCTCTAGATAACCCAAGATCCACAATGATTGTGCTATCGCAAGATGAAATGAGTCTCAAACTTCTTCTCACTATGGTATTAGAAATAGGACACCAAACACTCATGCAAAGGCTACTAAATGCGGGGTGAGTGCAAATGCAATATAAACTAATAGGAATGAAATGCTTATAACTAAAATTTTGGAAAGTAAAACTAAAATACGGAAGCATCAAACAAAAACTCAGAAAATGAACTGTAAAGGACAAAAAATGGAGTGCAAGATATGCAAGGGTATTGATTCACCCAAGGTGCTGAATGAGTCAAGGTACTAAATTTTGAATTGAATTTTATGCTTTTTATGTTTTTTGATACAAATCTGAGATGCAAATGAAGAAATTTATTAATTTTCAATGAAATTAAATGAAATAATGAAAGCTAACTAAGCTTTTCGCTAATGCCAAAATTGAAACCCTCGAATGAAAATTAACTAATGCAAGACCTAATGCAATGTTAATGTACGATAAATCTAGGATAAAAATTCAAATCAGAATTATAATGGTCTAAATGTAGGTTCACCAAAATGAAATGAAGAAAAATGGGTGTGACCTCTCTCTTGGGCTTCTAGGGTTTTAGACCTAAAAGGAAAGAGGTCAATTTTCTTGCACCTTTCATTCAAGAACAAACTCTTGAGATTTTAATGCAAAGGAGATTGAAATCTAGAAAAGGGAATATTCTAGGGAATTGAATGATGTCAAATGAGGGGTTCACCACCAAGTGTAAACTTGAAAAAGAAAATGTTGGAAAACACAGTGTGATATGCAAAATGACCTAGAAAGATAAGTAAAATGCAACAAGAGGCTATGGAACTGAAATGTGTGCACTTGAAAGACTAAAGAAGGTAGAATGGGGATCTAGATCATTGAAAAATATAATTTTTATGTTGACTAGGACTCATTCACCAAGCTGGGCGAATCAGTCTAGTTTTCAAGAAAATCTATAGAAACATATTTCAGCCAAAAGGTATCCAAAACTTCAAAGATCACATTCAGGCCTGTATAGTGGGACTCATTCACCAATAGTGGTGAATCAATCCACTTCTATTTTTTTAGAAATTCTGAAGTGGATTATGTGTCTCTCGATCGACTTTTCTCTTTTTGAATGATTTTAGGATCTGAATTTACAAAATAGCACCTATAGGTCTTCTCCAAGAACCTTTAGAGACTTGAAAAAATTTCTCCAACTTTGCTTCTTGAAAAATCTACAACCTAGACCTGAAAATCACACACAAGAAGACAGAAAAATGTTATGGGGGTTAGAGAATAGGCATTTGCCTTAGTCAAACCCCTTGTTGGTAATTAAACCTTGAAATGAAAGCAAATGTAAAGGGGGAATGATGAATGAACAAAAAATAATGTTGCAACTCACCAAACCCTAGCAAAAAAGTGTTGCAATTATGCTTGAAATGGTTGCAATGGATGTGGTCTTTGATTCTTTCTTGATGTTGATAGATCTTGAATGTAATGCTTGCTTGAATCATGAACTCTACATCACAATTGTTAGAAAAATAATAAACATGAAGGATATAATATTTGACATGATGATTGATGCTCTTGAATGCTCTTGAATGCTTGATAATCTTCCCTTGAAATTCATTGAATTCTCTTACGAATTCTCTTGTGAACTCAATTTTCTATAAATATCACTTGATTTCTTGTTAGGAGAAAATGAGTGAAAGAACCTTGTATTTATACTCAATTATGTAAGAATTCCCGAAATTACAACACTACAAGTTGACATCAGATCTAGGAGAATAAAATCCTACTAGAAATTTGGATTTTGGTCACATGGGACTCATTTTCCCAAGGTGGCGAATGAGTCCCATCACACATAATTTAGGGGACCAAAAATCAAAAGTGTCTACAAATATGTGAAACATGCATCGAGGCCAAAAAGACCTAGGTGGGACTCAATCGCCCAAGGTGGAGAATGAGTCCCAGACACTAAACCTAGGCCACACAAGCTAGGAACACCAAAATTATGATTGGTTACTGATTGGTGTTGGTATTATCCTCAAAAAGATGCAATAAATGAGGCTTGTGGATGTAAAATAGGGCCAATCAAAGCATAAGAAAGCCCAATTATTAATGAAAATCCTAGAGGAACATGAAAGTATGTTAAAACACTTTACAACACTCCAAATAAGGAAAGATTAATGTTAATTATGATTAAAATTATGTCTATTATTCTTAGTTAATTGATAAAACCCGTAGATGTATATTAGTTGTTGCTTCGAACACCGTAGATGTAAAGCCTCTCAACAGATTCCACAAATTACAAACAACTCTTTCTTTGTTTCCAATATGAGAGACATAGATCCTGTCAACAAACACAGATGTCTCTCTCATGAAACAATCTGGGGCAGTGAGTAAAAAACACGAAAATGATAGTGTAAAAGATATAGGAACTCACATATTTCTTGCTTTCTACTTTGAATATGAAAGGTGTAAAGTGGTTGAGAAAATGATAATGTGAAGAATGAGAGAACTGGATCATTTAATTTGCATATATGGTCAGAAAGAAATGGGAAGTCAAATGGAGAATGCATCTAGTATATGTGGAAGCAATGGTCTTGAGTGAATTTGAACAACAAACTATAGGGCATAAGAGACATTGACAATTGAGTGATAATAGTTGTTTTTCTAGACAAGGGTTGAGTTAGCACATGCAATAGGGTGGTTGCTGGTGTGTGGAAATGTTTTTTGTAAAAGAATTTATCTCTATCAAATGTCTTTATGGCGGTTCAAAAATTATCTGGGAAGGCAAGAAAATCATATTAACTTCTTTCCAATTTCCCCCATTCTAGACTATGTTAGATGTAGAATGTGTGAGTAGACAAAGATGTCATCTTTGTTAGAAAATATAAGCAAATGAATAAACATTGCAAATCATTGAAATTTATACCATAATTAATTAATGACAACTACATTACAGTCTACTAACATTAAACAGGAATGGCGGACTATATATGCATAAGCCCATTATCAGAATGATGTGTAACATAGAGAAATGTATCCTTGGACATTTTCACGCTCATTTGGGTCTTTCTTGTGAATTTTGGCCTATTTTTGCCTATATTTAATGTTGTAATGTGGTCAACACATTCACATTAGATCTTGGACCCTTGTAAATCAATAAAAACTTTGTGATGTCTTGTAAAGGTGTTGTGAAGTGTTGTAACACACTTTCACACTTTTCTAGGAACTTTTTAATATATTTCACTTAAATAACCTCTTCTAATCACTTACCAAGCCTTATTTCAATTTTTTGTAAAGATTTGTAACAAACTCTCACACTTTTCTAGGCTTGTCCTCAATAATTACACCTTGCTTATACTTTAATTGGCCCCATTTTACACTTGCAGACCTTATTTAAGTGTATTTTTGAGAATAAACCTGATAAACATCATTTAATATTTTTTAATCCCCAACACCCACTTAAATTGCCCTGGTGGGACCAATTCGCCACTAGGGTGACTTAGTCCCATTTGGCTCAAAAATCAAAACAAGTTCAAAATTCTAGTGGGTTTTTATTCTCTAGACCTTGAGGTCAGCCTATGATGAGGTATTTTTGGGAATTAGGGCACAATTGTGTATAAATATAAGATTGTCTTCTCATTTTTCATCTCTAAGGACCTAGAAGCCCTAATTTTATCTCTCCTCTCTTCATTCATCATTCTTCTCAAGCAAGCTAGGGTTTTGGCATTCTAAGTCATTAAGAAGCATTCAAGGGCAGATTCTTCAACCATTGTTGCAAAAATTCAAGATCAATCATCATGGAAATTTTATAATTCCTTCATTTCATGTTCATGCTACATCTTATTTCTTTGTTTTGTTTAATTACCTAAAAGGGGTTTGACCAAGGTGAACCCCCATGCCCTAACATTCAATATTTCCCTTTTCTTTCTTTGTGTGATTGTAGATCTCAGTACTTTGAAGGCTCGAAGATGATTGAAGAATAGGTTGAAAACTTGTTGAAGTCATCTCCTTGTTGGAAAGATCAATATGTCCAAAAAAATTCACCTACAGTGCCGAGTATCAGGGTTTCAGATCTGGATACCTGGAGGAACATAAAGTGCAGACCGAGAGCTTCAGATTCCACTTTCGGATTTTTAGAAAAGTCAAAGTGGACTACATCATCATTAGTGGAAAATTAGCCTCACTGCACATGTTTTTCTAAGATTTTTGTAGATTCAGACACCCATTTGGTTGAAATAGGATTCAATGCAGTTTTCTAGATCTGGGACTAAATCGCCCAGAATGGCATAAGTGTCCTAGTATGCTAAAATTCTAGAATCAACAACATTTCTAGTCTTCATTCCAATTTGCAACACATTTCCAGTCTTCATTCCAGTCTGTAACACATTTTTAGGTGCACACCTTCTATTTCATAGTCTTGTATTTAGTTTGGTTTGCATTTCTAGGTCATTTAGTATATGTTTGCATATCATAATGTGTTTTCAAACAAAATGCATTTTCCAAGTTTTGTATTACTAGTTAGTTTCTTTTATGAGTTCTTTGCATCTAGGGCATTCTATTTAGACATATTTCAATACCACTAGCATTAATCTTGAATGAACCATGTAAGTTTTTGTGGGAAATCTCTCTCCTTTTAGGTGCAAAACCCTAGAAGTGTTAGAGAGCACTCTCTCCCCTAAAATCTATGGTTCATTTTGGTGAACCTTCTTTTCGAATACCTTATTTTTTGATTTGGAGTCCATCATTATCCTAGAATCAGCTTACATTAACATTGCGTTGCATTTTGCATTAGTTAAGTGGCATTCTAGGGTTTCAAATTTTCCTTTAGTGGAAGTGCATATAGGTTGCATTTTTGCATCTCAAATCATTTTTATTTTTTTTAAATTATGCATTTTCATCTTAGGTTTGCATCATACAGCACATAAAACATAAAAATCAATCAAAAAATTCTGAAAATTCTAAAAAAAATCCCGAGTAGGACTAATTCACCACCTTGGGTGACTTAGTCCCTTTTCAACCCTGAAACTACCTTTCACAACACTGGAAACCCTATTTTTAAGCTTCTATTTGCTACCATTACCTATTTGTATTAGTTGGCTGAATTTCTATAACATGCATTTCATTAGATCTTGCTTAAATTAGATCATTTTATGCATTGCTTAATTTCAAATTTGCATTTACAACATTTCATCTTTCTGGTTTTTGTGTCATGTAATCAACAAATCACCTTGTTTCATATCTAAAAAATGAATTTAAACATTGGTAATTGCATTGCACTTTCTTTACTTTTCCATGATAGCATGTTTAGTTTCAAGAGATGTGGCTTTGATTTGGTTACAAATGAATTGCATAAATACAACATCCCCTCTCAAGTTCAATTTTGATTACACCAATGAGTTCATTAAGAGACATCTTAATCACCAAACCATTGACACAATCCTTAACATTACATTTCCCATTGATGAGGATGGTAGTGTTGACAATCATAACAATCATACTTGCTCTTCTCTCAATACCTCTCCTATTAGGGACAAAGGTATCTTGGTGAAAGAAGATACAAGCATTGAGGGTCTTTATTTTCCCTCTCCTCATCCCTCTTTGGAAGATATTAAACAACAAGAAGATGAGATCATTGAAACATTTTTAGACATCACCTTACCTAGTCTCTATAACCATGCAAATCAAAATTGTCCATTTCCTAATATCCCTCCTCGATGCAAAGAGGATAGATTGATGTTCGAAGATAAACCTCCTAAGAGTCGTGAGACTCTTGACTCTCCCTTCCCTAATGCTCCTACCATTTGGGACAATCTATTTGAAAATAATAGTGGTCCTTCTCTTGATTCCTCCCCTACCTATGATGAAGCTAGTTTACAAACTCTCGCCATGGCATGTGGTGAACATCTTCCAGGCTCTCCTACTAGGGTAGATAGTATGGAACAAGAGAATGAGACATTCAAAAAAAATGACAATCAAATAGAACCTTTTCCTAATCATCCCACTATTGATAATCTCATCATTGATCATTCCCCTACTTGTGATGAAGTCATTTTAGAAGAACCAACCCTCGAATTTCAAGAACATGTGGTTTGTAGTTCTCCTAAAAACTCTCCTCCTAGGAAGGACATCATGATGCAAATCCCATGTTAGACTCTCCTTCACTAAGGGATGTTAATATTATTCAACCTCAACTCATCCTTTACCCTCCTTCACACAAACCACAAACTCAAAAAAAACCCGAACTTATGCTTTACCCACCTAAGAACAAATTTTTGCAGCAACCGAGTCATAATATTTTTGCTCATACATATCACACTAGGAACAATCCACAACTACCACAACCAACCTTGATGCCATTACCTTTTCCCAATCCCATATTTCCTCATGATCCTCGATTAAACTCACACATTAGAGAGTATGATCTTCTTGAACTTAAGAATACTCCTGCAAAGATATCCCTACGGGATTTAATTCAGAACTCACCTAGTTATCACACTATGCTTCAAACATCCTTACAACAAGTTCCTATCCCTTCTAATTCACAACTGAATGAAATAGTAGCTATAATTCAAGGAATCAATGTTGATATTATTTTTCACCAAAGTGAGCTCCCTCCTTTGGAAGTGCAAAAAAAAAAAAAAAAATCATAATAATATCTCAATACAACATAAAAGGGATAAAGAAAACCCTTGTTGACAATGGATCAGGGGTTAATGTGTGTAGTGTGACCCTTTTTGATAGGCTTGGCATTGATAAATCAAACATTCAACCTCTCTTTATCTATCAGTGGATTTGACAGTGTAGGGAAGAAACCGCTTGGTGTGATCACTTTGCCTATTACAGTTATAATGGCCACATTAGAAACATCGATCCATGTTATGCCACATGATATTTCATATAATATCGTTTTAGGTAGACCATGGATTCATGCAATGAATGGCATTCCTTCTACTCTTCATCGTGAAATGAAATACATCTACAACAACAAAGTGTACACACTTGATGTTGATCCAGAGCCGTATAGTGTCTTACAACTTGAGAAAAATAGAACAATCCCTTGAAAACATTTAACACAAACCATAGAAGAAGAACCCATGCGAGAGCAACAAAATCCACATGCCCTAAACCCTTCATAACAATATCAATTGATGATTTGGTATCATTGAATTTCGACCCAACATTCATGGGAGAATACAAGATCATAAAAAATGATTCAAATAATGGACATGAAACAATAGTCATGTCAATGAAAAACTCGAATGACCCTTCAACAACATCCACCTCAACCACCTTAGACCAAAATCCAACAAATTACAAAACAAACTTTGATGAACTTAACCATGAACAACTACCCACTCTGAAAGTAATGAAAAATATTTATGGAAAAGGTTATGAACTTATGAAACAACTTGGATATAGTGGAAAAGGATGCGGTGCTGGAGAACAAGGTATTTGTGTTCCCATCGATCCTAATACACAAGAAAAAATTCATGGCCTTAGTTATTTTCCTTTGATCTAAATCACCAAGCCTTCACTCAATATCAACACCATCCCAAACCACCCCTCTAAGACACCTTTAACAGTAGTGCATCTTGAAATAATTGACACTACTAGTCTTGGGTGTTATCCTTTACTTGAAACAAAATAAACAAAGAAATATTTGGTTAATGTCAATTTCATCTCACAAAATACTAATGATTTGAATTTTAAACACTTCTCTAAAGGAGCGTACAAAATCTCACAATCTATAGAGCCTTGTGTAGGTATGTCATCATGTACTAAGAAAGAGGCATCTTTGTCACAAGATAAAGGAACCTCTTCTACCTTTGATTAAGAGGGTATCTTGTCAAGACTCCTCCAAGATCACTTGATATCCATTCCTTTGTGAACTTGAAAGAAATTCTACTATAAACATTGCTTTTGTGCATATCACAAAGTTCACAGTCATTCTACTAATGCATGTCAGGTTTTGAGTAGTAAAATCCAACATCTTATGGAGTCCAGAGCTCTTCCTTAAGTGGGGGCACCTCATTCCTCTAATTGATACTAATTTTCACTCTACCATGCATTTCATCAATCATCTTGGCTCATCCTTGTCCTACACTAAGTGGGGGCAAGGGGTTAGGTAGCATTTTCCTCGTATGTCACTTGTCGTTATCACTTTTGGATATTCATTAACCTTTCATGAACATATAAGAGCAAGCTTGGGATGTGGATGACATGCCTTAAGTTGGCTTGCATGGGACATACTATTTTTTTCCTAACATCACTTCATTTGGAAACATATGACTTCACATAAGGATTTTTGAATAAACTCTCATGCCTTCTTCTACTTTCAAGAAATTGCTCACAATAATGGTGTTAGAAACCATTTTAAAGTGGGGGCATACATCGACACTCATATTTCATTGTGCGATTTTCTTTTTCTTGTGATTCCCTCTATTAGAAATATTAGGTACAATGTTGCTCAGGATGAGATCTTGCACTTGTCCTCTCTTGGAAATAAGATGAGACCTTTCACACTTATCCTCTCTTGGAGATATTAAACATGATGTTACCTAAGATGAGACCTTGCATGAACAAAGAAAAATCCCCTTTAAAAAAATCTTTACATGACATTCAAAAACATTTTCATTGTGGCGCCTTATTAAAGTTATCAAGAGACATAAATTTGGTATGGTTGAGCAAGATGCCTATTCTGAGGCATGACTTTCCCCATAGCCACTTGCATGTGTGTGAGTGCATACTAGCCATGAGTGTATTTTTCTCACCTTCTTGGATTTATCACCCAATGGATAGCCAAGAGTTTCGTCGCCTCAAAGTGAGTATGCATTTTTTGAAAAATAGCCTAGATTTGATCCACAACGTGTTGGACAAATGGTCGAAGCTTGATCCACCTTTTTACTTTTGCTTATTCTTGTTATCCCTTTAGTTATCTTCATTGCATGATCATATATCTTGTTTTTTTGTATGCCATTCACCTTGTACATGTCCTGTTGCACTTATGTTGGTTTGACATAGGATCTTGGATCCTTGAGGCTTGCGCTACTTCCATTGATCTTTTTCATCCTTTTCCATCCCCATTGGTACGATTCGACAGTAGTAGCACCTCCAAATTAACTTGGAATCGTGTGAGTTTGAAGTAGGTTCATCCTCTCACTAAATTGGGGAACAAATGTAATGTAGAAAAATATATCCTTGGAAATTTTCACGCTCATTTGGGTCTTTCTTGTGGATTTTGGCCTAGTTTTGCCTAGATTTAATGTTGTAATGTTGCCAACACTTTCACACTTTTCTAGGACCTTTTTAATATATTTCACTTAAATAACCTTTTTTATCACTTACCAAGCCTTGTTTCAAAATGTTGTAAAGAGTTGTAACAAACACTCACACTTTTCTAGGCTTGTCATCAATAATTACACCTTTCTTATGCTTTAATTGGCCCCATTTTACACTTGCAAGCCTTATTTAAGTGTTATTTTGAGAATAAACCTGATAAACATCATTGAATATTATTTAGTCCCTAAAACCCACTTAAATTTCCCTAGTGGGACCAAGTCACCACTAGGGGTGACTTAGTCCCATTTGGCTCAAAAATCAAAACAAGTTCAAAATTCTGGCGAGTTTTTATTTTCTAGACCTTGAGGTCAGCTTCTGATGAGGTATTTTCATGAATTAGGGAATAATTGTGTATAAATAAAAGATTTTATTCTCATTTTTCATCTCTAAGGACCTAGAAGCTCTAATTTTATCTCTCATCTCTTCATTCATCATTCTTCTCAAGAAAGCTAGGGTTTTGCAACTCTAAGTCATCAAGAAGCATTCAAGGGCAAGTTTTTCAACCATTGTTGCAGAAATTCAAGATCAATCACCATGGAAATTTTCTAATTCCTTCATTTCATGTTCATGTTTCATCTTATTTCTTCATTTGGTTTAATTACCTAAAAGGGGTTTGACCAAGGCAAACCCCCATGCTCTAACATTCAACATTTCTCTTTTCTTTCTTTGTGTGATTATAGATCTAAGTACTTTGAAGGCTTGAAGATGATTGAATAATAGGCTAAAACTTGTTGAATTCATCTCCTTGTTGGCAAGATCAATATATCCACAAAAAGTCACCTATAGTGTCAAATATCAAGGTTTTGAATCTAGATACCCGGAGGAACATAAAGTGCAGACCGAGAGCTTTAGATTCCACTTTAAGATTTTCAGAAAAGTCAAAGTGGACTAAGTCACCATTAGAGGAAATTAGTCCCACTACACATTTTTTTCAGAGATTTCTATAGATTTAGACACCCATTTGGCTGAAACAGGCTTCGATACAGTTTTCCAAATCTGGGACTAAGTCGCCCAGAATGGCATAAGTGTCCCAGTAGGCTAACATTCTAGAATCAACAACATTTTTAGTCTTCATTCCATTCTACAACATATTTCCAAGTGCATAACTTCTATTTCACAACTTTCTATTTAGTTTGGTTTGCATTTCTAGGTCATTTAGTATATGTTTGCATATCGCAATGTGTTTTCAAACAAATTGCATTTTCTAGGTTTTGCATTACTAGTTAGTTTCTTTTATCAGTTATTTACATCTAGGGAATTCTATTTAGACATATTTCAATCCCATTAGCATTAATATTGAAGAACCGCGTAAGTTTTTGTGGGAAATAGTAAATGCAACTAGTAAATGCAAATGTACTACTTAGAATGCCACACATCCCCATGAAGAGTGCATGTGAAGACACCACTATACCAAGGAAATAATGAAATATTCCAATAGAAAAGCTCCCTACAACAATTATTTTTTTAAATAAATTACAAAACCACGAGGGAAGCACCACCAGCCAATGACAAAATTGTAAAAAAGCATCGATATTTAGCTTTTAATAAATATTTTTGACAACATTAGCAAAAATTTGGAAAAATATTTTGGGTGTAATTCTCAATGGTCAATTTTAATATGCAAGATTGAGGCAATGACATTAATTTAGTTCCATTTTTAGTGATCACTAACACAGGAGTTGAAATTAGTGGATTATGATGTTAAGTGTTCAACCGAGGAGTTGAGATCAAGACATGAAAATTATGTGTGAGAGATAGATATAAATAAAACATAAAATGATGGTCTAGAAGATATATCAATTTGAAAACACCTTTTTTTTTGTATTTTTAATATTTTTGTTAATGTTTCTAAGAAAAATCCTTGACTCATGCAAGCACAATACTATATATCCAATAGGAACAATTTTCATTTTCATTCTCAATCATGGCCAGTAGAGAAATCAACATTAATGAATTATGGTGTTAAGTCTTTAACTGAACAACATAAACTAACCCATAAAAGCAGTCAAAAACAACAAAGAATAGACGATAGGCCATACAATGCAGAGAACAACAAACAATAGACAAAAACATTACAAGTTGATGAAATGATTTTATATTGACACACTTTGCTCCTATTTGGATATGGATCTTATTTTCATTTAATAAATTCAAATGTAGCTCGCATGCATGTATGCAGAGAAAATATTAGTTCCATTTCTAATGAATTGAATGAAGAAACTAGATAGAATATTATGAATGTACTTTGAAATAAGTACTTCATGTCCCCAACAAAAGAACATTGCATAATGATGAAATATTATAGATTGTATACTTTTGCATTTGTCCAAGTCTATTTTTTATTTAATAGGTTGAACTATAGTTAGCATGCATGTGTGTCAAAGAATAGATTACTTTCATTGTGAATGATGGACAATAGAGAACTCAACATTTATGCATTGCAGTGTTATGTCTTTAAATGGGAAAGTTTGGACTCAAGAGAGACAGGTTCCAGTATCATCAAACAATGTGATGAAATGACTAGACAACGCAGGAAAGACAATGTAAAGGATATACAAAATTAAAAATGCCTATTCTTTATATAGATTTCATTGCCATTAAACAATTTGAGGAAATGATTAGAGGATGCAAATTATGCTTTGCTCAACAGTCTTAAAACCTGATGGGAGAATCCATTAATGCCTACTACATTTCAATCCACTAACAATAAGTGAAAATTAGTGACTAGGAAATGCTAAAAGCCCTTGTCAAAATAATACACATTGAGAGGAACACTCGGTGCTAGGAAATGACTCTATCAAAGAAAATTAGGAAGCTATGCAATATTTGTGATAGAAATAGAACATTGTTGATTGCTAAATTGATTTCATTGCCATAAAATGCAAATATGTAAAAAAACTATAGAATGACAATGTAAAAGAAATATGAACTTAAAAACACCTCGTATTTCTTTTCCTGTACAATAGACATAAACCTTTTCAACAAACACATATTTAATGATTTTATATGCAAGCATTTCCCAATTGCTTAGACATAATTTTCATTTTCATTTAATAGATGTCTTTACAATGACCACCAAAGAAGATGACATTAATGGATTGTGGTGTTAATTCTTCTAGTAAAAAACAAAGACTAATCCATAAAAGAATTCAATGATAGGGAAGGGTAGAGATTAATGCACAAGATGCAGAGATCAATAAATAATAAACATTAACCCATAAAAAGTAGGCATGTAAAAAACTATAAAATGACATCGTAAAAGACATAGGAACTGACAGATGCTTCATTTTCCACTTCCAATACAATAGACATAAACCCTCTCAATAGATACAGGTTTCATTGTGTCATTCATTTTCTACAATTTTACAATGGTTCAATCTCTATTGTTCCCTATCAATCAATGTTGTTATGGATTAATTTATGGTTTTGTGATTTTGTCATTGTCTTTTGATATTTTGATGCTTTTTTTTAATTTTCCCAATCCAAATTTATTGCGCGTATTCATGAAACACTAATAGACATTGAAGTATGTCTATATGTTTAAGATATGTCTAGTTTACCATGGTTCTGATCAAATGAAAAAATAACACAAATAATGCTTTTCTTGACAGACTTAAAACTTCACACCAAAAGTCACTAATGATAGTTGCACTTCAGTCCACTCAAAATAAGTGAGAACTCACAAATAGTAAATGAAAATGTACTACTTAAAGCTTTCTACAATAATTGTTATTAAAAAACAAATTAGAGATTGACAAACCCACGAGGAAAATACTAGCAGCCAATGATAAAATTGAAAAAAAATCAATATTGTGTACCTAACTGTGATAGGCTTATGCATTACTAATGTTTTTTACTATACACATTTTTTCACTGCACATGTCTCTATGGATAGGTGGAATTGTTCATAGTATTTCGCATGCCTTGTCTACAACTAGTGCTAACGTTGAGCATTAGAAATTGGAATACATTTTTATAGAGATTTCCTATTTATTATTAAGATTGATAGGTGCTTTGTTGTTCTCATATGGAAATTATCATTATTTTGTATGTATATGGGAACATAGAAGATCAATTTTATAACAAGCTATGGCCTAAATTTGTAAGTTCACTCTCTTTATAATCCCTACATTATATAATCATGGTGTATTCTTCTTGCAAGAGAATTATTCTAGGTAAGTATAGAAGATCTACTAGATTACAATTATAGTCATGCACGAAGTCTATTTCCTTGTGTTGTTCTATGCAGGTATTTGATTATTATTATGTTATGTTTGTATATTATTACAATTTCGTTCAACAAAGATATCTTATGAAGTTGACAATTGGATATTTGAATGAATATTTCACTTATATTTGCAGTTATACATAAAAGGACTTGGTTTCTTGTTTGCAAACGTTTGTAATCAACCTTGTTTCACTACAAGAATCAAATGCGATAAAGATGAAACCTTTGGTAGGGTGGCATTCATAGTCAGAAAGTAGAGACTATAGAAATTGTGCAGCTTCACAAAATTGGAAAAAATATGTGGCTATGTAGGCATCGATGATGGCCGCGCCTATTCTATTTGAGCTACTAGTAATCAGTCTCCAAGATCTGTGTTAGAAATATAGGCTTATGTCTTAAACCAAATGAAGGGGAGCTATATTTTTGTATATAGAAGTTTAATGATTTTTTTTGGAAAAGCATAGTTTTCATGCACATTCAAATACTATTCCTAATTAGATGTTGGGGCAATAGAATTTCCTTGAAAAGTGCAAAGATGGTGCTCCTTAGGGCTTGAGAGCACAAATTTTTCTTGCATAGTGCATTTTGTAATGCCACTTCGCATAGAACATAGACATGGCATAGTATTATTTTTGTGTTCTATGTTTCACAATGTGCATTGGTTTTTTTTGACCAAATAGAAAAAGCATAATACTTTTCTATTTGGCAAAGTTTCTGTTGTTTACAAATTGGAAGTGCAGAATTTGCTTAGAAGTTGCAAGATTGCAATTGCATTAATATATATATGTATAAATTTGTATGTATATATATGCATATTCTTATGTGTACGCATATATGTATGAATGCTATAACCATACATGAAGTTACAAACTATAGCAATATCAGTACCAAAATTGATTGATATATTTGCTCGCTACTCAATTTATTTAGTTTCTTTTTTGTAGATTTTGTACTATATATGATTTCTAGTCTCATGATACCTTGGAAAAATTTGTGTTCTTGTTGATCAATGTGAGTAGTACATAATCATGTTTTTTTTTTCTAGTTTCAAATGCCTAATGTGTTGCCTGGTATTCCTAACCAAGTTTCATTTTGGCCACACAAATTTGTCTTAAGGATTTGTTCTTGTATTGTATTCTTCTTCATGTGCAATTGTTTTCCAAAGGCTATAGTCAGGATATCTGGACTACTACTGATCATGGTGAGTATTTGATTCTTCAATTTTTCTTTATGTGTATTCAAAATTTCAAGCTTTGGGCTATCAATACAATTCATTTTTTTTTTATCTAACATGAAATCTGCAAATATGGCTACAAAAACTTGTGTGAAGAGGAAAAAACTAACCCAAGACTCAATTGTAGTAGAAACCTATAAATCGACTACAAATGCACCTTTCACATCAATCGATGAAGCTCTCCACCATGCACATTTTTTTCGAATGGACTCTTTCAATTACAAATTTGGCGATTTCCTATTTGATACAATGCATCTTTTTCTTCATTTTCACTATATATCGAAACAACTACACAATGGTCTCATGGATCATTTCCTAAACTATTTCAACAATCGTTCCCCTATAGCTTTAAGCTCATATGATATTGATTTTCACCCAACAATGTTAATGATTTTGCATAATGTACATGACAAAAACACGTATCTACGAAGAATGAAGCTTTTAGCCACATAAATCAAGAATAATGGTGAAACTGGGCTTTGGGTGACCCATTCTGTCTAAAATAGCTAGCATATTAGCTAAACATGCCAATACACATTTGGTCTTTACCATGCAAAGCAATTTATTTACATTTCAATGAGAATGTATGTAATCCTACAATATCAATTCCTTTCCATGATACAACTCCTCCAGTTGGCCACTATGAGCCTGTCTTCTCATGACTAAATACATACTATCACACCAAGAATTTCCAACCACAATTAATATTGCAACTTGGACAACATTTGAAACACAATAGAAAATACATTTGAAACAATTGGACTTTTTAGAGTGCCTTGATTTGCTAGTACATGTGGCAAAAGCATGTTTGCTGCCAGAGCTTTTTTCCTCTCTAAACATTTTGATCTAGTTGCTTTGTAATTATTTATGGCACATTCATTGGCTAATGCATTGATAGTTGAGAACAAATATGTGATTGCTTGTTTTGATAGCTTTATTCAATCTAGAATAGACAACAATAATCATCTCTTGCAATTACAGTCATTGGTTTCTAGAGTTGGGATGCCATTTGTGAAAATTTGTCTTGAAGGCTCTAAATTTTGTGTGCTATGGTTGTCCCATATATTTGATGCAAGAATACACATATGAGAAGTATCCCCATTTCCCAAGGCCAAAACATACTCTAATTGCATGAAGCCAAAAATAAATTTGAACCTAGTTTATTTTCCAAATAGCTCAGGCCATTGTCATTATGAACCACTTCAAGAAAAAGAATAATTGACTCAGAACATCCATATGAACGATGCACTTTTTTTTCAAAACACGTCAAGCACTTTCGAATCAGAGAAAAAAAAAATATTAGTAGTTCTCATAAAAAACAAACAATTCCAACAATACATACAATAGTTAAAGCAAAGTTAAGCTCACATGAGACATTACGCTCCCTGAACGCACAAATCTACAATGCACAAGCATCCCATGCAAATCTCTCACACAGGTAAACATCTAGTGCTCTTCTACCAACTACCAATGTCAAAAGAATAATTCAATCCTGGACACTTATTAAAATTCAATACTGTGATTCTAGCCAACAATACTGTGATTCTAGCCAAAATTCAACACGGCAACAATCACTACGTTTTTGGAAAAGACAAATACGAAATGGAAAAAAGGATTGTGCTTTACATTTGGAAAAATTAAAACATAGACCATATAGACATTCTATATTCCAAAAAACAAACAACACTTTTCAACAAACAAAATCAAGAAGCACTCGATCCAAAAACAACCTAGTCCAAAAATCTATTAACTCATACTTACAAATGATAAACGATACACCCATTCAATCATGCTATGTTTGTGACATGCTACATTTCCATCACAATATTCATAAATTTGAAAATACACTTGTAGACGCTATTTCTATGCTATTTACTGAGACGTATGAAAAAAAATAGAGATAGGGTAGCCCATTTCCAAACAATGTATAAAAGCCACACAGGATAGTAAGATACCATTTTTTGCCATGCCTTCAAGAATAAGATAGAATGCACTAATATATATTGTTCATTCTTTAATTTCTCTTGAGGAAAGGCTTGTCTCTTTGTGCATAACTTTTGCACAAATCAGGAAATTGGGATACAAATGAGCACAATATGGATTGCTTGGGACAATTATCAATGTACTTGTATATTTTGATATAGTGCAACAAGCATTGCCTAGACAAGTAGATGAAACCACAACAATGTCAGTTAGACTGAAACAAAAGCTAGAATATGATAATGCATATGTACAAATAATGTTAGACCTGTCATAGTCATGGATGCTTTAATTGCACTATGCAAAACACCATTATACAAAAAAGAGAACATATCTATAAATAGAGAATGGCATGAGTTGTTGGAAAATAAGACAACAAAAATGCAAACAGATTCTAAAATAGAACTGACCATACAAGATGACACATCTAAAGATGATGAGGAGCCACTAAGTGAATCATTTATACATTGGTTTAATGAACCACAATCTATCAAATACCTTCACACAACAATCATTGAAATTGTACCATCATAAGGGTTTAAACCTCTTGGTATTTTCCAAGACATGTATGCAAAGGAGATGAACTTCCTAACTTTTTTCTATGGTTCGGCTCGTCCAACTGACACTACTAAAAATTTAACGTACCAAAAAATTACAAGATGGGAACTTATGCATAAAGACAATAACTTTGCAAAACATATTACAAAAAAAATATTCAAGGCTATTAAGATTATTATCCACCAAGTATCCTCTCTAGCATGGATTTGCATATGAAAAGATGAATTGAAAGGTGGAAAAGTGCTTGCAAAATATGTGCACAGTCTAGCAAAACTT
Organism: Sequoiadendron giganteum; assembly: GCA_007115665.2. Classification (NCBI taxonomy): domain Eukaryota; kingdom Viridiplantae; phylum Streptophyta; class Pinopsida; order Cupressales; family Cupressaceae; genus Sequoiadendron; species Sequoiadendron giganteum. The sequence goes on along the minus strand of CM021109.1, from coordinate 188,092,388 downwards.
GAAAAAATATTATGATCTCCATTGGGCTATAGAACATTAAAAAGCATTCGGACCTCCCCTAACTATCTGAAAAACACAAAAAAGAATATTTTTGCAATGATAAGACAATTGGGACCTCTAGCTTTTTTTGTGACAATAACAAGTGCTAAGCATTTTTGGGAGCCATTATTAAAATCTTTGGACCAAATATGTATTTTGCAACAATCAAAGTGCAATGGAAGTATAGAAGAAAAGGACTTGGATTTTAAAATTAGAAAAAAATCCAATGCTTTGTAGTCGTTATTTTAACCACAAAGTCGATGCATTTTGAAAATTGATGCTTAAAAACCATGAGCTATTCAGACAAGTCACAGACTATTCCCTTATTACAAAATTCCAAAACCAATGCAATGAACATGTTCACTTTTTTCTATGGATAAAAGATGCACCTATATATGGCAAATGTTCAAATACGGAAATAGAAAGCTTTGCAAAAAAGTATATTTCATGTGACTCATTGCTACTTGACACGAATCTTTCCAAAACGAAAATGTATCATCATACAAAGACTTGCAAGAAATACAAAAGCTGAAATTTTAGATTTAGTTTCCTTTTTCCTCCAATGAGGAGAACAACAGTTTTAGAATTGCTTTCGATTCCTAATGCTACAATCAAGGAGAAAGAAAATAATTTTTTTAAGCAACTAGAAAATAAACATTAATGGAGAGGAGTTGATGGTGGGTAGGTAAATTTGAGTGAGGGGTCCATGTCATCAATGTTTGAGTCGGCATTATTTTTTTTTCCACATCCCTTGATCGTCGAGCTAGCAGTCCCCAACTATTTTTGGGGGGAAATTCAAGCATGATTTTTTATGTTTCGGGGGCACTTTTCAAAAACCACCAAAAATATCTAAAAATTTGGCATATACTGATAATGGACATCTATGTGACTGATGTTTGTTTGGTGCCACACCAGTACTGGCTCATTACACTCCTAGTAAATTCACATTAAGTGCCACGCATTCCTCTGACATCAATCTTAATGCTTACCACCTCGACATGCATACCATTTGATTGGTCTTGCTTTAGGTTCACGAAACATCCATTCATGAAAACTTTATTCATTTTGAGCAGTTGCATTGAGAACTAGCTTTGGTTACACTCGGACATCGACAATGGTGAGGCATTTTTTGAGATTTTTGTGTTTATCAACACCACATTCAGTATAAGGAAACTATTTAACTTCTTGCTACACAAGTGAGGTTGTGTTCCAACCTCACACAAGCAGTAACTATGCATTGCAAGATTTTTCTAGTTTTTTCTTGCAATATTTTTTTGTTTAAATAAATTCTATGCGCAAGTAATTTTTTCCTCATATAATGAATCTTTTTTGTAGCTTTATCATGGTTGCTTCGATGTATATATATCTCTATATTGATATATATATGTAAATATACATATACATATTTGTATACAGATATATTCACATAGGAACAATGAGAAAATTTAATTTTCATACAATAATGCACCTATATTATGGTCGAGTGTGTGTATATGTGGGTATACAGATATATATGCATATATATATATATATCTTTGTATACACACATATACACACAGGAATAATGAGCAAATGTAATTTTGCAGTAATAATGCATCAATATTATGGTAGACTGTGTATATGTGAGTATACAGATATATTTATGCATATATATGGCAAACTGTGTGTATATGTGTGTTTACATAGATATATATGCATATATATCTATTTATACACACATATACACACATTCAGCCATAATACATACCTTTTTCTTCATTTTATACCTTTGTAATTTGTATATGCATATATATCTGTGTATACACACATATACACATAGTTCATCATAATATAGACCTTTGTTTTCGTTTTATACCTCTGTAATTTGTATATGTATAGTGGTAGTATTGGAAGTTAATATACTCTTCACTATTGAGAGTTTCTTGCAAGTAAAATATGGCTGACTATGTATATATTCAAAAATATACACACACACACACATACATATATATGTGTGTGTGTGTGTGTGTGTGTGTGTGTTTATGTGTATATATATACACATAGTTGGTCATTTACATATACATATACATACTATGTGTATACATATACATAATTTATGTTAAGGGTTTCATGCACCTATATTTTTGGCCAATTGTATGTATACATATACATACCATTCATGGGTTTGTATAGCTCGACTGTTAAGGGTTTCATGCACCTATGTTTTTGCCGACTGTTCCCATCATTTTTGTGAACCCCTCGCTCAAGAATTCCTAACCCCCATTGTCCACTCTTCCCTATCCATCGTCTTTGCCTGAATTGTGGAGTTTTGGGAATAATTCATATCCATTTATAGGATTTTCATAGTCAATTTACTAATCATTTTAGTTTTTTAATTGAATAATCATTTATAGGATTTTAGTAGTCAATTTAGTAATCATTTTATTTTTTTAATTGACTAAGAATTATAATATTATTAATAACATATATTAATAAAATATTTAACAACTTAATATTATAATAAACATTAAAATATTACGTGTGTATCGTATACACACATACATATATACATAATAATTCATTATGTATGTATGTATGTGTGTATATGACACATACACATACATACTTACATATTATGTCATATGTATGTATGTATGTATGTATAGTAGACACACATACATACATACTACCACAATATGTATGTATGTTTGTATACTATACATGCATACATATATGTCAGTTAATATACACATACATACATAGATATTTTATACACATACATATATGTATACACACATACATATATGTATGTGTGTATGTGTGTATACTATACATACAATAATACATATCACAGTTCATATCTATGTATGTATGAAGATCATGCAGGTAGCCATACTTAAGATATTTATATGTAACATACATACATATCCATTTAAAAAACCAATAAATAGGTCCATTTTCAATATCAAATACATAATATAGGAATGTGCATAATGTTGGAAACAACATTTACATATTATAGGACATAAATTTTTAGTGACATTGGAGGTTATAGCATTAAAGAGACTTATTTTTCATAAGAGCATTTAAGTATTAAACTATGTATCATTATACTTTACAAATTATCAGTGTATGCAACATTGTTTAATACTAAAAATAATTTGGTGAAAATAAGCCTCTCCAATGCATAGTCGAACTATGACCAAAAGATACGTGCATGCCACCCTCAACTATGGAGTGTATGATAATGTTCCAATACTATCATTATATATATGCAAGTTGTAGATTTACAATTAGATATGGCAAATATATATAAATTGATGTTTCATATAGCCTTGTTCATTTAAATTTATATGAATTCAATGTATAATTTAATTTATATTCAATTACATTCACAAGTGTGACAAAGTTTGATTTTTAATTTATATTGTTTGATTTGTGTCAATTAGAATTGAGGATGTGATAGTATAACATGCAATTTTTGTTTCATTGCACAAATACCCTTGTTCATTTTCAATTAACTCAATTAGATGCATGGTTAGCTTGTTCATCTATTCCACTCAATTCTCCCTAAAGAATTGCTGAATAGAGATACAATTAACAATAGTCATATGTATAAAGTATGTTGGGAATAGAGCGCACAGACGGGAAGCAAAGTGAAGCTAGGGTTTTGAACTCGTCAAATGGCGATGGAGACGAGTCTGAGGATGACGATGCAGACCCATTTTGGTCTATGTCCCCTTTAGGCTTTGTCTTGGTTGTTTTTCTCGATGGCTCTTCTTGTTTTTTCTTTGGCGGACAGAGGCTTCTTTTGTGCTCAAGCTGGGTGAGTCTTTTGTTGGTAGGACCTATTCTTTATCCTGCATCGGCTCTCAGATGGATTTTCCTGATGACACAATTTTATCTTGGTCCTTTCATTTCTTTGGATGGGTGTTGGTGGGTTTTGGAAGCTCTTTCCCTTGTTCACGTGGTCTTGTGGCTTCTGAATCCCCTTCTGGGTGTGACCAGTTTATGTTGGTTCACTTTTTCTTGTTGTTTGGGACTCTCAGCCGTTATTTTGAATGGATTTATTCTTGTGGGGAGTTCTTGTTTATGTGGGGTGGGATTTTTCCCTCTTGTCTTATGCTTCTGCAGTCTCCCTAGCAGCCTTGGGTTGTCATGGGGGTGGTGAGCCTCAAGAGGTGGAGTGGTTTGCAGATGATGAGGGCTCCCCCTGGTGAGTTTTGTGAGAAATGTGAGTGTGGTGGGTGCAGAGTTGGAGGCTTTGCCGCTAAGGGGGTGATTGACACAAATGATTCCCACCCCTCCCTTTTGGTTGTCATGGTCTTTGTTGCTCAATGGAAGGCATGCATAGGTCTAAAGAGGAGCAAGTATCATTGCCTATAATTTTGTAGAGGAGGCCTGAGGGTTTGGAGTGCTTCTAGGGGATCCACAGTGTGGGTCATTGGATCTTTTTCATGCAGAGTTTCTTATTTCATGTTCTCTCTTCTACGACTCTACTTATTGGCCCCTTGGAGATGGGCTCTTCATGTTGGTATGGTTTTGAAGGGGGCCTCTTTTACCCTTTATGTTGGCCTGGCTTTGATCTCTCATATTGAGGTGGAGAGTTCTTGGCTGGGATGGGCTATTTTTTTGTTTCAACATTTTTGGTCTTCTTTGGAAAGTCCTATTGAGGTGGTGCTATCTTCTATGGAGGTGGAGATGGTTTTTTCTGAAGAAGTTGGGAGGTGCTGCTTGGTAGGGTTGAACAGTATATGGTCGGTTTAGCTTGAGGTATGTTTCCCTTCAGCTCCTATGGAGGTGGGTCTCCTTCATATTGAGGTGGTAAGGAGTTATGTTGGTGGGGTGCTGACTTCCAGCTGGTTTGTCTTTGTTTGGTTCAAATTGTTGGGTTTGGGAGCTATTTCGAATGGTTCTCTTTTCAGTTCTTGGTCCCATAAAAACCTAGTTGAGGGTTTAAGTTCCCTTCAAAACCTTTGGGTTTAAGGTCCCAGGTAAAACCTGTTTGTATTCAGCTAAGGAGTTTTGGCCCTTGCCTTTCTCTATGCAGCTTGTCTATCCTGTTGTATTCTTAATATTGCTGTTGAGTGGATGCTGATGGTATATGTCTTATCTTTGATGCAACATGTTCTCCTTGGATAGCATTGTAGGTCCCTTCAAAACCATTTTGTATTGGGTGTTGGGTCCCATCAAAACCTATTTTTCCCTAATAAAAAATAATAGTCATATGTATGGTTGTATCATTATTTTATTTGTGTCAATTAGAATTGGGGATGTGATTGTATAACATGCATTTTTTGTTTCATTGCACAAATACCCTTGTTCATTTTCAATCAGCTCAATTAGATGCATGGTTAGTATCATTCAATTATTTTTAAGAGTATGAATTCGAGATGTCATACTATAACATGCACTTTTTGTTTCATTGCAAACATACCCTTCATCACCTCAAGGATATAAGAGTTGCAATTGTTGATATACATTGGAAGAAGTCTAATCTATCCAAGATATACTGAACTACTGTTGATGATGGCATCAATGCTTACTTTGTATATCTTGTACAAATAAGACTTCTTCCAATGTATATCCCTCTTCATCTTATTACAAAAGAAAAGCTCATTCCTATTAACTTAAGACACCTCAATCTTATGTGTATAACATATGACCCTTGTTCATTTGCAATCAGCTCAATGTGCATTTTTTATTTCATTTCACAAAGACCCTTGTTCATTTGCAATTGGCTCAATTAGATGCATAGTTAGTTTGTACATCAATTACACTCAATCTTACATGTATGAATTTTTTGTTACACTTCGTATCATTGTTTGATTTGTGTAAATTATAATTGGGGATGTGATAGTATAACATGCATTTTTTGTTTTATTGCACAAAGACCCCTGTTCAATTGCAATCAACTAAATTAGATGCATGGTTAGTTTGTTCATTAATTACACTCAATCTTACATGTATGAATTTTTTGTTACACTTTGTACCATTGTTTGATGTGTATGTATATTCATATATGTATATATGTATATGTATATGCATATGCATATGCATATATGTATACATATATTTATGCATATGCATATGCATATATGTATATGCATATGCATATGTATATGTATGCATATATGCATATGCATATGCATATGTATATGTATATGTATATATGCATATGCAAACAAAAAAGTGAAGTTGTTCTTTTAGATGGAGAGTAGAATGAATGGAAGGAACATTGCATAACCAAGGGATATGTCAATCGTGGGTATAGCATAAGCAGTAACAACATTACACTCTCCATCAAAAATGCATTGTACCTTCCATTCGTTATAGTCTCCATCGAAAATGCATTGCATATGCATATATACATATACATATGCATATGCATATATGTATATACGCATATGCATTTTCATATTCATATACATATGCATATGCACATTCAACCTAAGTAGATGTATGATTTGTTTGTTCTTCAATTAAAGTGACTGTAAATATCGGCCCTTCTCTCATACAACTAACTATGATGATGGCTAACTCCTACCTATGTTATAACCATTTCTCAAACAGCATACTGAAATATAAGTTCATACAACATAACACTTTCTGATACAAAAATTATGAAATTTATATATAAGTTCAAACAACACTATGTTATACATATTTCCAACCCTTTATCATACAACATACTGAAATTTCTAAATAACTTCAAAACATATTGTTGTTTCAAGTTACAAACATTCAAAACAAAAAATTTCAAGCATCGTTTGGAATCCATGAAAACCTTCACAACAAAAAAGTTGCAACCAAACATTCAAATCAATCGAAAAAGGATGGAAAACTTAAATTTGATGCCAAGCTATCTTGTGTGTTGGATGTGGCCTGTGATGAAGAAGGAGTGCAAGATTGAACTGGTTGGATTATGCTCGGGGTAGGTGAGGGTTGATAAGACTCTGAATGAGGAATCCAACTTTGAAATGGTTGGGTAATGCTTGGGGGTGATCCCACAATAGTGGTTTACAATTTTTGGCCAAACTAGACACTGAAATTATTATTTTTAACTAAATCTTCACATTCGGGCACCTATAGTGGCTAAACCATGAGGAATTTGAAGATAATGCAAACTAGAGTCTCATCACATTTTCTCTTTAGATTCTAAAAATAGTTTTTTCAATTTTTTTGGAATCAGATTGTACTTCTTTTTCCATCTCCCAAGAAAACTGGTTTTTTTCAGAAAACAACATTTTTAAAAAGTGACGCACACTGTATAACGCATAATTTTTTTTCCATGAAGGATAAATTCTAATTCTTTCGAATTTAGATTTGTAACTTTGACATCTATTGCTTCCACTTGGTTAGATAGTTTTATATTGAATATTTTTTATTTAATCAAGTTTCGAAGTCAAACCAATTACAATTTAGACATAATGCGACCGTATAACACGTAATGTTTTGTATATATCGAAATTCAATTTATTTATTTTGTTGGATCAAGGACTTCAATATCTGGTGCACCCATATTTTTCAAAAAAAAAATTGATACTTTTCTATTTTTCCACATGTGCAGAACATAGACCTTCATTTTTGATGAAAATCCTATGTTTAATAAAACTAAAAAAACAAATACATGATAAAACCAAAACATATTAAAATTATATTCGTTGGATAGATGATTCCAAGGACTACCTTATTCAAGTTGGGTTTGTGAAGATTCCTCCATTTTCATCCTCAACTCGAGCTTCGAAGTGCCAAAATTTAGGATTTTTTGTGTCTCAGGAGGGGATGAGGAATAAGGGGGGTTCATACAACCCCTAGGGGTTCGAGCGAACCACCCTTCCACAAGGGATTTTTTTGGGTTTTTGGGCAGAAAATAATTAAAAGGGTTTGCTCAAACCCTAGTTTGAACAAACCTAGGCTTATGGGTTTGCTCAAACCAGTAGGTTCGTACAAACCCCTAAAATCATGTTTTTTTCCATGTATTCATTTTTTGTGAGTTTTCCTTCCTCACTTGAATTGTAAACCACTATTGTGGCTTCACCCTTGGGCTAGGTGAGAGTGTATAGGATTGTGAATGAGAAGGAATCGAACTCTGAAATGTTTCGTTGGTAGCTTAGGTAGGTGATGGACAATATTGGGGGCATTGAATAGACATGAAATATGTGAAGATCCAATGGTGGTCAGGTAAGGGATTTAGAGGGTTTCTGAGTTGCCTCTCCTTTATATCATTTTCTCATGCCTTCTCCAAATCATTTTCCCTTTTTGCAGCTTCATTTTGTCTCCTTTGCTCCTCCCTCTTTTTTTTCCTTCTCCTTTTTTTGTAGCTCCTTTTCAACCTCTACTGCTAGTCGTTTTTCCTTTTCAATTCTCATAAGATCCTTCACCTCTAATTATGCAATCCTTTGTATCTTGCACTCTACAAGTTGTTGCTTCTTCCTCAATTTCAGTTCTTCTAGTTCATTCTTCTTTTCCTCTTTCTCACTTAGCAAGGCCATGTAGTCATCAACAGTTAGGAGTTGGGATCCTCTTTACAATCTGATCCCACGATTAGCTACCTTGTTAGACTTGTCTTTCACTACATGAACCAGTAGCTTCAATAATTGTGAGATGTGTGGAGTTGGTTGGCATCCCAAAGGCTCGCTCAAATCGACATTATTTGTTTCAGGCACCTCACTATCTGTAGCATCCAATCCATTTTGTAACTTCTCACCATCACTGTCTCCCCAATCAGCATAGAAATGAACTAACGTATTTGGATCCATGTTGTGCAGTGGAGATGGAATTGTAAGACTTTGGTCTTCCTCCACATGCATATCAATACCAATATTAGCAGCACCATCTAACAACCAGGAGGGTCACTTGGGTGGAGTTGGTAGGGAAAGAGAGTTGTCTCCAATAGTATTCTAGTCTCACAATACTACTGCTTCAAGTGGTTTATTGGAATCTTAAACAACAAATAAAAACATGTAAGTTTGAGAGTAATTGAAGTACAAACTAACCATCTGTATAATTGACTTGATTGGAAATGAAGATGGGTAATTACAGAACATACTAACCATGCATCACATTTTTTCTAATCTCCAACTTCTATTGCTCCATCGGTACACTCACCCTCATTCACTGCCAAACCATTGTTGGATAGGCTTAGAATGTTTTCAATAGTTGATGCTTCCTCGGGGGTAGAAAACTAGAAAGTATCGCTAACCCTCATGTCATTTTCCAAATAATTTCAATCAAAGGGCCAAATACTTGTCCTCCTAAAGCCAACTCTTATGTTTGAAATAGTCAATCACTTTTGAAAAGGTAGGTTGCCAAGTGTATCCAATTCGGCCCTTTGTATCTCCAAATTTGGATGTCTAATACTCCAATATGTTCCTTCATTTTTGAAGTTAGACTTGAAAGCTGAGAAAACACTCACATCAAGAGGCTACAACCTATGTGATGTATGGTCCAGTAGGGTGAGCAAGTCAATACCAAGCACCCTTTCTTTGGTAATGGTAGAGAAGGTTACATGGCTATCATGGCCATCAAATATCAAGAGGTTTCTATGGTTGGGCATGCAACCCTCAAATAATTGTATAGTGAATAACTTGAGCCATTTGATAAAAAGCTCTTTGGTCATCCATGCATGAGGTTGAACAGCCATCAATGCTCCTACCTCATAGTTAGCTATGTAGTTTTGCACATTATTTTTTTCTTTTGAACAAATAAAAACTAGGAATTTTCTGACCTACAGTGTTCACACATGCTAGAATAGTGATCCACTCCCGGCTCTTTGGGATAATGTAAGCAATACTTTTTCTACCTTTGTTGGCAAGCACCTTCATATTACCGTTCCAACTAGCTTGAATCCTTGTCTCATCATAGTTCCAAATCCTCTGTGGTCCATAATTCCCTCCTACATATGCCTTCTCCAATGTGTCATAGAAAGAACTTACAACTATAGGCCTAATATTTATAGCGCAGTCTTTATCTTATCCTTGGGTTGTTCTCAAGCATAGATCAGGATGCCTTCTTTTGAATCTCGTCCACCAAGACTTGTCAGGAAGCCCATTCTTGAAGGGATAATTCCTTGTTTCACATATTTGGGCCACTTATGTTTTGAGATTGACAATCTCCAGACCATGGCTAAAAATAGCCATCTCCTTGCACCATTCGATGATCAATGCATCTTCATCCTCTCTTAGGACTATTGGGGGCCCTTTCCTTTTACTAGTGGTCACACCACCCAACCAATTTGACAATGTTGTGATTGGAATACCCCAATTTTTGGTTGCACCTCTAGTTGACATGTCATTGTCTCCGACATCTACAAGGGAATGGTCCATGTCAACCATGGTCCATTCATGCCTCAGTACAACCTTTTTGGTTGATATAGTTGGGTTAGCTTGGAGTACAGGTTTGGTTGGCTGCTCCACAACAATTTCTACCTCCTCCTCACTACTTGGCTCTTCAGTTGGTTGGTGAACAAGAATCACAACATCCTCCTCATCGCTATGTGGCAGATGCACACCTCTCTTGTGTGTAGGCATAGTTATCTGCCTCTGCTTTGGTACAGGTATCTTTGTTAAAGGTTGCTTGGTATTTTTCGTCGCTCTTTTTTCTCGAAAACATGTGCCTCAATCTTATGACCTGAACCTCCTGAAAGAGAAAAATTAGTGAGACACCTAGGATTTCTTTCCACTAGGCACCTTTTATCTTAAGGCTCGAAGTGATCAGATCGGTGTGACTAGTGACTGGTCTTGCCAAAGCACAACTAAAGGAAGTCGTTAGTGTGACCTAAACTATCGGTGTGAGTTTCCTAACTTAGAATGATGCTAGGAGTCTAGCCGAGAAGTTCCATCGGGGAGAGTCTTATCGATCTCATAGGAATTAGGGTAACATTGGCCTTCGGTTGGACCTGAGAATGTTATACCGACTTCGGTGGTCTTTTCGATGGCTATTGAACATCAGTGTGTCTCTTGTCAATGAGGTGTTTCAAACTGTACTTGAACTTAAAGACATTGGGATGACTTGAGACCTTGGTGGGGCATTTTGGACTATCTCTGATGCTTGTTGTTTTGTCGATAAGGCTGATTGGTTGACACCAGGGAGACTCTTACTGATCCAATAAAAATTCATTGGTGTGACTCAAACTATCAATGTGAGTGTTCTAATTCTCATCGATTATAGAATTCTAGCCAAAGAGTTCTGTTGGGGAGACTCTTGTCGATCTGATGCTCATGGTCATGATGGTTCTTTTGGGACATCGGGGAGACATGGGATATGGATGTGACTTTCAAGTCTTTCATCGATAGTGTTGGTCATGTTGATGGACTCAAAGGTGGACCGTAGTTGAATGAATATTGACTTGGTTGACCTGCTGAGTTGTACGATGGACATTGGAGGACTGTGTTGAGTTGGTGGTGATCGTTCACTGACTGGTAAGATTGACAATTTCTCTGCAGAGGAAATGAACCGAACCATTTTTTTTACAGAGATCAAATCAACCATGGCTATTGGATATATTGCAATGTGTTGTAACAGTGATGGGGTTCTAAAAAAATTTGTTTGTGTTCTTCATTGTATGTTGTATAAGCATTGTAACAATGAGTCATAGAAATGTAATCAGGATTTGATTTGTACAAGGTTGATCAGGGAAATGTTGCTGCTGTGAAATTGATATCTACAAAGGGGAATTGCAAATTTGTATGTAATTTTCATTTACTATAATACAAAGTGTTTTCTTGGTGTGGTGGGTTTTTCTCCCGTAAGGTTTTTCCCACGTTAAATATTGGTGTCCAATTTTGTGTATGATTTAATTGTCTATTTTTTTTCCAATAATGTTTAATTGTTTTTGAGCTTGTAGTCTGCATTATTCCTCTTAGAATTACCATTAGGAAGGCATTTCCACACCTTTTCTTTCCTTAAAAAGTGGTATCAAAGCTTGGCCAATTGTGTTATCCTTGTGGGTAGGGTTGGTTTTTTGTGTCCATTCTAAAATGGGAGTCTTGTAGAAGTTTGGTAATTTGAAATTGTAGATTAAAATGGCAAGCACATCTAGAAGAGTAGAAATCGAAAAGTTGAATAGCAACAATTTTGAGTTATGGAAACGTAAAATGGAAGATATGTTAGTGGATAGTGATCAGTGGATAGAAAAACAAAGGGGCTAATAAGGCTCTATTTGGCAGACTTTGTCCTTCTAAATGCTCATGAAGAGAAGACCGCATCTTCTTTATGGAAGAAACTGTGAGATATTTATCAGGGCAAGTCCTTGGTGAATAAGTTATTTCTAAGGAAGAAGTTGTATTCCTTGAAGATGGAGGAAGGGGTGTCTATTGTTGATCACTTGAATACATTTAACATGTTGATTTCTCAGTTAACATCTGTGAGCGTGAAAATTGATGATGAAGATCGTTGTATGCTTCTATTATGTTCTTTTCCTAACTCTTGGGATCATTTAGTAATGGCTATAGGGAGTATGACAATAACTTTCAAGATGGAAGAGATGAGAAGGAAGTCTTCTGAGATGGAAAAGGAGTCTCTTGTTGTTGATGGTAGATCAAAAGAAAAAGGCAAGAAGAAAAATGATAACAAGTCCAAATTGAAATCAGAAGGGAGATCAAAGTCTCCTGGAAAGAAATCCAAGGTGAAGTGTTGGAATTGTGGGAAGTTTGGTCATGTCTGAAAGGATTGTAAAGAGGAGAAAAAGAAGAAGAAGAACTCTTCAGATAATGGTTCTTCTCAGAGCGATGCAGATGCCCTCATTGTAGCCTTGTCAACTCGGGCATTAGATGATGTCTGGCTGATTGATTCTAGAGCATCTTTCCACATGACATCTCATAGAGGCTGGTTTACAAAGTATGAACAATACGATGGTGGAAAGGTGTATTTGGAAAGTGATTCATCTCTGGAAAGAGTTGGTCATGGAAGAGTCTGAATTCAATTCCTTGATGAAAGAATCAAAGGAATTGATGGCATAATGCATATGCCAGGTCTGGCTTGGAATTAACTTTTTGTAAGCAAGCTGAATGATGTTGGAGTGCAAGTCTCTTTCTCAAGAAATGGCTGCAAAATGACTAGAGGATCCATAGTGCTCACAAGGGGTACTCGAATTGGTACTCTGTACAAGCTAGAAGCACTTGTTGTTCAATGTAACAGTGTCTCTACAAAGTCACAAAATTTGTTTTTGTAGAGAAGGAGGAAAATATTCCTGTTAGTGAAAACTCTTTCGAAGTTAAACTTATAGCGGAGAAGACTATGCTCTGGCATCAAAGGCTTGGTCACATTGTGAGAAAGGTTTAAAAGCCTTGAAAAATAAAAACCTGGTTGAGGGGCTTGATGATTGTAACCTGGAATTTGAGTTTTCTGAACATTGTATATATGGAAAAAATCATCGTGTTTCTTTTTGCTCTAGTCCTCACAAATCTTCTGGTGTTTTGGATTATATTCACTCTGATTTTTTTGGTCTAGTAAATTTTCCTTCATTGTCGAAGTAAAAATACTATGTATCTTTCATTGATGATTATTCAAGAAGGGAATTTGTATATTTTTTGAAAAATAAATCAGAAGTGTTCAGTCAATTTAAAGAGTTTAATAAATTGGTTGAAAATCAAATTGGAAGAAAAATTAAATGCTTGAGGATAGATAATGGTGGTGAATTTTGTTCTACATATTTTGAAAGGTATTGTAAAGACCATGGAATTAAAAGGCATAAAACAACACTTACACTTTGCAACAAAATGGAGTTATTGAAAGGTTGAACAGGACGTTGATGGAGAATGCAAGAAGTATGTTGAGCAATGATGCTCTAGAGAAGAATTTCTAGGTTGAGGTTGTGGCTACAACATGTTACTTATTGAATCGGTCTCCTTCATTGGAACTTGTTGATAAAATTCCTTTGGAAGCATGGTCTGGTCATAAGCCCTCTCTGAGACATTTTTGTGTCTTTGGCTACGAAGCATATGTTTATGTGTCGAATGAGAAGATATATAGATTGGAGAAAAAATTTGTTAAGTGTATCTTCATTGGCTACAACATTGGTGTGAAAGGATACAAGATTTGGAATCATGTGATTGAAAAAGTTGTGTACAACAAAAGTGTTATTTTTCGTGAGCTGAAACCTTCTTTAGTGGATCTGCAGTCAAGGATGAAAGAAGTCAATATGGAAAATGATTTTGTTGAAATTCCTCTAACACCAAAGAAGGAGGAAAAAAAAATTGATAGTGTACCTGAATCTGAGGAGAGTTCGAGCAGATCTAAGAGTTCTGAAGAAGAACCACAACCTCAGCCTCAGCCTATGAGGAGGTCTGCACGTGAGAAGAAGCAACCTAATAGGTATGGATTCTCTATGTTATATTCTACGTGTGCCTATGCTTTAATTACTAGCACTGATGAGCCTAGGACTATATAAGAGGCAATTGGAATGCCTAACTCAAACTCTTGGTTGGAAGCCATGAAGGAAGAAATGGCATCATTAGAGAAGAATGAAACTTGGAGTTTGGTGCCCTTTCCTGAAGGCAGGAAATATGTTGGTTGTAAATGGGTATTTAAAAATAAAATCAGTTTGAATGGAAGTGTTGAAAAATATAAAGCGAGGTTGATTGTGAAGGGATATTCCCAAGTAGAGGAAATTGATTATGGAGAAATATTTTCTCCTGTAGCCAAGCTGACATCTATTTGATTTCTTTTGTCACTTGCATCAGCATATGACATGGAGATTGAGCAGATGGATGTGAAGAAAATTTTTCTTCATGGTGATCTTGAAGAAGAAATCTATATATCCCAACCTAAGCATTTTGTGGAAAAAGGTAAAGAAAATCTATTTTGCAAGTTAAAGAAATCTCTATATGGTTTGAAACAGTTACCTAGAATGTGGTACCAAAAATTTGACACATTATTTTTTTTCATTGGGATTTGTAAGATTGAAATCATATCATTGTGTGTACTTCAAAACTAAGAATGATCGTATTCTTATTATTGACCTCTATGTTGATGATATGTTGTTCGTAGGGAATAGTAAGTTTATGATTTCTGATCTAAAATCTCAGTTGTCTGCAAAGTTTGAATTGAAGGATCTTGGTGCAGCAAGGTATATTCTAGGGATAGAAATAGCCAGGGACAAAAAAAGAAGAAAGCTTTGGCTTAGTTAGAGTAAGTATATTAACACTATTCTGGAGAGGTTTGATATGAACGGTTGCAAGTAGCTAGTTGTTTCAATTTTGCAGGGAACAAAGCTATATGTTGAAGATTTTCCAAAATATCCTACTGAGATGGAGGACATGACCAAAGTGCCTTATGCAAGTGCAATTGGCAGTTTAATGTATGCAATGGTTTATACAAGGCCAGACATTTCCCAAGTAGTGGGAGTACTTAGTTGGTTTATGGAAAATCTAGGAAAGCCACATTGGGATATTGTGAAAATAGTATTTAGATATTTAAAAGGTACATCATAGTAAACTTTGTACTATCATGGAAACTTGATTAGTTCAAAAATATCACTCGACATTTGTGGTTATGTGGATTCTGATTGGGTAGGGGACATTGACAGTAGAAGGTCCACTAGTGGATATATTTTCATGTTAAATGGTGGTACAGTTAGTTGGATGAGTAAGCGGCAGGTTGTAGTCGCTTTATCTACTATCGAAGCAGAGTACATGGAAGTGAATCATGCCTACAAAGAAGTTGTTTGTCTTAGACATTTTTGTTCTGATATTGGGTTCAGTGCAGGGAAAATTACAATTTGTTGTGATAGTCAGAGTGTTATCTGTTTGACAAAAAATCCAACTTTCCATGCTAGGACAGAACATATTGATGTGTAGTATCACTTTGTACGAGATATGGTGGAGGATGGAAAGGTGTATTTAGAAAAAGTGGATACTCTGGAAAATGTTGCAAATGCATTGCCAAAACTAGTGAGCACAGACAAGTACAGGTGGTGTGCTAGTTTGATGGGCCTTGGAGCCCATGAATCTCAGTAGTTCTTGAATGCTCTAGAGGTGTTAGAAGATCTTCATCAAGTGGGATTTCATTGGAAACATGTGCCTCAATATTTGGACCCAAACCTCCTAAAAGAGAAAAATCGATGAGACACCTGGGATGTCTTTCTAACAAGAAACTTATATCTAAAGGCTTGAAGTGATCAGATCGGTGTGACTAGTGACCGGTCTTGCCAAAGTGCAACTGGAGGAAGTCGTTGATGTGACCTAAACTATCGGTGTGAGTTTCCTAACTCATAACGATGCTAGGATTTTGGCCGAGAAGTTCTTTCAGGGAGAGTCTTACCAATCTTAGAGGCATCGGGGTAACATTGGCCTTCATTTGGACCTGAGAATGTTATACCAAATTTGATGGTCTTGTCGATGGCTATTCAACACCGGTGTGACTCTTTTTGATGAGGTGTTTCGAATTGCAATTGAACTTAAGGACATCGGGATGACTTGAGATCTCGATGGGACATTTAGGACTATCTCAAATTCTTGTTGTCTTGCCGATAAGTTTGATTGGTTGACGTCGGGGAGACTCTTGCTGATCTGAGCAAAAGTCTTTGATGTGACCTAAACTATTGGTGCGAGTGTTCTAATTCTCATCGATGATAGAAGTATGGCTGAAGCTTTTCGTCAAGGAGACTCTTGTCTATTCGATGCTCATGGTTGTGATGGTTCTTTTGGGACATCAGGGAGACATGGGATATTGATGTGACTTTCTAGTCTTTCATTGATAGTGTTGGTCATGTCGATGGACTCAAAGGTGGACCATGGTTGAACGAACGCTAACTTGTTTAACTTGTTGAGTTGTATGATAGATATTGGAGGACTATTCTGAGTTGGTGCTCACTGTTCACTGATTGGTAAGATCGACAGCTGCTCTATAGAGGAGACTGAAATGAACCATTTGTATAGAGATCGAATCGACCATGATTGTTGGATATATTGCAATATGTTGAAACAGTGATGGGGTTCTGAACAATTGTGTTTGTGTTTTTCATTGTATGTTGTATAAGCATTGTAACAGTGAGTCATAGAACTACAATCAGGATTTTATTTTTACAAGGTTGATCAAGGAAATGTTGTTGTTGCGAAATTGATAGTTGCAAAGGGGAATTGCAAATTTGTATGTAATTGTCATTTATTGTAATACAAAGTTTTTTTCTTGGTGTGGTGGGTTTTTCTCCCATAAGGGATTTCCCACGTTAAATACTAGTGTCCAATTTGTATGCTTTAATTATCTATTATGTTTCCATTAATGTGTAATTTTTAATGAACTATAATTGTTTTTGAACCTGTAGTATACACTATTCCTCTTACAATTAGCATTACGAAGGTGTTTCCGCACCTTTTCTTTCCTTATTTTTCTTCCCTTACATTGAACCAACATAGTGATTAGTAAATAGGATACACTTATAATTATTACAATGATAATAATGATACCATATGAAACAACAAATTCAAACATGATATAGTGAGTGTAATTGGAGAACAAACTAACCATGCATCTAATTGAGTTGACTGTAAATGATGAAGGATATGTGTGCAATGAAACAAGCAATGCACGGTATACTATCATATCACCAACTCTACCTCTTATAACATTTGGGTGATCATGTTAAACCCTTCCTCATACAGCATTATGATACCAATATACATAAACTTGAAACAACAGTATGATACAACTCATAGAGCATTATGATACAAATATATATAAACTTGAAACAGTAGTATGATACAAATATTTATATCTTCAAAGAGCATTACAATATAGGAAAGGGTTTGAAATATTTCTATCATACCACTATTTCAAGTTATGTAATGTTTCATAATGTTGTTTGAGAAATGGTTACCATACAGTCACTTTAATTGAAGAAGAAACAAAGTATACATCTAATTAAGTTTAATGTAAATGAAGAAGGGTATAGGAAACCTATGTATTTATTTATCTATGCAATATATATATGTATATATGTATCTTACTATTATTTCAAGTTATTTAAATGTTGTTTCATAAATGGTTATAACATAAGTAGGATTCAGCCACTATCACAGTTGGTTGTAAGGGAGAGGGGTCGACATTTATAGTCAGTTAAATTTAAGAACAAACAAAACATACACATATGACAGAGGAGCTATGTGTGGGCATAAAAGATGATTGTGGGTATATTTTTGGACATATGACATATGGTGGGTATGGTATGCGATAGCCTCATATAGGAAACATGTATACGTTGTATGAAAAATGTTTATAACATAAGGAGGATTAAACCATTATTACAGTTGGTTGTAAGGGAGAGGAGTCGATATTTGCAGTCACTTTAATTGAAGACCAAACAAAGCATACATCCAATTACGTTGAATGTAAGTGAACAAGGGGAAAGGAAATTAGATTAACACATATTGCATCTAAGTTTTCCAAGATGAAGAAACAGAGGAGATTTTTTTCCCTACAGAGAATATAGTGAAGTGGTATAAAATTCATGGCATTTGCCAAGAATTTCTAAGTCATTGTATTTTCCATGGATTTTATACCACTTCTGATTGCATGCACTGCAGGGAAAGAGTGTTTTGATGCAAACTATGATGATGGTTGACTCCTACTTATGTTATAACCATTTCTCAAACAACATACTGAAATATAACTTCATACATCATATAAATTTGAAATATATATAATCTGATATACTTAATTTTTTACATTTTGTTTATATATTTAATCATGTGTGTGTGTGTGTGTAATGCCCCAATTTTTTTTCTCTAACATAAGTAGGAGTTAGACATTATCACAGTTAGATGTAAAGGATAGGGGCCAATATTTACAGACAATTTAATTGAAGAGCTAACAAAGCATACATATAATTAAGTTGAATGTAAATGAAGAAGGGTATGGGTAACTTACATATCCATCTATCCCTGCAATATATATATTACAGAGATAGATAGATACGTAAATTGAATCTAAATGGAAAAGGCTATAAGTAATTTATGTATGTATGTATCTTTGTATATATATGTATCTCAATGTTGTATCAAAAAGGGTTGGAAAATTTTGAACCATACTATTGATGAACTATATAGTATTATATAAATTTTAGTATGCAGTATACATATATAGCAATATATATATAAACCTATATATATTGAAGAGATAGATAAATGCATAATTTTAATAAAAATGAACAGGGCTATAGGAAACATACATATGCAGTATACATATATAGAAAAATATATAGAAAAACCAATATATATTGCAAAGATAGATAAATGTGTAAGTTTCATGAAAATGAATAGGGCTATAGGAAACATGTGTAGATAAGTATCTTTGCAATATATTTATGTGTATGTATCATAATTTTGTACGGGAAAGGGTTGGAAATATTTGAACCATAACACTAATCTTTAAGGGAGACTGGTCGATGATAGCATAAAGTATGGCTATGAAAATTACCAAGTCTTTGATTCATTTAAATGTAAATGGACAAGTAAATTTCACACAGTAGTTGTATAGAGAATGAAATTTGTATTATTACGAAGGCAGGTATTGAAACTTACTATAGAAGCTGAAGGAGGAGACTACATTGATTTGGAGGAGGTCATCGTCGCTCAAAGTATACAGCAAAAAGTGAGAAATTTAAATTTCTTTAGTTGTAACTTGCATCGCACAACTGAGGATTGCTTGCATAAATAGGTTTATAGAATTTGAATTGGTAGCAAGTGGATAATTATGAACTCTGGGAGGGAATTTGATCTGCATTCAATGGATTAATGGTAGAAGTGATAGCTTCATGGGTACGTAGGATTTATGGTTGGTGATTTGAAATGATATTAATATTTTTTTGAATTCTAACTAGTTTTAAATTTTTATTATGATTATTGTTTTTAGGCTGATTTGTAAATAATACTCTGATAATTACATGTTTAATGAAAAATTGCAATGCATAGTGAGCCTGAGAGTTCATTTTTTTCAATTTCCTAGGAAAATTTAGAAAAAAGATTGGTTAATATGGACACCCAAGAACTAGTAGTTTGTAAAAAGAAGATGAGAAATGGAACATGTTGAAATGTATTTTGTTAAAATATATTTGGAACTAAACTAGTTGGCAATATCTTTTGTACATGTCAACTCACTTTGAGTGCATGTCAACTCACTTTTAATGCAATAAGACATATATTTTGGATAATAAAATATCCCTTTACAACAACCTTTTATTGGGAAGGTGGAAAAGATTATTTATATTATGGAAATTATGTTATTATCATGCACTCACTTAATATTGTGAAGGTGGAAAATAAATTTCAAGTTGCATTCACCTACTATTGAGAAGGTGGCAATAAAAAAGTCTACCTATGATAGGACATATTTTGACTTTAATATTAATCTATCATATCATATTTACAAGATTTTTTTAAATTTTCATTGGCATTTATATTTCCCAATGGTGAGCCTCGGGCTATCCAAATCTATACCCATGATTGGTGCTATGCCCAAGATCAGCTCTTCTCCCTTACACAAAGGAATTTTCATTTGAATTTTTTTTGCATGAATTGGAAATGGATGAAAATGACTACATTACAATGCTATGATCAACATTGTCACGCATAATTGTCATGCTGAAAAGAGACCCATCTGACATTTGGATAAATGTGTTTGCAAAGAAAGTGCCCAGACTATGGTATGCAAATATAGATACGCAATTTGTTTTAGACGCATACGCTATTGCATCTTACTGTAGCTCATATATGAAAAAACAAGAAAGAACATTTCCTTTAGCATTTCATAAATTGCGACACAAATGCACTACTGCTTATGATGGAAAAGTCCAATTTATATGCAAGCTTAGCAATGCATTTCCTAACTATCAAAAAATGTCTAGTCGTCAAGTCGTTCATATCATTCTTTCATTTCCATTGTGTAAATGCTCAAGGAATACTATTTTCATCAATACTGGACCATTGGAAAGTTGGGTGTTCATGTTAAAAAGTCCTAAGCTATTACCAAAAGAGCAAGACAATTATGAGAATATCATGTGTGCATCCATAATAGAAAAATATATACAACAAAAAAAAGTTCTTAACAATTTGTCATTAGCTAAATATGCCACTTTTTACTCTAGCAATTCCAAAAATATGCAAAAAAGAACCAAGACCACAGATCATACACTATGTAAGATACAATCCACACATTGACCCTGAAAATTATTGCAGAGAAAAACCTATGCTATATGTGCCTTTAAGATCAACTAAACAAATCTTGCTAATTGGATATGAAACATAGAGTGCAGCATTCAATGCAAAGAAAATGCAAATTGCAAGTATCGAAAAATTATTTACTACACACATTATTCCCAAATGGGGTGACAATGATGAGGCTTCTGTAAAGGCTGAAAAGGATACCTGCCCAACAATAAACATTGTAGATGGAATCAATACAAATTCCAAGAAAACAACATTGAAAAATATGACATCATGAATCACTTGAGCCATATCAAGAATACAAAGTTCAAAGGTTCTCCCTACAAAAAACTTTTCTCTGAGATTGCACATCCATTTCTTTTAAGAAATGAAGAATACTACAAACTACAAAGACAATTGAACATAGAACAACAATCGATAGTAAAGGACATACTAATGGGAAAAAGGCTTGCTCCAAAAAAAGCATTGTACTTGTTCTTGATAGGTGGGGCAGGCACAAGGAAAACCTATACAACAAAAATAATTTTTGAAGCAATGATTCGATACTATGATAAACATCTAGATAGTGATACATTCAAGCCTAAAGGAATTATTATTGCTTCTATAAGAAAATTTGCATTCAATGTAGGTGACATTACTGCACATTCAATCTTCCAATTTCCATGTAACTCTTCAAAAATGTTTCCTCTAGATTCAAACACAGCAAATGCTCTAAGAAAAAAATTAGAACAAATGCAAATTCTTCTTATTGATGAAGTCTCCTTGATCAGTTCAAAAATGATTTACAACATTGACAGAAGACTTCATCAAATTAAGCACACACCAATGACACCTTTTGGAAACATAGATATCATTTTCTATGGTGACTTCTACCAAGCAAAACCTATGTGTGATACTTGGATATTCAAAGAACCAATAATAGATAAGGAGAAAATGCTATACACCTTTTGGACTGACAATGTCAAATGCTTTGAACTGCATAGTGTGATCAGAAAAAAAAATCAACATTTCATTTCCATACTTAACCGTGCTAGGATCGGTTGAAAAACAAATAAAGACATTGCCTATTTGAATGCAATGTTCTATAAGACACCTCCGAATGATCCACAATTTCCATACTTGTTCCATAGAAACACAACAATTGAAATGAACAACAAAAGAATGCTAGACAACTTATCAACAAAGCTTTATGTTTTAGATGTGATTGATAAACAATCCACAACAATTGATAGCACTCAATGTCAACCTTTGAAATCATCACAACCTAGCACAATCCTACTCAAGCAAGAAATTTTGTTTGAATTGATCACTTGCAACATTGATACAAAAGATGGACTAGTCAATGGTGCAAATGGAATTTTTAAATTGCATACAACCATGCAAGAAGACATTTTTTGGATAGAATTCAATGATTCTACTATTGGAAAGTTGCATCGATAGAGAATGAAAAATCTATATACAAATTATATTATGGCTTCTTGGATGCCCATAATGAGAATCATTAGAAAAGTCAAAATAGGTACAAAAATAGTCACTAGAGCACAATTCCCTTTGCAAATTGCATGTGCATGAACTATTCATAGAGCACAAGGTGTGAAAATGGACACAACTGCTTTTGACCCATATAAGGTCTATCAACATGGACTTGTGTACACTGCTTTATCCCATGTAAGAAACATCGAATTGCTATATCTCACGCATAGACTAGAAGAACAAAACTTCAAAGTGTCATAAAAAGTAAATTGTGAAATGCAATGCCTTATGGCCTCAACACAATGGAAAGTAGAGAACAACCTTTTTTCTATCTCTCCAAACCATTTTATCATATGCTCTTTGAACACACATAGATTTGCATTACATGCACAAGAAATAGTGCACGATCATGATATGCTCCAAGCAACTGTCCTTTTCTTCCAAGAAATGAAACATAATCTTCTTGACCATGTTGGATTCCTTGAAAAAACATACAATTGCTATACTGTAACAGGTATTCATGGCCTATTAACATGCTACAGGAAAACAATTTTAGTGCAAAACTTTCAGAATTTTTCAACAAAATATCTAGAATCAATAACCATTGACCTATTACATATGCATACTACTATGTGCATCATAAATTTGTACTTGAGACCAAACACATCTATTCATGATGTTTTTAATTTTATACAAACTGTTGTTACCTCTTTTCCAAGTAATTCAAAATTGATTATTGTTAGAGACTTTAACATTGACATGTTAGAATCAACAAAACCAACAACACTTCTTCTTAAATTTATGGAGCAAAGCCAATTGTCACTGGTTGTTGACAAGCCAACAACACATGCAGGTAGTTTATTGGATCACTTTTGGATACATAATATTGAAATTTCTACTGTCAAATTTAGAGTACTAGATACATATTGGTCAGACCATTTTGCAATATCCCTTCAGTTGTAGTCACCAAGACATAGTGTACACTTTCGCAACTGCAATTGTTTAGTATCAACTTCCTTTTGTGCAATGTGCTATTATGATTGTTGCTCTCTAATGCACAAAACCAACATACAATCTATGTGAGTAAAAAATAAATGTTGAATCAACAATTGTTTCTAATGTTCGTGCTTCGACTAATCAAAATACTTGCTCCTTCGCAACTTTTCCTATGCAAAATTTGACTTTGCTAAGGTTTGTGGTCTAGGCCACCAAGAATTTTCTTGTAAACCTGTGCCACCCCTATGTAGTTGCAAGTCAGTACATACCTACTTTGAAACAGATTTTCTATCATGCACGATATTGGTAAGCCATTGCACACTATATGATTTTTACTAGAAACAAATTTCAAAGACAAGTTTGTTATGAATTGCATAACTAATTTCAAGAAAATCTAGATAGTATTTACTTCATGGATATGAATGTTTTAAATTGATTGTATAGCTTTTCCTAACTACTATTTGGTTTGCCGTTTATAGTATCCACTCTAATTGCTATAAACTTTGTATGTGGCTTCTTTTTGTTTGTGTACTCATATAAATTTCAATTCTCGCTATTGTTTGAAAATAATAGTATCAATCATACTATTCCAAATATCTTCCATGGTTATGATATTATAAATGAATAGACAACTATTCTGAAATAGGTATGTTATTACAAAACATATTAATTAGGCATTGCACATGATACATTTCTTTATTACAAATAGATTGGTAAATCAAAAAATGCATGCATCGCACAATTAGGTTGTAACAGGAGCATGAAATACTTTGTGTATACATATCAAGTTTCTAAATTGCCAGTTGTAGGTTACGAATATTTGGCCATTGCATACAACACATATCTCACCATTGCCGAGCATCCAATACAACATCTAGAGCATCTACAAATAGGTGAGTACTTGATATTTGACACCAAAAAAATTCAAAAACATATCAAACCTCATTAATGTATTTTCCACAACTTGTTTTGATACATGCTTCACAAAAATATCTCATTGCATATGTTTGCAGAAACATTTGGAAAACAAAAATTTGATTTTTCTGCAAAACAGGAGATGAATGAGTCGGTTGAAAAACAAGATTAAAAAAGGCAAGTACTTTATCCTATTTTTGTGACATATGACTTCATTCTTTATATGTTTAATTATCAATTTACTTTATGGTATTGCTCAAATCACAATGTACAGATTGAAAGAAGTGATTGCAGAGCCATCAAGCATCTTTGATATATGCACAAAGCACTCAGCTCTGGCATTTGAAGGAGATTTTTTGGCTATTTATGGCCTTGTTACTACCACAAATCCTGGAACACCACCAAAAGCAGCAATTGTGCATATTGATTTAGTTGATAGTCATGGTCAAATGATAATCACTGCAAACATCAACAACAAATTCATTGACATAGTTTTGCCATTTTTATCACCCCATACAAGTGTCTGTCTCACAAACATTGTCATTAAGAAAAAAACTCAATATGAAAGAAGGGATGCTGATTATTCCCTTGTTTTAATTGCTAGAAGCACCATTGAACCCATTGGAAAAGTTTGTAAAGAACGCATATTGATTCCTGACACAACCATCTCGCAACTCATCCAATCAAATGATAGCTTATCTAGTGGAACAATTGGTTTTGTTGTTACTAGTCATTATCAAGTGCCAATGCAATATGAGTTGCAATTTAAAGATGGGGAAAGACAAGATGATTTCACCACTGTAATATTTTTTCCATAACTCATGATGACATCATAGAATTCTAGCATTTTTCTTTTTGAAACCTACTAAAGATTTTTTACAAAAAAAATTCCATGAAACAAACTTGCACATAGCATGCTTGCTTTTCTGTATTCACAAAAATTGCATTTGAATAGTCTCTACTTGATTAGATTAATTTGACTATTTTTGAACTTTATGTTTTTATTCTAATTCAATGCCATTGAATTCTTAAACTGACTTCCTACGAGATGTTGCATATTGAAAATTTTGTACCTTGCAACTTATAGTCCCAATCAGCCACATAAATTTGTATGCAAGACTTCATTTGATCCTGGCATCAGCTAAAACCCCCTTGATATTGTTCATAAATATTGTTCGTTCTGGGTCAAAAGGCATAAATTTGATGAAAACAACATAGTCCTGCTTCATTGATGAACTCAATGATGCATCTACAAAGGCCTACCTAGAACCACTGAATATGCCAAACATGGAAGTAAACACCTAAACCATTTGGCTTTTACACGCTACCATAGATTTCTGATAGAAAGTGCTTGGTGTATGTGCTTTTCAATAGTGAATTTCCCAAAAAATGCATTGCTCTAATTTGTCACTAATTGCATCTGCACTACCATTTTAGGTGACAGGAACAGTAAGACCTAAGAATGTCCATTTTCCCCCATATGAACCAATCTGCACTTCATGTAGACAAAGATTTTTTTAATGCAAACATCAAAGAATGATCTTGCATGTTGCGCAACATGTGGCATTGACAAATTTTTTGAATATATCCCTTTTTTGCAATGTACTTTCCATACAACAGATGGATTTGTGGACTGTTATTTGCACAAACAATAGCTATAAAATTGCTTCCCACGGCTAGCTGCAATTCTATTTCAAGATTACAAGAATGACATGGCTGGAGTAATCTTCTTGCTATGGAAATTTTGGCTGCAAGGAATGTTCACACTTGTAATGGATAATTGCATTATATGAATTGTGATTGAAGCAAGAAGCATGGAATCTCCACCAACTTGAAAAGACATTTGCAGCTTCACCCAGGTTCTTACATTGCTCTATTCCAATTTCTATTACTATTCATTGATAGCATGTCATACACATTGCATTGTCATGAGTATAATGCTTATTGATAATGAAACAGGATCTAGGAAGTGCAACGTTCCAACATAGAACAATATCGATAAGCAAAAAATTTAAGAGCCATCACAACCTAACTATTCTTGACAATTTAAAAGAGAAGACAATCATGTTAATGCTTTTATGAAGACTAATTAGATAGTTTATTTTCAGCTCTTATATGCACTACATAACTTGAAAATTGTATTTTGATCTCTTTGAAACATACATAGTATAGAAGTGAACAAATTTTCTTTCCATTTCATAAGCAGTTATAAGTAATGTATTAGTTTATTTTGACTTGTTACATGCATCACATAACTTGAAACTTGTTTATTCATTTGTTTGAAACATACATACTATAGTTTTAAACAATATTTTTTGCAATTTCATGAACAATTATAAGTAATGCTGCACATGCAATTCTTTTTGATGTCTGCAAATCATTATAATACATGTTCGTGACAAAAAAAGAAAAATTTACCGATTCAATTTTTCTTTTATCTGAAATGGAAAATATCTTGTAAAATTCTTGGTGCTTTAACATACAACATTTTATACATCCAAAAATTACTTTTTCATGAAATTGATAGTGGCCTTGTTTCTTATGCTATTCTAAACAATCTAGATTTTGTTTTCCAAAATTCATCAACATTACATGTTCCTACCAAGTATTATGTATTTACAAAAAAGTTTTTAAGGTTCTTTGCAACCCCATTTTGGAGAACATGATTTCTATTTTAAGAGATCTCCATAGGAAAATCACTAGGATGATGGGTACATGTGTATTACAATTTCAATCTATCAATTTCATTCAAAAATATATTATACCTAGTGATCAAACATAATATGTCTTTTGTCTCCTAGGACACCATGCTTTTATTTATGTCTAGTTTTCATTGATTGCTAACGGGTGAAAAAAAAGACATGTGTACCTTCTATACCTTTCACAATGTAATTTTATAGTTTATATAATTCTTACATGTTGTGCATCTGAATTTGGCACGAATATGGCATGCTTGTATCTTTGAATGGAAGAAAAATAGTCTTAAAAAATTTATGTTGAGAATTCATATCTTTCCCTCCTCGTTTTGATAGTCAATATTTGAAGATAGAGAATTATGTGGACAACATATATGTCATAATAATTTATAAATTCCCATAGATAATTTAAATTTTCTTCTATCAAGTGACTTAGTCTTTTGTTGACTATGTACCTTCCAATATCTTTTACAATGTTATTTTATAGTTTAAATGCATTCACAATTCATTTATGACTTATGGTGTGAAGTCTTGATTGTGTTAAACAAAACATTGTTTGCATTTCTTCTTCATTTTCTCTGATTCTCCCATGGCAGTTAATTCAGTCTCTATTAAAAAAAATTATGTCTATTATGTTACATGCAAATAATCAACCATTTCTATGTTCCTATATCTACAAAACTATCATTTTCATTTGTTTCCTACTCATTTGTCCACATTGTTTGATGACACTGGAATCTGTTAATAGACATGTTTTATGTTTATTTTCATTTGCAACTCATGAATCGTTTATACTATCAAGTCTTTGATCTCACATGCCAAAAAAAAAATTGGTTTCTTGTTCATTTCCTTGCATTCTTTCATGCAAATGAAATCAATGTGCATTTAAAGAATTCATAGCTATTATGTTTGACCCAAAGAACAAGACATTTGTAAGTTCTAATATCTATTGCACTATCATTTTCTTTCCTTATCTGCTCATTGCTACACTTTGTTTGATGGCAGTAAAATCTTTATCTACTCATAGGTATAATTTCTATCATATTGCAAGAGAACCATGAGGCATATGTAAGTTCCTAGACCTTTTACAGTCTCATTTGATAGTTTTTCCTCTACCTACAATTGTAATGAATGTTCCTACTCATGCATTCTATTTTAACAAAAATTGTGCATGCATAGTCCCTAGCTTGCATTTATATGTATAGTATAATAGACAAAAAATAGGCCTTTGTAAGTTTCCATATCTTTTACACTATCGTCTTCTGCATTGTTATTCAATCTGCTTAGTTTGTTTGAAAAGAGTAGAATCTTTTTCTATCGATAGGTTCTATGCGTGTTGCTTTTTCAAGGGGAATTCAATGAATTTGTAAGTTCCTCTATCTTCAATACTGCTAATTTATAGGTTTTTGTTGAATTGCACAAGACAACTGAGAGGGGGGTGAAGCAGTTGTATCTAATTATATTCACTTTTGATCTTAATAAATTCCACATATACTTTAATCTGTTACTAAGTATAAGCATGAAGTGTAGATAACAAAAATCAAATACTAGAGACACCATATTTATGTGGAAAACCCTATAAGGGAAAAACCACGGTGAGGATTAACTCACAATATAATAGTAATTGCAAAACCAAATACAAGGGCTCACTACCAAAGGGCTCACTGCCCAAGATATGACTCACTATCTAGATAGGACTCACCATCCAAATGGAGGCTCACTGCCTATAGATACAAAAACATATAAAGAAGAATTTTATACAGAGAACATTATCTCAATGCAACAAAAGATCCACCACAACAACTTCCACACATTTGCAGCCTTGATCAGAGAATTACAGACACCATCGGCTCATTGCATTCAGGAGTCTAACACATTGAAGTTCTCGCTACCTCAAATCACTCTCACAAAATATTTCACATCTATCTCGCTTGTCACACTTGTCACTTGTCACCCTTATCTCCAAAACCTTAACATATTTCCTTGTATTTATATCATCTTCGATCTTAGAAACTTTCTCCAAGGTCGGCTAAACATTCTTCATTTTACAAATTCAAATTAGGTCAGTGACTCAACATTCCCATGATGGATAATAATAAGAGTGGACCAAATTAATACTGAACTAGGACCCAAAACAACATCTTGGATCAATCACATGCTTCCTTAATTGATATTTATCCTTCGTGTAACGTGTAAACACCAGGTCGGCCAAACCTAATGAAAACACTAATGAACATTGAAGTATGTGTATCTGCAACAAGAAGATAACATGTGGATCACATAACATGCTTCACCATACACTGGAATACCTCTTAGAAGCCTTCAGATTCATCCACAGCAACTGCAACAACTTCCATACAAACAACACTTTCCATCAGTCCAATCGGACTATGCCAACACATACAGTAACTCTAGAACTAGTCTTCTAGAGCACCAAGCCATGAGCACTTTTTCTAGAACATAGATAACATTACAAGCCTTCTTCTAGATCCGCAAGATCTAATACAAACCATCAGAGGACTGTGGAGCAGAAACATTTCTCCGAGTCCATAGACAAACAACCTTGCCAGACCAGTTCATAAACTGGTGAACACAACTTTCACTCTTCATCAACCCAGAAGCTATAACTTGGGATATATCACCCAAGGATGCCCATAAACAACACTACAGATCTGTACAAGCATAGGATCAATAAAAAATAAATTCAGATCACATTACCAAAGCACATTCAGAATAAACACACAATTTTGTCTTCATTGTTTATGAATTTTCTTAGAAGCACTTGGTAACTCATCATATCAGCACACCTACAACAACATAAAGATAGTTCCATGTACTCAACATCTCTACAGTATCTCAACCATACATGTACCACCTGTAATCACTTGATTCGTTTCACTGCAACAACCTAAACTATGTTGACATCAATGACAACATTAATGACAACACCACCATACTCATTCATACTTGTAACAATCTCCACCTTTTTCATTGATGGAAACACATGATGTGAAAAACCATCAAAGATAGAATACACACTCTCCTACTTATTCTTCTTCTTTTTTTTAGATTAGATAGCCTACACAACCTTCCTGCACACTCTTCTTCTTACAAGATTCTCTCTCCCCTTCAACCTTTTTCAGATATAGATAGAATTTTTCACATGATTCTCTCTCCCCCTTTGAAATCAATGGAAAAGAAAAAATTTTTACATGATTCTTCAGCCATATAAAATTCTGATCACTCCCCCTTAGGATTGCACCCATGACAACACACATACAATACAACAACAATGATACTCTCTACTCCCCCTAAGGAGTAGACCCCAATCATCAGTCTAGATAGATGATGAATTTGTAGATCCACTAGATTGATGCACCTCTATGTGCACCTAGTTCAAAGAAGGAGGGGCGATAACCCCCAACTTCTCCTTGAAATACTCAAAAGTATCCTTAGGAAGAGCCTTAGTAAATATATCTGCAATTTGATCCTTTGTAGGCACATATTCAATCCTGAATTCATTCTCCAACACCTTCTCCCTTAAGAAATGATATCTGATAGATATATGTGTTTTCCCTGAATGCATTACCATATTCTATGAAATATTTATTGCACTTGTATTATCACAGAAGATAGGGATGGGATCATTGTTAGAGTAATTGGGTATTTACTTTATTAATTAAATAATATTTGTTTAATTACGTAAAGTTCCCTTTTACCTCTTTTCACTTAAACTAACATTAGGTACATAATAATTAATTACTTTATTAATTATTATTGTGCAAGCCTAGGGTTTTCCTTTTTAGGGTTTTCATCTATATGTAGTTGAAAACTATCTTTTGTATCAATTATTCATTTTACATTTTCAGGTGAATACATTGCTCCACATTTTTGAGCATTTCTTTTGTTGCTTCTCTTTGTTTCTCCTTGTAACAGGTTATTTGCTTGCAAAGATCTTTTGGACTTCTGTGGTGTTGTATCTTCTCAACTCCAACATGGTATCAGAGCTTCAGATTTGTAGCTGCTTGTTCTTGATTTGAGATTTTGCATTGGAAGCAAATCTAGGGCTAAAATTTTTTTTAGGTGGATTCAGCATACTCCATTTTTTGGGTTCACTTTGGGCTCAAATGGACAGTGCCATTGGATTCGTAGCGCCCAAAAACCCCTAAATCGATTGTCAAATCGTCGATTTTAGTTACAGTCAATTTGGAAGGCAAAATTTGTTTTGCCCTAAGGCTATACAGAGCAAAAATCGCACACAAAACGCAAAAAATTCAGAAATTTTTTTTTTTAAAAATCAATTTTTTTTTTAATTTATTTTACGCAGCCAATGTAAATTGTCACGCTACCCAAGTGCCGCCCGACGGCCACCGCCACCCCTGCCGGCCCGCCACCCGGCTCGCTCCGCCCAAGCGTAGTCTGCCCACCACCGACCGCGCCGCCCGCATGCCGCCAGCTCCTATGCGCCAGCCCCCGGTCCACCATGTGCCCTGGGGCCGCCGGATTTTAAGCCCTTGAGGGCTAATTTTTTCTCTCCAACCCCCTATTATGTCATTTTTGGTCAAATGGGCATAACTTGGGCATCCTAGCTCCGTTTTTCGAACAGGAAGATGCGTTGGAAAGCTGAGAATGGCACCAATCTGATGGTATAGAAATATTTTTAATTTTTTTACCAGTCTGGATATTTTTTACCAGTCAAAGTGAGGTCTTCTTTCTTCACTTCCGAGGTCATAAAAGATGCAAACGGACTCCGTTTTTCAAACTTGAATAGGCGTTGGAAAGCTCTCAACATGCTCTATTCAGTGATGTAATCTATTTTCTCAGAATTTTCACCAGGTACATGAAAATTTTTCTTGAAGTATTTTTTGCTTATGCATTGCTTCCTTCTTCTCAGTTTGTACTAGGGTTTGGGTTTATTTTTTGTGGGGGGTATTTTTTCTCTTGCTTCCTATTATTTATATCAGAAAACCAAAACACCAAAACTCTCAAAAATACACACCTTTTTGCATCTTCTGTCTATTCTGAAAGATCACATAATAATAAAAAACACAAGCAGGTACAGGTGCAGGGTTTCATGGCAGACTCTTCAGTTGAGCTACTCACATCACATAACTATCACACTTGGAAGTCTCGTATGATGAGGCTACTCAGGTCATGAGAGTTATGGTCTTGTTTAGATGAGGTTCAGCCTCAGTTGCAGCGTCCTTTTGAGATTATGCAGCACAGGAACAAGATGGATGAGGCTATGGGTCTGTTATGCATGCATGTTTCAGACAGTCGTTTGTTTCACCTTGATGCTTTGCTCACTCCTCGAGCCATGTGGCTGAAGTTTGAGACACTTTTTGGGGTCGTTAATGAGTTTCGCGCATTACAGATTGAGGCAGAGCTGACTTCATTATTACCTGATTCATTTCCCACTATTGAGGATTTTTTGAACCAGTTCAAAACTATCCGTACTATTTTACAGGGTTGTGGGAAGAACAAGACAGACACAGAGTGCATTTCCTCGATTCTTTAGAAGCTTCGTGGTCCATTTCAGATATTTGCTTCCTCCTTATACTCCACCATGGATGGTTTGGGTGTCAGTTTTACCATGCCTTCCTTTGATTTATTTTGTGAGCGATTATCTCGGGAACAGTCTCACCTTTCTCAGATGGATATGCTCTCAGGTTCAAAGAGCAAAGCATTGGTTGCTCAGTCACCGAAGGGGAAACAGAAGCAGAAACTGAGGCCCAAGAAAGATTTTGCAGGTAGTGAGCATTCCTCCAAACTGCCTCCTAAGTCTGATTCTAAACCACCATTTAATCCAAAACATGGGAAATCTTTGAAGTCTGGTGAGTCTTCCTCCAAGACTAAGGAGAAATCAGGAAACACTTGCAGTTTATGTGGCAAGCAAGGTCATCCAGTTTCTAGGTGTTGGAAATGATTAGAGGCTTTAGAGGAGGCCATGCAGCAGTAACACATCTCCTCACCTCAGTCTTCTTCTTCTTCCAGCCCCGGGAAGGGTCATGCTCTCACTGCACGAGCATCGACCAATGGGTCCACTTGGATTTTAGACTCTGGTGCTTCTCACCATATGACACACACTCAGTAGTTGGTCACTTCTCTTGCCTCTTGTGGTACTTCATAGATTGCAGTGGGTGACTCTTCACAGCTTTCCATCTTGGGTTCAAGTTCTGTCTCTTTGGATGGGGGCACTCTACAGGATTTTTTGGTTGTTCCTGACATTTCGATGAACCTCTTGTCCATTTATCAAATTTTCCACATTGGCTCTGGTAAGATAGTTGAGTTCTCACCACATGATGTGGTTATTCAGGACCTTCATGATTCTGATTTGGTTGTGGCTACTGGTAGTGTTGATACTGCATCTCATCTTTATAGATTTGATGGATTTGCGCCTTCTGAGGGTACAGGTTCATCTCTTATAGCGCATGCAGATTCAGTGAGTTAGCTTTGGTATGAGCATTTGGGCCATGTCAACTACAGATATCTTCAGCAGATGAGTACACAGTCACTTGTTCTTGGTCTTCCACGGATTTCCTGCACTGACGGTGTTTTTCATGGTTGTGTGCTTGGCAAGCATCACAGGGATCCCTTTCCGAAGGGAAGTACCACTCATGCCTTGGCACCCTTGGAGTTGATTCATAGTGACCTCATGTCATTTCCCACTCCTTTTTCAGGGGCCAAGTATGTACTCGCATTCATTGATGACTTCTCCAGACGCACATGGTTGTACTTTCTTAAGTACAAGTCTGATGTCTTTGATTCCTTTCGTGTCTTCAAGACATTTGTAGAGAAGTAGTCTGGTCTTTCTATCCGGCGGATACGTACAGATAATGGGGGGGAGTATGTGAATCAGGCCTTCAGAGATTTTTGCACTGAGCATGGTTTGCAGCATCAGTTTTCTGTTCCCTGCACCCCTCAGCAGAATGGTATTGTTGAGCGAAAGAACAGATCTTTACGGGAGATGGCTAATTATATGATTCAGTCTAGGTCCATGAATTCATCTTTTTGGGCTGAGGCAGTCAATTGTGCCAACTATATTCAGAATCGAATGCCTCACAAGGTGATTCAACATATGACTCCTGAGGAGGCTTGGTCTCATGACAAGCCCGATATTTCATCATTTCGAGTATTTGGTAGTGAGGCATAGGCTTTTATTCCTGATTCTCAAAGGAGAGCTATGGAGCGGAAGAGTCGACCCCTCATATTTGTCGCCTACTGTGAGGATGTTAAGGCATACAGGTTATTTGATCCTGATTCCAGAGAGGTCTTGTTTCGATGGGATGTTCAGTTTGATGAGTGCCTTCCTCTAGTTGATACCCTGTCTCCAGTGTCCACTTCACTACCTACTCCACCCACTACAGCTCTTCAGGATTATTTTGAGGATTTTGATGAGGATATTGATGATC
The DNA here is from genome assembly GCA_007115665.2 of Sequoiadendron giganteum. Classification (NCBI taxonomy): domain Eukaryota; kingdom Viridiplantae; phylum Streptophyta; class Pinopsida; order Cupressales; family Cupressaceae; genus Sequoiadendron; species Sequoiadendron giganteum. The sequence continues at coordinate 188,057,717 of CM021109.1, read as the reverse complement.
CCCCATATCCACCTCCACCTACTCCACCTCAGAGGCCCAAATGGGCTCACTTTACTATTGAGGCAGCAGGATCTATGGCCGGTGATCCTTCAAACACTCATCGCACTCATTCTTGTACTACGGGTTCTAGTCTTTTGACTCATGCTCTTTCAGAGGATCCTCAAAGATTTTTAGAGGCGACAGGTCACCCTGAGTGGGATAGTGCCATGGAGGAGGAGTATTCTTCTTTGATGAGGAATAATACATGGGATCTCTGTCCTGTTCCTAAGGGCAGAAAGATGGTTCGGTGCCGATGGTTGTATCGCACCAAGTATGCTGCTGATGGTTCTATTGATAAGTACAAAGCACGTCTTGTTGTGAAGGGTTTCTCACAAGTTGAGGGTATTGATTACTCCGAGACATTTTCCCCTGTCGTCAAGATGAATTCTATTCGCTTTGTATTATCACTTGCAGCTTCTAGAGGATGGCTCATTTTTCAGATGGATGTGAAGTGTGCCTTCTTACATGGTGACCTACAGGAGGAGATCTATATGGAGCAGCCTCAGGGATTTTTTCATGATTCTTCTTTGGTTTGTAGACTTCAGCATTCATTATATGGTCTCAAACAAGCCCCTCGGGCTTGGTATGAGAAGATGGACTCTTTTTTGCTCTCCACTGGTTTCACTTGTTGTCATTCTGATCACACGGTCTATATTCAGCATCTTGAGGGTGAGATCCTGATTCTTGTGCTATATGTTGATGATCTTCTCATCACAAGTAGCTCATCCTCCATGATTCAACATTCTCAGCTAGCCTTGATGGAGCAGTTTGAGATGACAGATCTTGGCCTTCTGCACTATTTCCTTGGTCTTCAAGTGATTCAGTCTTCAGAGGGGATCTCCATTTACCAGTAGAAGTATTATTTTGATATGCTTCAGCGCTTTGGCATGCTTGATTGCAAGCCTGCCGCCACACCTTTTCAGTCAGGGGTTGTTTTGACTACTACTTGCCCCACTCCTTCAGTAGATGCTACACTTTACATGCAGTTGGTTGGTAGTTTGTTGTACCTGACTCACACTTGTCCTAATCTTTCCTTTGCGGTTGGTCTTGTCTCTTGATTCTCACATGATCCTCATGAGAGTCATTGGCAAGCTGACAAATGTATTTTGAGGTACATTCAGGGCACCACTTCATATGGCATTCACTACATATTAGGGGATCCTCACATTATTGGCTACACTGACTCAGATTGGGCTGGTGATGTCAATGATCGAAAGTCTACTTCTGGCTTTGTTTTTGGTCTGGTCCTATCACATGGTCGTGCAAGAAGCAGACTGCTCATGCATTATCGTCTACAAAGGCTGAGTAACGAGCTGCTGTGCTCGCTAGTCAGGAGATTTTATGGCTTTGTCAATTGATGACTGAGTTTGGTTTTCCTCCTGATAGTCCCACTCTTCTTTGGTGTGACAATCAGAGTGCTATACACATTTTGTGCAACTCGGTGGAGCATCAACGAACGAAGCACATTGAGCTTCATATGCATTTCATCAAACAGTTGATTCAGGATGGTTCTCTCATCTTGGAGTATGTTCCCACTGCCGAGCAGGTTGCAGACATCTTCACGAAACCTTTTGCATCTCCGCGCTATCTTCAGTTGCGCTCTATGCTTGGGGTGAAGGAAGTTGTCCTTGGGGGGTCTTTATGAGGCCTTCCTTCCTTCATGTTTCTTTCAGCATGTTGTTCTATCTCTTTTTGGAGAGGAGTTTTTCCCACTGGGTTTTCTCCTTTTCTCCGTTTCATAGAGATTTCATTGTACTTGGGTACCTGATCTGGCCTTGTTGCCGGGACCCATTGCTTTTGCTTTCAGTAGCTTCTTCTAGGTTTTAGCTTCTCCCTATGTCTATCTTAAGGGGGGGTGTTAGAGTAATTGGACATTTACTTTATTAATTAAACAATATTTGTTTAATTACGTAAAGTTCCTTTTACTCTTTTTCACTTAAGCTAACATTAGGTACATAATAATTAATTACTTTATTAATTATTATTGTGCAAGCCTAGGGTTTTCCTTTTTAGGGTTTTCATCTATATGTAGTTGAAAACTATCTTTTGTATCAATTATTCATTTTACATTTTCAGGTGAATACATTGCTCCACATTCTTGAGCATTTCTTTTGTTGCTTCTCTTTGTTTCTCCTTGTAACAGGTTATTTGCTTGCAAAGATCTTTCAGACTTCTGTGGTGTTGTATCTTCTCAACTCCAACAATCATCACACATCACACGTATATCCTTCAATGTTTTCTTCATCTAATATACCTATGTACAATAAGATTCTACTGCAATATACTCAGCCTCTGCAGTGGATAAAGAAATTGAATCATGTTTCTTGCTTAGCCATGAAACCAACCTACATCCAAGAAAGAATGTACCACCACTTGTACTCTTCTGATCATCTACACAACCAGCTCAATCTGCATCAATGTACACATTTAAAGTAAAATTAGTATCCTTAGGATACCACAAGCCATAATCTAGAGTGCATTTTAGATATTTGAATATCCTGTTTATAGCTGTAACATGTGTTTCTTTAGGTTCTGCTTGAAATCTAGCAACAAAACATACTAAATGCATGATATCCGATCTAGTAGCAGTAAGAAATAACACTCCACCAATCATTGATCTATACATTCTTTGATCAAATTTAGGATATTCATCATCCTTACTCAATTTGCATCTGGTCACCATAGGGGTACAAACCACTTTGGAATCATCCATTCCAAACTTCTTTAGCAATTCTTTAACATACTTTTATTGTGAAATGAATACGCCCTTATCAGTTTGATTCACTTAAATTCCAAGAAAGAAGTTCGACTCACCAATCATAAACATCTCAAACTCCTCTTGCACATACCCTCATTTCCTCTGAAGATAATATCATCAACATACACTACAACTATCAATATTTTGTTTCCTTCAACTTTGAAATAGAGATTACTGTCTGTGGAGCCTTTGTTCAACCTTTTTTGTGTCAAATATTTGTCCATCCTTGCATGCCATGCTCTAGGAGCCTGTTTAAGTCTATATAGTTCTTTTTTCAACTTATATATAGTTCCTTTTTCAACTTACAAACCATGTCCAGTTTATCTGATAACTGAAATCCCTCTATTTTTTCCATTTATACCTCTTCTTCCAATTATCCATTCAGGAATGTGGACTTAACATCCATCTGGAATACCTTGAAATATTTGTGAAAAAAAAATGCCAAGAACATCCTAATGGCCTCCATTCTTTCCATTGGAGAAAATGTCTCCTCAAAGTCTATTCCTTCAACCTTTGAATAGCCTTTGCACACAAGCCTTGCTTTGTTTCTTGTACTACTTCACCATCTTCATTCAGCTTATTCCTGAATACCCATTTTGTACCAATTACATTCTTGTTTACTAGTCTAGGAACCAATTCCCATGCCTAATTTTTCTCTATCTGCTACAATTCTTCTTTCATGGCTCTAACCCAATTGTCATTTTTGCATTCTTCAAACACTATTTTAGGTTCTATCTTTGAAAGTAGACACAAATTTACTTCATCTACTACCACTTTTCTTCTTTTTGTTACACCTTTTCCTTTGTCTGCAATTATTTGTTCTTCTGAATGATTTTTTTGTACAAACTTTGGGGTCTTAGGAACAGGTTCCAGAGCTTCTTCTTCTTCTTCAATCTATTTTTATTCTTCCTTATTATCTTGTTGTACTTGTCCACATATAGGTCATCTTATTCAACTTCACTTATTTTAACTGGTCTGTGCATATCTTCATCAACTTTTACATTTGCACTTTCGACTATCTTTCTCAATCTTTTATTGTAGCATCTATATGATTTTCTATTAGTTGAATATCCAAGGAAAATACCTTCATCACATATTGCATCAAAATTTCCAAGGTTCTCATCATCTCTTTTAATATAACATCTACTTCCAAATACCTTAAAGTACTTAACAGTAGGAATCTTGCTAGTCCATACTTCATAAGGATTATTTGTGTTGTTACCTTTGATCTGAACTCTGTTAAGAATATAAACAGTAGTGTGGATTTCTTCTCTCTAGTATACATCAGGTACATTTTCCTCTTTCATCATAGTCCTTGCAACCTCTTGAACAATCTAGTTCTTCCTCTCTACAACTCCATTCTGCTGAGGAGTTCTAGGAGTAGAAAAATGTCTCTTTATACCATGTTCTTCACAAAATGTATTAAACTCACTAGAAGTGAATTCTCCACCTCTGTTAGACCTTAAAGATTTGATTCTGAGGTTCACTTCATTCTTTACCCTGGCCTTGAGCACTTTGAATCTATCTAGAGCTTGAGATTTCTCCCTAAGAAAACTAACCCATGTCATTCTAGAATAATCATCAATCAAAAGAATAAAATACCTATCACCATTAAGACTTCATGTTCTTGTGGGACCACAAAGGTCTATATGAATCAATTCTAGCATTCCGGTAGTTGATTGTTCTTTTCCTTTAAAACTGCATCTTGTTTGTTTTCCCAATTAACAACTTTTGCAAATATTATTTGTGGTCTTTGTGATTTTAGGTGGATCCCTAACAACTTCTCTTGAACTATTCCTAATCAAATTATCAAAGTTTACGTATCCCATCCTCCGTTTCCATAGCCAAGTTTCATTTACTTGAGACACAAAACACTGATCATCAACACTCTTAAGCTAATAAATGTTTCCATATGTTCTTCTTCCTACAGCTACCATAGTTCTAGACCCTTTTCTGATCTCACAACTATTATCCTAGAACACAAGTTTAAATCCTTTGCTACACATTTTTCCAACACTCAAAATATTATGCCTTAAGCCCTTAACATAATAGACATCATCAGTAATGTTTTTTCTATCAAAACTAATTGTTACTTTTCCGACAATCTTTTCACTAGAATCATCTCCAAACATGACTAATCCTCCATCATACTTTTCAAGTTTAGTAAACTTACTTTTTTCTCCGGTCATATTATTTGAACAACCACTGTCAATTACCCAATAATCTTCATCTTGTCTAGAATGAAAGGCAGTAACCAAAGTACCTTCCATCTCATCCTTCTTGTTTTCCAGACCACATTCCCTTGCACATCTTCCATGGTTAGTAGACACATATTTATTCTCCAAGGCTAGAAACAAGAATTCATCTTTATCATCCTCAAAATCAGATTCATCATCAAAATTTCCAGCATCTTCTCTAACATAATACAATTTCTTGAAAAAAATTTCCCTTTTGTCTTGATTATCTCTATTCTTTTTGTGTATGGCTCTCTTTGGACATCTTGAAGCATAGTGACCAATATTTCCACAACTAAAACATTTAAAAGGTAACATAGCTTTTTACTTGATGGTACCTTTCTTCAATTTCCTTGTAAAGTTTGCTTCCAACTCCTCTGAACCTTCACTATCTGGATCATCTTCTTTCTTAGTGGCTTTGAAGGCTATTTCTATTTTCTCCTTTTCTTTTCCAAACTACCTCATCTCAAATGTAGTCAAGGTGCCAAATATTTGTTCTTTAGTGAATTTATTTGGATCATACACTTCCTCAATAGTTGATACCTTGTCACTGTAACTCTCTAGTAGGGTCATCAAAATATTCTCTATTACATCTTCATCTGCCAGAGTACCACCTTGATTTTTGACTTCATTTTCTGCAATATCAACCCTCTAAAAGTAGCTTGCAATGTCTTCACCTTCTTCCATTTTCAAATTCTCATATCTGTGCTTTGTTGTTAGCTTCTTTGATAATTTGTCTCTATCATTTTCGTCATAGATATCTTTCAACTTTTCCCATACTTCATAAGCAATTCCTAATGAAATAAATTTTGTCCACTCAATCTTAGATAAAGCACTATGTATTGCATACCTTGCTTTTTCATTTTCCTCATAGGAAGAAATATCATATGCAGAAGAAGGACCACTTGCCGGATCAACATATTTTGTCTCAAAAACTTTCCAAGTCTTGAAGCCAAGAGAGATCAGGTAACCTCTCATCTACACTTTCTAGTAACTGTAGTTAGATCAATAAAACATAGGGATTGACAATTTGTGTGCCATCGGATCTACCTCAAGTGGTTAAGCTCTTCTCCAAGGAACCAAAGCTCTGATACCAATTGTTGAATTTCACTAGAAAACTAAGAGGGGGGTGAATCAGTTGTATCTAATTACATTCACTTATAATCTTAATCAATTCCACATTTACTTTAATTTGTTACTAAGTATAAGCATGAAATGTAGATAACAAAAAGCAAATACCAGAGACACTAGATTTACGTGGAAAACCCTATAAGGGAAAAACCATGATGAGGATTAACTCACAATATAATAATAATTGCAAAACCAGATACAAGGGCTCACTACCCAAGATAGGACTCACTATCTAGATAGGAATCACTATCCAAATGGAGGCTCGCTACCTACATATACAAAAACATATAAAGAAGAATATTACACAGAGAACATTATCTCAATGCAACAAAAGATCCACAACTACAACTTCTAGACATTTGTAGCCTTGATCAGAGAATTGTAGACACCATCAGATCAATGTATTCAAGAGTCTAACACATTGAATTTCTCGCTACCTTAGATCACTTTCACACAATCTTTCACATCTATCTCACTTGTCACAATTGTCGCTTGTCACCCTTATCTCCCAAACCTTAACATCTTGCCTTGTATTTATACCATCTTTGATCTTAGAAACTTTGGTGCAAATTAGGGTGGATTACTTCAACACTAACTCAATCAAACAAACTATGCAACTCTAGAACCCTAATTTGGTGGGTTTTTCATCACAAGCCTTCAATCTTTAAAACCTAAAACATGGGGGCAGTAAATTATTTTTTTGGCCATAACTTTCAGTGAAAACATGATATTTGAAATGTAAATACATTTCTAGATACCCATTTGGGATTTATACAACATATCTCAAAATAATGGTATGTTACTTTGTACATAACCCTACAAAAATGCTTTGTCCTTCTATCAATTAAGCCTAAAACATGAAAAATCAGACCTAGGGCATCATCAAAACACATGCAAACCTCAATATGGAACCTTGTAACTTTGGAGCATGGTAGTATAAAAAATTTCAGACTCCCACAAAAAAAATTAGAATTCTCCACTATGGAAAGCATGAGAAATCATATTTGAGAGTCACTAGTTACCTTGCCTAGGGTTTATGACAATTTTAAATTGTTTTTGCCAAAATTGCAATGGGTGAAAGCACGAAGTTGAGTCCACGAAACATAGAAGTTTTTTCCTTACCCAAAAAAATGAAATTGGCATTGCAAAAATGGGATCCCGATTTTCATAAATGGGATCTCAATTTTTTTAAAATAGGATCTTGTTTAGCTTCGGGATCTCGAGCCTAAATTCCAAATGGGATCCTATTTGTTAAAAATTAGGATCCCATTTGTAAAAGGGTCCCAAACCGACGAACACAAAACAGGATCCCAATTATTACAAAAAGGGATCCCGATTTGTAAAAATCGAGATCTCATTTTGTAATAATCAGGATCCCATTTTAAGATTGTATTTTTTTAAAAAAAATGAAACTACAGTTCATTCACAGACAACGGGGTCCCGAATTGGCGAGTAAAACAACGATAGCATAACGACTTCTAGGTGCGCCTCCAACCCCAATTTTTTTGGTTTTTTTGTGTTTTGTTGAAATTTTCAATACAATAATAGGTGCTACCATGTTTTTTTCCAAATTATTTACCGTTTTATGCATTTTATTTCCCTAGAATAGTAGAAATGATGATTTGTAGAAGTAGATTAAAAAATGCAATGAAACCCTGAAGATATTGAATAGAAAGGAAAAAATCAACCTTAAATTGTATGTTAAGAACAAAATTTATCTTTTGAAACCTAAATTGTTCAATCAAACCAAAAAAAAATGCATTTGAAAATCCTAATTGAAAGGAAAAAAATTAAAATTGCATTTCAAAACCCTAAATTGAAATGAAATAAAAAATTGCATTTGAATTTAACCATAATTGCTTTTGAAACCCTAAATTCAAATCAAATAAAAAATTGGATATGAAAACCCTAGTTTAAAATGAAACAAAAAAAATTGCATTAAAAACCCTAATTTCTTAGATTGAAACCCTAAATTGAATTCAAACAAAAAAAATTGCTAAAACCATAAATTCAAATCAAACAAATCATTTTGCATTTGAAAACCTTTATTTCGAGCTCAAGAATATTTGATAATGGAAAAAATTCATTTGCATTGCTTAAATGTTTAAAATTGTATTTGCATTGTATGGAGAAAACAATATGTTAAACTTTACTTTCAATGTTAAATTATAATTAGATTAGAAAACAATATGTTAAATAATATTACAATTCATAAATTATGAATGTTTGTTTGCAAATTTAGTTAGTAAATTCATAAATCCTTGTACAATCCATTTCCAATTGTCACTTAATTAGATAATATTTGCATTCATTTCTATTTTATGTTTTGATCTCTCTTAGTCATGCCTTGTTTCCATTTCTTGTTTGCATGTGTTTTCTCTTGTCTTTCGACAATCTTAACTCTCATTCTAGTCAATTAATTGTTAATTAGGCTTGTAGTTTAGTCTAAAATCTCAATTTGCACTAGTTACCTAGACACTAAAAGAATCTAAATATTTTTCTTTTCTTTCTTTTAGTTATTTCAATTCAAAACAATCCATAATAAAATAAGATTCAACATTAACTAATTTTATTATACATTTTATATCATAAAATTCATTTAAGTGCGAAATATTAATGAAAAAAATGTTAAATAAAATAATCTTATATTCAATTAAAAATATCAAGTTAAAATATACATCAAATTCAATCTTAATAATACATAATTATGTGTTTCTATTACGGAAATAGTCAGTCTATTCATAAAATCAAAAATATTCATAAACTAGTCAGTCTATTACCCTAAACCGTAAACCGATGTCTTAAGGAATCCTAATATGACATTTCTTAAGGGGATCAAAGAAGTTCTCAAAATTTGGTGAAGTTGCCTAAGGAAACCAAATTTAACAATAATAAAATCATGGAAGATTATATGATTGATATATATTGGTACATTATATACATATGAATAATTTGAATCCAAAATATATTAATAGTTAACATATATAGCTATATTGATATATGCTTTTTACATTTATATAATTATTTTTATAGGAAAAATTTATTGCTATAGACATATAAACATATACTATCCAATACCATTTAATTATTTTATTATAAGAAAACTATTTGTCATTATGGGTTGTATTCATATTGTGAAGATGATACATTTACAATTAGATTCAACACCTAGGTTAAAGTTAATAATTCAAGAGATTTCTTTCTTTAAGAGGTTCCATTATAATTAGTACAATTTTATCCTAGTTAATTATTTCCACTAAGTTCCTAATCTATGTGAATATTACAAACAATATAATCACTTTTATTTTACACTTTAAAGAAAACCTTTAACACATACTTCTACCCAACAACTTTTGCACCAAAAAGAGAATATCATAAGAATATTTGATCCTTTCAAAATAATTATCTCATAATTTAAACCAATTCAATTTCCTCCCTATTTTATTTTCCTAGATGTATTTTTTCCAATCTATTCTATTAAAACAACAATGCTTTATAATACCATGTCCCTACCTACTTTTCTTGCAATGCATATTTACTAGCATTTAACAACTTTATGTACATAATTCACAATTTAGACATAGGTACTCCCAAAGAATTTTTATTCTATAAAATTCCCTTAAAAACTATGATTGATGATTCTCCCCAGTCATACTCCAACTCTTGCATATAAACTTGAAAGAAGAATTCAAAAAGAAACCAATATGGCCACAAGCTCTCCTCCCAACCATTAAATAATGTGAATGATATTTCATGATCTAGGTTGGTCAGTCGAAACAAAAGCTATCTCGATCAACTATTCCACAAGAAAATTTTGTTCACTAACTTGCAAGTCCATTATTCCAAGGGCCACCCAAACTTCACCCTAAGTTCCCTAAACCCTAAACCCTCAACTCTAAAATCTAAATCCTAAACCCAAAAGCATTCATTTTGTCCTAGGACATTAAATTTGGTTGCCTTAGGCAACTCCACCAAATTTTATTCCCTTAAGCCATGTCATTTTGTCCTAGGACCTTACTAAATCGATCCCCTTAAGACATCCTATTACCCTAAACCCTAAACCCTAAAGCCATCATTTTAACTTAGGACCTTAATTAAATTTGGTTGCCTTGGGCAACTTCACCAAATTTTATTCACTTGAGCCATTTCATCTTGTCCTAGGACCTTAGTAGACATAGATCCCCTTAAGCCATCCTAACACCCTAAACCACAAATTGATGTCTTAAGGGGTCCTAATATGACATTTCTTAAGGGGATCAAATAAGTTCTCAAAATTTGGTGAAGTTGCCCAAGGAAACCAAATTTAACCATAATAAGATCGTGCAAGATTATAATATGAATGAGATTTCATGGTCTACGTTGATCGATTTATGATTTAAGGTGATAGGATGGCTTAAGGGGATCTTTGTCTAGTAAGGTCCTATGAAAAAATGACATGGCTCAAGTGAATAAAATTTGGTGAAGTTTCCTAGGGAATTAATGAAATTTGGTTGCCTTAGGCATCTTCACCAAATTTTATTCACTTAATCCATGTCATTTTTTACTAGGACCTTACTACATAGATCCCCTTAAGCCATACTTTAGGATGTATTAAGGGGTCCTAATATGAAATTTCTTAAGGGGATCAAATAAGTTCTCAAAATTTGGGGAAGTTTCCCAAGGCAACCAAATTTAATAATAATAAGATCATACAAGATTATAATATTCATAAGATTTCATGATCTAGGTTGATCGATTTACGGTTTAGGGTGATAGGATGGCTTAAAGGGATCTATGTCTGGTAAGGTCCTAGGACAAAATGGCATGGCTAAAGTGAATAAAATTTGGTGAAGTTTCCTAAGACCTCAATGAAATTTGGTTTCCTTGGGCATCTTCACCAAATTTTATTCACTTAAGCCATGTCATTTTTTACTAGTTCCTTACTACATAGATCCCCTTAAGCCATCCTATTACCCTAAAACCTAAATCCTAAACTCTAAACCGTAAACTCAAAATCATTCATAAATTTTCCTATATTAATAGTTAATTATTTTTTCATTCAAGTAACATGCCTTACACATAAATGAGGCTTACAAATTTTATCATTTGTATTCAATTAGGCCATCTATATTGAATGGTTTAAGGGTATTTCATAAACGTGTATCTTACATTTTGAAATTACAAATTTCTAATGCAGGTTCACTTATATCTTAGAGATCACATGGATCAATTCAACAATATCTGTAATCTACCTCCACACCCTCCATCTCCACCACCTTCACCTCCACCTCCACCCACTCCACCTCATAACCCCCCACCTCCACCACCTGAAATTGATGGTGCTCGCTTGCAAGCACAAATCAATGCCAATGTTAGAACCATCCAAGATGAAATCAACATTATCCAAAATGAAGAATGTACCGCACCACCTTTCAAAATGTTGTTGATGTTGTTAGGGCTATGGATGGGATATTAGATGAGCATCAACAATTACTAGAGGAGAGGATAACTTCCAATTCTGAAAAGAAAAACACAAAGAAATGAAGAGATGCAATAGAGAGCCACAATAGTTTATAAATTAAGACAATGATCTTATAGTTATGAATTTATGAATTTGGTTCAATGGATATTTTGCGTGATGAATTTATGAATTTGGTTGGATGGATATTTTTAGTGATGTGAATTTATGATTTTGGTTGGATGGATATTTTTAGTGACATGAATTTATGAATTTATGAATTTGGTGGAATTTATGAACTTATAATGATGAATTTATAATAGTATATATTTTATGACTATCTACTAGATCATGATTTCTCTTGTTGGAAAAATGTAATATATATATATGCGTTAGACATAAAATGATATTTTTGTGAATGTTTCAAGTTTATTTTTTAGTATGTACATGTATTAAAATTGCATAGTTCTATATCTTAAATTTTGAAATTTATATGTATGTACATAGTTTAGTTGAATGATGTATGTATGCAAATTATGCATCATATTTTTTATTTTAAATGTATGTATGTATGTTAAATTTTGAAATTTGTATGCACATGCTCAAGTTCAATCAATGTATGTATGTGTATGCATATGTATGCACATCCTATTTAAACATTTTTGCATTTCCGTTTCAAATTAAACTATTTCTTATAATTTTGTAAGTTTGTATGTTAATTTTGTATAATTTAATGTAAGTGCACTTATATCTAATATCATGGATTAATTTAACATTGATGATATCATTAATCCAGCACCTTAGTCACCTCCACCTCCACACCAAGATCCACCTCCCCCTCCACCCCCTCCACTTAATATCTCACATCCACCACCTGTTGGATCTAATGATGCTCGCTTGTGAGCACGTATAAATGACCAAGTGACATCCATTCAAAATAAAATCGATGCTATGAAAAATCAAACATTGATTCCACCACACATTCAAGAAATTTTGCATCTGTGATGCAAAACGTTGCGGGTGTCATTAGGTCTATTGATTCTGATCTAGATAGGCATTGATGAGAAAGAGAGCAGATGAGACAATTTTATGGAGATGGTCTCTCCTATAAATAAATTTTAGACCTTAAAATAACAAAATCCCATCTAGCCCCTTACTTTATCAACCCTGTTACTCGGTAGCCCATTCCTCCCAATAAATCTAGAATATCGATGAGGTGGTGTATACATCAACAAATGAGTGTACATTTTGGGATTGATGGTATATGGTATTTCACAGTCCACCACACGCTAATTTGGAGGTCCCATTGTATTTTTTGAGGAAACTATATGTATTGTTTGTTATGGGGAAAAAGCATAATTATTTTGATTTTAAATCATTTCAAGGTGTTGGTGGCAACATGCCACAACAAAGGTTAGGGGCAAGGGTTGATCCCTGATGCCCCATGCATGCGCAACTCCCTGTTGCTCCTCTTGGTCTTTCCATTTCCACACCTGTGCATCAACGTGTGATGGTATCAACATTAGGATCCCTTAGTACACTCATAGGAGACCTTGATCAACATGCTTCTACGATAGTGGGTAGGGAGCATAGAGACAACGATGATGGAGGAGTGTTTTATGGAGTTGGTCTGAGTACCACTCCAGGAGTGTCGAGACCACATGTATGTACTAGTTGCCATAATTTATGCTATGGACCCGATCATGCTACACCTAGTTCGGGTGGACGTGGAGATTCTGGTGGTTCATCTAGTTGCCTCAATTCATTTGTAGAATTTCTTACAGCAGACCATCACCCCGAGGACACCGTGACACAAGTATAAATATGCATCTACATGTTGAATTTATAATAATTTTAATGAATGTATATATCAAAGAAAATTTTGCAATACATTTTAACAATCAAACTGCTTGGTGTACAAATGACACTAGTGATGGGGCAATTATCCACTCCATGAGTACATACATCAAGACCAGTCCTAGTCAGAAACCCTTATGGGGTATTTTGATTTCAATTTTTTAAATTATATATGAAATAATTTTTAACTTGTTTTAAATTTATAATTGAATCATGAACATATATTTTAAATATTTATGTTGGTTTAGGGGATTCAATCGACTTCCATGTTGATTCCACTCGAGGGGTTGTCGAGCACTCCTCCACTATCGAGCATCGTAGATCAGGGGAAAGTACATTTATATTGTAAATTGTTTAACTTACATTAGTATAGTTACAATTATGAATTTTGAATTCAATATATATCAAATGTGCATGTACACTTATAAATATTATAAGCATTAAATTTCTACATGTATGTCTACGTTGATACGACAATGAGACTAGGCATCGAGCAAACATTAGATGTTGCGGCTACTCATGAGGCCTCTGAATTTCAAGTTGTTTAAAAAAAAATCTACATAAAATGTGCAAACTTGAATATATATTTTTTAACCTAATTCAAGTATACATGCTTTAAATTTGATCTTGTAGCACTTTTTTACTGCGACTTTCTACCACGACTCAGTCATAGTTACACCTCCAAGAGGACATGCAGAGAAAACCCCAAATATCATGGTAATTTAATTTTTTTATTATTTTTAAAGTCAATTACAAATTATATATTTTGAATAACTAATTTAAAATTCAAAATTGAATATATATATATATATATATATATATATATATATATAATATGAGCTAATACATGTTTTAAATTCTTTTTCTTTTATACCATGAGACACATCTTGTAGTTGAGCATGTACAAATAGGTCCTGGAGTAGAGGGTACACAACCTTAGAATACAGTACAATTAAAATATGATAAATTATAAATTAAATTGAATTCAATCATTTTTATTTGTAGACTTACATCTAATTTCAACTTTCTTTGTCTTGTTTATGTAGATTGATTCTAAAAATTTAGAGGTTGGTTCAGGTGCACCAGAGCATCCGGACCTAGATATGATGGTAATTTAATTTTATGATGGGTTATAAATTAAATTTTCATTAAATCATTTTTCATCATCTTACATCTGATTTCATCTTTCTCTTGTATAGAGTGTTTTAGGTTATCCATGTAGTTTGCAGGGTGTGAAGAGGTATCTTGATTATAGAGATGATACATGACCTAAACATGATTTTATGGGTTATATTTGATTATTTAATGGACTACATATTTGGTTTCTCATGTACCATGTTGGACTTTATTTCATGGGTTGATTACTTTGTCAAACTTTATTTCATGGGTTGTACTCTGATGGACTTTATTTCATGCACTTAATATATTATAAATGATGGACTTTATTATTGTTCAATTTTAATTTACACATGTATATTTATGCATTTATGTTCGTAGTCAAGACATTTGTACATAGGACATTAATGTGAAATTAAATATAAATATGAAATGTAGTGATCCATACATGATATATATGATATGTATATTCAATAATTAGTGATAATTAGTCAATGAACTTATTCAATACATGATATACATGATATGTACATTCAAGAATTAGCGATAATTATTCAATAAACTTATTCAATTCACATCCTAATGGGATGTCTTAAGGGGTCATAATACACAGGTTACATCTAATAAAATAAGAAAAAAATCATAATCTACAAACAAATTCAATCCGCTTATATACCACAAAGGATGAAATTTTAAGAAATAAACAATACCATACAAGATTAGATCTAACAAAATAATTAATAAATTCTATAAACTAAACATAATTTATAGGTTGTCTTAAGGGGTCCTAATACGATATCTTAAGGGGATCAAAGAAGAGTATAATATAGGACAATCAATGTGGTCTATATGATGTAGAATTTCCTTAAAAACTAAAAGATATAGTAGTCCATCAACCGTTTCGTTGGATTTTAATCAAGCATGTTTATTTTCATGGGCATCTAGTTCAAGAATAAGCCCTAGAGATAGGGTAGTAGATATTTTTCACTTGGTACTAATTATTTATCCTTTCTTTATATGATGAATAGTTCTCTAGATTTATCCTTACAATTAAATGATGAAATGAAAAACATAAAAATATGTTTAAAAATATTCCATAATAGAACTTTATATAAGTGAACATTTGTTATGGAAATTCATAAGTTCAATGCATTTGTATTAACAACCTCCCCAAATAGATCAATTTAGATACCCTTATCAAGTAGAGTTTGTGGCACTTTATAATTTAATTTGTTACATTCCTAGGTTTTCAAAGTGTCCAAGAAAATGATAAATTATTGAAAGCATATTCCAAAATAAAATGAGAGAAATTGAGCAACATCATTATAAGTTACACAAAAAAAATGCTAAGAATAAAAAATCTATTAAGGTTCATCTCCTAGGATTTAGGTCCCATGGTTTATGGTTTAGGATTTGTAGGGTTCATGAGATTCTTAGAATAAAAAATCTATATGGGTTAATGGTTTAAGGTTCATCTCCTAGGCTTTAGGTCCCATGGTTTATGGTTTAGGGTTTGTAGGGTTCATGAGATGCTTAGAATAACAAATCTATATGGGTTAATGGTTTAGGGTTCATCTCCTAGGCTTTAGGTCCTATGGTTTATGGTTTAGGGTTCATAGGGTTCACGAGATTCTTAGAATAACAAATCTATATCGGTTAATGGTTTAGGGTTCATTTCCTAGGCTTTAGGTCCTATGGTTTATGGTTTAGGGTTTCTAGGGTTCATGAGATGCTTAGAATAACAAATCTATATGGGTTAATGGTTTCAGGCTCATCTCCTAGGCTTTAGGTCCTATGGTTTATGGTTTACGGTTTCTAGGGTTTTTTAGGGCTCATCTCCTAGGCTTTAGGTCCTATGGTTTATGGTTTAGGGTTTCTATGGTTTTTTAGGGCTCATCTCCTAGGCTTTAGATCATGTGGTTTAGAGCTCATCTCCTAGGCTTTAGGTCCTATGGTTTATGGTTTACGGTTTCTAGGGTTTTTTAGGGCTCATCTCCTAGGCTTTAGGTCCTATGGTTTATGGTTTAGGGTTTCTATGGTTTTTTAGGGCTCATGTCCTAGGCTTTAGATCATGTGGTTTAGAGCTCATCTCCTAGGCTTTAGGTCCTATGGTTAATGGTTTAGGGTTTCTATAAACTAAACATAAATAGCAATCAAAATGCAACAAGTTTTTCCAAAAAAGTTGTTCTATAAGTATACACCATATTTCCTAGTTATTTTACAACATTAAATTAAAGAACTTAATTATCAAAAAATAGGCTAAAGTTTTGAAATTAAATCATGTAGTCCCATATTTACAAATCATGCAAAGTGTTAGAGAAAATTTAAGAACATAAAATTCCTCTTGACCTCATGTTCCACAAAACACACTAATTTATAAGTTGTCAAAACAAATAATAGCATAAAACACTAATTTATAAGCTCTCAAAACAAATAATAACATCCAACACTAATTTATAATGCAGGTAGACCATTCTTCCTTATCAGGTATTTTCATAGCCAAGTTCCAACAACCACCATCGATCCTATTCGAAAACATGAAAACCATCATCAAATAAGCTCTCAAATTTTTCTTAAGGGGATCAAAGACTTGTTCTAAAAAAAATTCTTAAGGCCTGATCAAATACTTGTTACCAAAATTTACTTAAGGGGATGTCTTAGGGGATCACCATATCTGTTGGATAATGATAGCCATCATCATCTTCTCAAGGTGCTATTAACTTTTGTTTAGTCTCCATACAACGAGCCAACCAATATTATGTGTCCTATTCATTCCTCTCAGGTGCAACAATAGCATGCACATGTCCTACAAACAAAATTTGATTTAATTTAACTCAAGCGTGTATCCATATAAATAATTTAGTATTACAAAATAACTTAATAAAGTGAAATAAATTGAATTAAATTACCTTCTTGTACAAGGTCTGAAACATGGTCATAGTCTTCAAATGCAAACACTTGATCATTTTATTCAATAGTTCTTTCATATTGATTGTGTGCTTGTGTAGGTGTCAACGATCTTTGCTCCCACTCTTCAACCCATTTTGTATTTTCACATGCTTCCCAATCTCTTGAGATACAAAACTAACAAAAACATGCAAGCTCCCTTGTCCAGATAGTCTATGTGCTTGTTGTCAAACTCCTAAATAAATATCATTTAGTAGATCCACTGATTGTCTCACAGTAAACTCTAGGTAGAATGTTCTCTTCTTCAACCAACCAAAATAATCAATGAACTGTAGAGTACTCACTTGAACCAGGTGCAGATAATCTTGTATTGCACCAATCCACAATCCCACATGCATCTTTAAATTTTACTGCATCCTTGAATTTTAATTGTTCTCTAGCAAAAATCCTTTTGACACACGCACTAGCTCCAACATGTTCTCCTTTACCATGCCTAGCTTCAAAAAAACTCCACATATGTTGGACATTAAGTTCCTTGTGAACCCTACTTAACCAATAGAACATTTGAGCATTCTTGAATTGTTTCGTACAATTATCTGACCATATGAGGTGTTCTATCATTCAAATTCATCTTTCTCTTAAATTTCTATAAAATATATTGAAATAGTATTGAACAAACTCTGACGAGTGTCACTCAAATAAAAATGATACTCCCTCAAAAAATTTCTATCATCCTCTGTGCTATCATCTGAATGTCTATAAACAATATGGACAAACATAGCTACTTGCACTAAATTATAATACTGTGATTGAATTTCCTCTTGCGGAGCTAGAGTATAATTTTCCACAAAATCAACCACTGAAAGTAAACTACCAATTGGAAATGTGTTTCTACATTGCCAAAATTGGCCATCAAGCCATTGAGCATGTTGAGAGTGCATGACATATTTTGGTACAATCTTATTCTTAAATTCACTCATCAATGCATGTACACTAACTTTTTATATAACTAAATCACAACACTTTCCTATTTCTCCATCTTTTAAAGAATAGTCAACATTCTTAAATCCTTTAACATCTACTAATTTTTGTCCAAAATCATTATCAACACTTTCATGCATACAAATTCTTAAGAATGAAATATTTCCAAAGCTAGTGCATTGTCCAAAAATACAAGAACTTAAATAAAACAATTTACCATTAGATCTTTCACAAAACAAACCTGATATAAACTCCCTTATTGTTTCGGGTGGCATATTAATACCACATTCCTATATAATCATGTTAGTATACAAAGTACAACGTATATATCGAAAAAAATCAGAAAAATAATAAAATTGAACATGCGTTTTACAACAAGATATTTGTTGCTTATTGATTTTTACATACTGGGGTTTACATTTTTCAAAAGACCTTTGACTTATTTTAATATTACCAAGTAACACTAAATCACCACAAAATTTTCTATAAAATTCAGTTTGTGTTGTATCTAATGGGTGTTTTGGATGAGGATCATGAACTTTGGACCCCACTCTTAGTTTTAAAACATCTCTAGCATTAGATGATACCCTAGTATTATCATGCCAATATTTTTCAATCAAACATTTAATTTGAACATTCAATTTCATGTCAGACCTTGGGATTCGACCACTAAAACTACAACATTGGTTAACTAGATCATTTTCTATACTTTCTCTTCTTTTTTCAACTCTTAGCGATGTTTTAGGATGTATTTGTAGAACTTCACTAATATTACTTACCATTCTTTTGTTCAAAGTTGCTTTATTAAATATAGTAGTTGTTATAGCTCTTCTTGCTGCATTTTTATCTTTAGATCGACTATTTTTTCCAATAGATTGAATGGCACTAGAAACAGTAGACATAGCATGGTTTAATGATTGATCTTTTCTTCTTGGTTTAACAAAAAAGCCTAACTTTTTCATTATTTTTCTCATTTTTAGAATTCTCATCAATTACATCATTAGTTGACATTGAAATGCAAGTTTTTTATGACAAAAGATTTTTTTGTATATTCTATTCGCATGTGTTCTTATTTTCCTCCAAGAAATCTTACCAGGAAGATTATCTAAAACATCACTTTCAATTTTTAAAAAGTTATTTTCATTAAATTCAACATCACACTCTAGATTTTCATTTTCATCTTCATTTTCATCAAGAAAACGGTTTTCATTTTCATTTTCATCAACAAAACGACTTTTGTTTTCATTTTCAACAAAAATGATCATTCTCATTTTCATTTTCAACAAAAGGATCATTCTCATTTTCATTTTCAACCAAACATTTTTCATTTTCATTTTCAACAACATTTAAACAATTTTCATTTTCATTTTCTAATGTATTTTCAACTAATTCTATAAAAAATTCATCTCTCTGAATATTATCAATGTTAACATCGTTAAGTCCAGCATCTTGTAAAACTTCTATAAACGAATTTTCTATTTCACTAAAATGTGGATTTGAAGACGTGCCTGGATTTGTGCCTATTGAAACATTATCCATAGCATTGAAAGAGGGATTTGAATACATACTAAGACTTGTTTGTATAATCATATTATTTTCCAAATTGACTTCTTGCAAATTAGCTTTGTCTACAACCATGGTCTCCTCGATGTTTTCATCTTCAATAAATGTGGAATTAGATGCTCCACCATCATTCATTGATTTAATTCTCATTATTCTTTCTCTTTCTCTTTGTTTCTCCTTTTCTCTCTTTGCTTGAATTTCTTTAGGAGTCAATATCTTCCTATCTTTCCTCTTACTACGAGCTTGTGAACCCATGATTATAAAATTATTAAGCACAAATGAATGTCAATAGTGAAATTCTTCAAAAAATTCAATCCAAATTGCAAGTTGAAGACCTGTAAGGACAAAATTCTTCCTCATTTGTTCCTCTAAACAAGTAGAAAACTAACACAATTCCACTTAAAAAATTGTTTACATGATGCCTCCTTTCAAAAATTCAATCCAAATTGCAAGTTGAAGACCTATAAAAACAAAAGTCTTCCTCTTTTGTTCTTCCAAACAAGCAGAAAACTAACACAATTCCACTTCAAAAATTGATTACATGATGCCTCCTTTGAAAAATTCAACCCAAAATGCATTTTGAACACCAATAAAGACAAAATTTGATAGAAAATAGCCCAATATGTCGCAGTCGGCCGTACATTTGAAATTGCAGACTTCACAGTAAAAATTTTCCAGTAATTTTTAAAAATGGGATCCCGTTTCATAATCGAGATCCCATTTCCCGATATTAAATGTGGGGACTGTTGCCAAGGAAATGGGATCACATTTATAAAATGGGATCCCATTTCACTGTCAACAATCCCCACATTTAATATTGGGAAACGAGATCCTGATTTACAAAACGGGATCTTCCTTCTAAAAAATTGAAATCCCCCTTTCTTTGTGGTCATGTTTTTGGCTTGGATTCTAGTTCGGGGAAAGCATTGGGAATCTGAACCTAGGCCTTCAAATTGGTTTGACCTGCAAGTTGAAGTTCCTAACAATGTCAGAGAAAAATAGTGAGTTTGGACATATGGCTGACGAATTTTTTAACATAATTTTTCGATGAAATTAAAACCCATTATAGATGAGACAGTGAAGATTCCAAATATGTAATTTTTTTTACAATTGGATTATTTTTTCTATTTTTTAATTAATTTCTGATGAAACAGGTCCATAAACTTGAATTATCAGGGTTTTTTAATATTTTAATAACTTTTTGTTAACATAATTTTTTGACGAACGGATTGCACAAGAATGTACTTCAGATAATTATTTTCAATTTAAAAAAAAAAAATTATAAGTTTAGGTCATCTTATGCGTGACGTACATGATGATTTTTCAAAACGTCAAATATGGCCGGTAAAAAATTTACAAAAAAATATATTCAATAAAAAATTACAAAAAAATATCAAAAACGTGTTTCAGTGAGTTACAAATCTTTTCCCAAAAGGATTTAGAAAAATGCGGTAATTTAGGTCAAAATATAGATGATGTACATGTGCATGGTATGGTAAAAAAAAAGACTTTTAAACAGTGGTTTTTAGAAACGCCTATTGAAACTCAATTTGTTCCATCTAGGTATTGAAATAAATTACATATTTGGAAACTAGACTCTGAGTATTACATTTTATGATTAATGACTTTTTCGAAGATTCCATCTCTAAGTGCTTCAAATTTTAAGGTAAAATGTGTCAAATTCTAAAAATCATGGAAAACACTTCCACTTTTTGGCCAAAAAGTGGACTCAACTTTTTGCCAGCACCCCAATATCTCTCTCCAAACTCAAAAAAAATTGATGAGACCAAGTGCATTAGAAAGTAGATTCACATTTCTTTAAATCCCAATTGTTCCAAGATCAATATATGGAATATCAAATCCGTACCATGTGCTGCAACAGGCCGGTTACATAAAAAAATCTAGAAGTGGCAATCATCAATTTGATCATAACTTACATTAAAAATAACAAAAATCAACCAAACCAATTGAAAATGAAAGCTAACTAAATCCTATATCACACCCAATCATGTAAATATCATGAAAATTCTGAACAATATCATACTACATCAAAGAACAGTGATGCACCATCTAGATTTGCAGAAAACAAAGGAATTTTATTGCTTAGACTTCAAAATTGTGACTTCCAACCCTTGCCTCGACCACATAAAAAGAATTATCCACCATTTCCCCATTGTTCTCAACTACATTTTTTTAAGTTACAACCATTCAAATCCATATTTTACAACCTTTGACTCTTCATATTCCACAGTTTGCAACTTTTTACAATGTTGACAACTTGACCACACAAATCCTCCTAAGACCACATCTAGACCCTTAAAAACATGAAGATGATCCAAAAGGACCCTATTACATAAGAGAGACACAAAACCAAAACAATGAAATACCAAAATCACATGGGTTCTCCTACACCAAACTTTCTTCAAGGTCGGCTACATATTCTTCATTTTACAAATTCAAATTAGTTCGACGACTCAACATTCCCGTGATGGATAAGAATGGGATTGAAAAAAAATAATACTTAACCGGGACCCAAAACAAAATCTTGGACCAATCACACACTTCCTTAATTGATACTTATCCTTCGTGTAACATGTAGACACGAGGTCGGCCAAACCTAATGAAAACACCAATGAACATTGAAGTACGTGCATCTGCAACAAGAAGATGACACGTGGATCACATAACACAGTTCACCATACACTTGAATACCTCTTAGAATCCTTTAGATTCATCTACAAAAATTTCAACAACTTCCATACAAATAACACTTTCCATTAGTCCAACCAGGTTGTGTAGACACACATAGTAACTCTGGAACTAGTCTTCTAGAGCACCAAGCCACAAGCACTTTTTTCAAAACACAGATAACACCATTACAAGCCTTCTTATAGATCCACAAGATCTGAGACAAACCATAAAAGAAATTCAAATCAGAAAGATTTCTCCCAGTTCACAAACAAATACTTTTCCAGACCAGTTCACAAATCGATGAACATAACTTTCACTCTTCATCAACCCAAAAGCTATAACTTAGGATATATCACCCAAGGATGCCCATAAACAACACCACAGATCTTCACAAGTGTAGGATCAACACAGAAAAAATGTAGAGAACATTACCGAAGCACATTCAGAACACACGCACTATTTTGTTTTCACTATTTATTAATTTTCTTAGAAGCACTTGGTAACTCATCATAAAGATAGTTCCATGTAATCACAACATCTCTATAGTATCTCAACCATACATGTACCACCTGTAATCACTTGATTCCTTTCATTGCAACAACCTGAACTGTGTTGACATCAATGACAACATTAATGACAACATCACCATACTCATTCATACTTGTAATAGTTTTTACATCTGTGCACCTATGATGGGCCCTCATATATTGTAAACTATTTCTTTGCATCAGGAATGGACAATTTTAGACAATCCATGATGCTTCATTTCTATTGGAAAGCTCACATTCCTTTCAAATGTTCTTTGATATTGCGATGTCCTTGTATCCTGATTTTCTACCCTCACATCATATTTTTATCAGGACAATATAAATATATACACCCTACTTTTCATTTGCATTGTTTATCCATTTTCTTTGATTGTTTCATGAAGGTGAAAGCTCAGTCTACTGGGACAGTGCATTTTGATTATGTCGTAAGAAAAAAAGGAGCCATTTGTAAACTCTTATGCCTTTTGCACTCTCAGTTTTTGCATTGTTTATTTGCTTCATCAGAATATTTCATAAGACTCGAACCTGTCTTCATCAACAAGTGTTTTGTGTATCATACTAGCAATGAAAAACAAAGCAGTTGTAAATCACTATATCTTTTACAATGTTCATTTATAGTTTTTTGTAGCTCTACATTTTATGGAAAAATCTCTATTGTTGTTTTCTGCATTCACTAAGCTTCGACATTGACTTATTGCAAACAACCTAGATTGTAGGCATCATTAATGGCTTATGGTGCCAAATTTCAAGTCTGTTGGGAAAAGGATGATTTGCATTCTCTATTCATTTTCTTTGACTCTTTCAAGAGGGAGGCAACAAAACAAGCATTTGTAAGTCACTATATCTTTTACACACTCGTTTTCTATATTTTTTATTTATTTGCTTAGATTATTTGATGGAAATGGAATTTGTATATGTTGATAGGATTTATGTCTTATGTACTTGACACAAAGAAGAAGGTGCTTGTAAGTTTCTCTATCCTTTACACTGTCATTTTATGACTCTCTGCCTATTGTTTCTTGCTCTCTGCATTTTATGCCTTAACGTCTATTCCTCCCTCTTTTTGAATGTTTCTCTGAGTCATAATTTTTTGTTGAATTAAAGGCTTAACACCATTATTAATTAATCTCAGATTCTATGCTGCCCACTATTACGAATGGAATCCTTTTTGTCTCTTAACACATCCATGCCAGCTACATTTGAATCTATCAATCTCATTTCATCAACTTATAATGCTTTGTTGTTGATATAAGAATATTTAGGTACGTATATATATTTCCATACATATGTATGTATGTGTAGATATGTATATATAAAAGTATTTATCCATACATATGTATGTATTTATGTACATATGTATGTATGACTATATATACATACATATATATTTATATACATTTTTGTATATGTGTATATATATGTGTGTACGTACATATATATATATATATATATATATATGTTTACATGTATGCATATATATATAGACATATATATGTATGCATGTATATATATCTATATTTGCACATATATCTAATAAGACTTCAAACCCAAGAAATATTTCAAATATGAAAAATTCTTGTTTTCATCGAATAGATTGAAGTGTAACTTGTTAATTTCATTTTGTCATGGATTCCATAGGATTCAACATTAATAAATTACGGTGTTAAGCCTCTAACTCAACAACACACAGTAGTAGAGGTTAACACACAAAATGCAAACAAGTCTTTAACTCAACAAGTGAGGTTAATGCATAAACACACTCAAAAACAGCAAACAGTAGGCATTAACCCATACAAAGAAAAGATGCAAACAACCATGAAACAGCACTATAAAAGATATAGCAACTTACAAACACTTTGTTTCTTCGCTTTAAAAATGCTAGAAATGAACCTTCCCAAAAGGCACTGATCGCACCCTCATCAAATAGTTCGAGCTAATCAGTAGACAACCTAAACAATAAAATTGTTAAAGATATAGGGACTTACAAATGCCACATTTTCCACTTCCAAAATAGTACATCTAAACCCTCTCAGCAAACACAAATTTCAGCCTCATCAAATAACCTAAGCAAATGAACAAACAAGGCAAGTAATACTTGTGAACCCCTAAACCTGTAAATGCACAAGAGCAACAAAGCACATTAGTTTGTTAGATCAAATGCATGTAATCAAGTATGAGAGATTCCCCATAAAATCCATCTATTTAAACTAAATTAGGAAATGAAGAACACAATAAACTTTAAATAAAAGAGATTCAATCCTAATTAAGCTAATAGCATGATGATCTTATGGGGGAATTGGTGCCAATGAAGTGTTGCAATTAGCCCTTTCTCAATTCCTAAGTAGCAATGTTGATTGATTGAGCAATGGTCAAATCTCTTTGGAGATTTGAGCATAACCTTGTTGCAAATCTTGAAACATGATTGATGGTTGATTGAAATGGGAAAAATTGGCTCTCGATGTGAAGAGAGTAACTTTGCATATGATTGTAGATGAGAAATGAGGAGAGAAGCCTCCATTTTATAACCTTCAATTTGGAAAAGAAATCAAGGTTTGAGCAATGTGGGACTATATTTCAATCCAATGGTTAGATGCCACATGTCAAGATGTGAATGGTTAGTGGTTGTGCACATTTTGGCCAAAGTGCCAATAAATGTATAAATTTGAATTTGAAATTGTGAGATGACTTGTTGAAGAGGGAAGAGAAATGAAGTTAATGTCACTTGGCTCAAGGCTAAGGACATGTAAGAGGTCTTAAATGCCTTGTTTGAAGGACTAAGTCCACTTGGCCTTTTTGAATTCAAATGAGGGAATATTCCCTTTTGATGCTTTGTGAGGGAAAATAGATGAATAAATAAATCAAAGTATTTGATTTATTGTGCAAGTTGCATTCTCTAGAGAATTTTAATGAAAGGGATTAACTTAATCATGGTTTTGATTAACTTAATGAAGAATTAGATGATGTGACAATCTAGACTTAGATTTATGAATTGATTTAAGTCAAGAATTGAGAGGAAATGATTTATTAAATAAATGATTTGATTTATTTAATCAAAAAGGAACATGTTAGATTAAATCAAATAAGGTTTCATTTATTTAATTTAATAAGAGGACTTTATAAATTTTAATCAATTAAACAGGGATGTAAGGTTAATTAAATTAAATTGATTAATTTAATCACTAACAGAGGAAGACTTAATTCAATAAATAATGATTTATTAAATTAAGAGATAGAATGTGATGAAATGTTGATAATATGATTTAAGAGGAAATGCTGTCAGTAATCGGGATCAGGTTTGCCAAAACGAACTTGTACATTTTCCATGTCTACAAT
This sequence comes from Sequoiadendron giganteum, assembly GCA_007115665.2. Classification (NCBI taxonomy): domain Eukaryota; kingdom Viridiplantae; phylum Streptophyta; class Pinopsida; order Cupressales; family Cupressaceae; genus Sequoiadendron; species Sequoiadendron giganteum. Next base: position 188,031,122 of record CM021109.1, on the reverse strand, counting down.
ACTTTGCTCGACAGACTTAAAACTTCACACCATAAGCCACTAATGACACTTGCACTTCAATCTACTCACAATAAATGAAAACTTGCCAATAGTGAATACAAATGTACTGCTTAAAATTTCATGCATACCCAAATAAAGTGTATGCAAAACATGACTATACCAAAAATGAAAATTCTCATAAAATATTTCCACTACGAAGCTTCGCTACCATGACGGACATACTAGAAAACAATGACAAAATGGCCAAAAAAAACAATAACTAGTCTTTAATAAACTAATCTCCAAAACATCACCATAGAAATATGCATATTTTGTTGCCATGATCCTCAATGCATCATTTTAGTGGACACCATTCTCTGAACATAGAAATCCGCATGTAGTAAATGCAATGTATTGCTTAATATTTGAAATGCTTCATATCTTTTTAATTTTCTTGTCTATAGCTCAGTTCTCCCACCCACTTTTTCTCTACATGCATACCATTATGATAATTCTCCTATGCATATATAGTCTGCCATTTATGTTTAATGTCAATAAATTGTAATGCAACTGTCATTAATGGCTTATGGTATAAATTTAAATGATTTGCATTGTTTATTATTTTTCTTACAATGGCTTAGAAGGATGACATCTCTATCTACTCACATAGTCTACATCCATCATAGTTCAAAATGGGGAGAATCGGAAAGAAGTTGATCTACTTTGCTTGTCTTCCCGGATAGTTTTCCAACCAGCATAGAGACCTTTAGTAGAGATAAATGCTTTCACGAAGAGAATTTCCACACACCAACAGCCATCCTGTTATATGTGGTAACTCAATCCTTGTACATAAAAGCAACTGTTATCACTCAATTGTCAATGTCTCTTCTTCCCTGTAGTCCATTGTTCGAATTCACTCAAGATCGTTGCTTCCACATGTAATAGTTGGATTCTCCATTCAATTTCATATTTCTATCTACCCGTATATCTAGATTAAATTATCTAGTTCTCTAACTCTTCACATTCTCATTTTATCAACCACTTTACATCTTTCATATTGAAAGGAAAAACCAATAGGTTTGTAAGTTCCTATATCTTTTACACTATCATTTTCCTATTGTTTACTAACTGCCTCGAATTGTTTGATGAGAGAGACATCTATGTCTACTAACAGAATCTATGTCTCTCATATTGGTAACAAAGAAAGAGTTTCTTCTAATTTCCTATGTCTATTGAATCCATGTCTATTGAGAGGGTTTCTATCTTCAATATTGGAAGCCAAAAATAAGCCATTTGTAAGTTTCTATATCTTTCACATATTCATTTTTTTGCATTATTTATTCATTCACTTAGCAACATTCATCAAGATGAAATATGTCTCCTCTACTAGGGATTATTTCTATCATATTGGAAACAAGAAATAAGCCATTTGTAAGCTCTTATATCATTTACAATGTTGTTATGTAGTTTTTTCCATCTCCGCATTTTTTTAGTTAACATCTACAATTTTTTGTTCTCTACATTTTATCGTTTAATGTCTATTGTTTTTTGTAATTTTTTGTCCCCTATCCTTGACTGCCTTTATCACTCATTGTCTCTTCTTCACTTATAGTATTAACAACATAATTCATCAATGTTTACTTCTTTTTTGGTCACATGTAAGAAAGGCTCGCCATCAATGGATTTAGGTTCCAAGTACGGTCGAAAGGACATTTGTAAGATTTTTTGCATCTTGCCTCTCTTTCATATTAATTAATTTCTATTTATAATATTTTCATTATTTTCTCTTTTTAACTATTTTTGCATGAACTAATCACTGTTTTTAATCTCTCCATGTGTAGTTACCAAAATTAATGGAGTTTGAAAAAATAGCTCAACTAGTGGTCAATGATATTCATGACACTATAATCACAATGACATTATCATTTCTAGATGCATCAAATTGACTAATTCTATCTACACAAAACTATTTAGATTTCTATAAATTATTCATTTCATAATTCATTGTAATGTATCAAATATCATATTTTAGATAAATTGAACAACCCAATCAAGGATATTTATCCTGATTTAGATAATGCTTATTGAACTAAACTTATGTGACCACATTTTTTTTTAATATAGTTGTTGATAAAAGGTTTATTTTACTTCATCTTATTCTTGTACAGCATCACATTCTCTTACACATATTTCTCATTTATCTTATCCCTTTTCTTAAGCATTTTTCATTGTATCTACATAAAATCTTAACACAATGGTGTGTTGCTCATGATTAAGAATGGAAGTAATATTTTCTCTGCCCGAATTCATTGCAACTTCACTTGAATTTATTAAATGAAAATGGAAATTATTCTATTGGGAGCAAAAAATGAGGCTTTTGTAACTTCATATGCCTTTTACAGTGTCATTTTATAGTTTTTTACAACTCTGTATTTTATGGGTTAATGCCTATTGTTTATTGTTGCCTGCATTTTCCGCACCCATATATTGCAACTGTAGCCTAATTTATTAAATGAAAATGGAAATTAGGTCTAAGTAATTAGAAAATGTCTGGGTATACAATCATAAAATCTCTATCTCCTGAAAGGGTTTACGTTTGTAAATTTGTATGTCTCTTACACTGTCATTTTATACTTCATGTGCATTTTACGGGTTAATGTCTATTTTTTGTGATTAAATAAATAAAATAAAATAATGTAAACAAAATTGTAATAATGTATGCATCTATATATCTATATATATCTATATGTGCATTTATATTATGAATAATACACACCAAAATCTATAAAGTTAATATATATATATATATATATATATATATATATATATATATATATATATATATTATCTATAAATGTACTCTAGATGTATACATATGCATGTAAACATATATACATATCTGTCTATCTATAAATATATGTATGCATATGTGCCTATATATATGTATATGCAATTACCCTATATATAACCATACATCCATACTATATATATGTATCAGTATATATACATTGCATGCATATATATATATATATATATATATATATATAGAAATGGTCATTATCAACATCCTAGATTATTCTATAACCACTCCTAGTATTCCAAATAATACATAATGTAAACATCTCACGATGTTTAAACATCATAAATTATTTATAGACATAAAATTTACAAGACGAATCATATATCTAACCCAAAGATTTTTCTACTCAATATTCACATTCCAAACAAAAATTGGAAATGATCAATCAAGCTCTTCAAGACAAAAGGTGCGTAGCCAAGATCTACACTAACAAAACTCATTTATGGTCATTGGCTTATATTATGGACAAAGTGATAATGAGCCTCATTTCCACGTCAATAATATAATAGGCTATGTGTTTTTTGCTGCTCCTTGCTTTCACATTCAAATTTTGAATAAAATATTGACAATATTTTCTTTGTTCGTTGACATGCCCAATTGCCCCTCATTCGATTTCTCTATTGTAACTAGTTCGCTCATATATATTTCTATGTACATATGTATTCATGTGTGCATATATATGTATGTATATCTATCTACATACATGTCTACATATGTTTATGTATATATATTTATGTATTTATATATAAATCTATACACATGTCTATGCAATTACACATCCATACTATATATATATATATATGAATTTATATGCATACACATATGTAGATGTATATGTACATATATATGTGTGTACACATTTATATATATGTTTCTATATATATACATCTTTATATATATATGCCATTACATACATACATACACATACATAACTATATATGTTTATATATATGAATATGTAAGTGTGGGTGTATATATAATTATGTATGTGTGTACATACATGTTTATGTATATATAAACGTGTGCACATGTCTACACAATTACACATCCATACTATATACATATATGTATGCATTTATATACATACACATACACACATACATACATACATACATACATACATACATACATACATATATATATATATATATATATGTATATGTGTAGTCCCTCTCCGCTATGGTCCTTGGGTCGATTGTGTAAGCATTTGATTGTGTTGGCTTGTTGATTTATTTAATGGTATTATTAATGTTGTCTAATTATTTAATATAGTTGTTAATTTATTGTGTCGTTTAATTAATTTAGTATTGCCTTGATTAAGTATATTATTAAAATATTGTTAATTAGTTAATTTGATTTAATGATGTTTAGTATTGATTGATCAATTTAATTAAAGTATTAAAGTTAAATGTTTGTTGACTTAATTCAATATAGTATTTTAATTAATTGATATTAATATTTTAATCATAGGATAAAATAATATTTCAATTATAATATTGTCAAATTTTAAATCGATAAATTAGATAGTGATATTATTTATTTAATTATCATTTTGGCTTTATTCGAAATAAAAACTTAAGGGATAGCGTTAATCGAGGCAAGTTTCGCATGTGAATACATGCATCTGTACGAATTGGAAAAAGGTGCAAGTTACTAATTTTAGTTTTAATTATGCTTTGATTTCAAAATTTAATATGGGAAACTTGTTATTTCTGACAAATTTTGTTTTTGAAAACGTCTCTTTGGTTTTATAATGCTCTTTTTCGAATTTTTGGAGGTTATTCTTTTGGATTTTTTGAAAAGAAAACTTATGCTCTGCAAAAGAAATAATTCTAGAAAGTAAATTATATTTTTTTGGGGGGAATTTTTATATGATTTTCAAGAGAATTTTATGATCATTATTGATGAAGTTCGAAGGAAGCCTTTGGCGGTTGCAAATCAAAGATCTTCAGTTCGTTCTCTTTGTGCTTGTGCATGGGAATTCAGGTAGATTCCGTTCTATATTTTGTTGTATAACCCCTTGTCTGGCATTTTAAATCTATTCTTATAGCTGTGGTATTCAGTTTCATACCTATTTTATGCGTTTGTCTCAAAGCCAATAGGGACCTTCATCAAGTTTTTTTTGTCAAACGATTCCTTTTGTCATATGCTTGCCTTTCCTTGTTGAGGTCGATCTTGTTAGCTACAAAGTGTAATTGGAAGCTATTTGCATAATGGACTTTTATATTTTGACTCGATTTTATCCTATATTTTGGCATTCGATAAATTATCTGAAAGCTGCAAAAATTTGATGAGAATCCTTTATGTGTGAAATTCAGACGATTGGGACATTTGCTTGGCATTCGTTCATTTATCTCTTGTAGAATGCATGTATATGAATTTGATGCTTGTTGCCTTGTACTTTCTAAACTTCCTAAGTTGGATGGCACTTATACAGGCCCTTTGAATTATTCTTTAACATCGATATTTGGAATGTCTAGTATCAGCTATGTAAGCCTTTTTTTTTTTATACTGAAAGAATGTCATTTTTTTTAAAGTATTGGAGAAGGCACACTCTAATTCTTCCCTTCCTCTTTATCATGAAATGACATATCCATTCATTGTTGCTTCTTCTGCATATTTTTTTTAAAGCTTGAGTTGTCAGCCGACATAATCGGTGTATCTTCTATTTTTTTTAATTTTTGTTATGTTTGGGAAGCTAGTTGTTTGGGATTCGATTTGGGAAACCTCTGTTAACTTCACCTATTATCTTAGAGGGAATTTATGTTTCTCTTTGGATGAATTTTGGCGTAGAGTGATCGAGCGGTTGTGATGCCCAGCACATCTTTGGTCAATCAATGCTTTTGAAACAATGTTTTGTGTTGGCTGGAAATAGTCGCACTTCCTTGGTTGTGTGTGTGAGTGGAGTATGCACATTCGATTTTATTTTGTTCCCTATCTTCTTTGAAGGTTTATGCACCCCTATCTCCTTCTAGGTCAACATTATATTTAGGTAGCAAGAGACTTAATGCATGGGAAGCTTCCTAAGTGGTGCCCAACACTTTGCATGTTCATGCGTCCTTTTATATATATATATATATACACATGTGTGTGAATGATTGCATACAGTGGTTTAGGAAATTGTAAGCTATTCAACAATAGGTTACTGTTAATTAAGCGTTGTTATGACAGCAGTGTATATATATATATATATATATGTTTATGTACTTATCATAGTTTATTCTGAAAAGTAATTTCTAGTGATTAAGTATAATATACTATCTTAGAATGAATTTAAAAAATTTCTTTACTCATTTAGTTAATTCTCTCAATGACATATATGTGTAGTTGTATACTTGGGTTGTAGCTCAAAATGCGTTCTTGGTTATCATGGAATAGGTTTGTATAGTATCTTGTAAATTTAGATGATTTCAATCAAATTTAATTAGAATATGTGTAAACATTAATATTGTGATTTTTTATTTAAATTGAAAATAATTAGTTTATGATAATGCATAAATTGAGTAAGTAGGTTATATATATCTACATGTTTAACTACTTCAATGCTAAAACTAAGGAATAATTGTTGGTGTATTTAAATGTTAAGAAAAGAATGTTCTTCCATTTTAAAGTAGACGATTATAGTAAATTACGAAATAAGAAACATTAAATTATTAGAAGGATTGATTTATTAGGGAAAGTAGATTGTCTTATCGTTCAAATGGAAAGTTTTTATTAATTAAACAAAGTGTGATACCTGTTGTTGGTAGATTATGTTCTTGATTGAGTTACCTAGTAAATAGGTAATTGATACTTTTATATATATATATATATATATATATATATATATATATATATATGTCTTTGTCCGTGAAATTGTTATGTGAAATAAGCAATTGTGTTAGACAATTATAGAGTTAATTTATAGTTGAAAATTTATGGTATATTTTTGAAGTGATTGTTTCAGAGATCATAGAGTCACCCTGGATTATCGTTACCCTTTTTGTTGCTTTGATCAATTGAGTTTGTTGATGTTTTATGAAATTGGTGAGTCGTTCTTCTCCTTATTTAGCGTGTATTCACGAGAACCCATTTGTTGTTCTTTGTTTCCTTAGCTTTAAGCTTTGGGTGAATGGGTAGGTTGTTTTTATTGACTTTCTGAGGCTTTGGAAAAAAAATTGACTCTTGATGGGCACTTTGTTGGGTTAGTGCATTTGGTGACTTGAGTCATTTATGTTGGTGGGTGGTACCTCTTTTATACTTGGTACAGTGTTATGGAATATATTTGCAAGGTGGTTTATGCCTCGCATGTTGTGTGTTGCATATATATTTATGTATGTGAATTGAGGTACACCCTTGTTCCTTGTATTGTGTTGTTGTTATGCCTCCCTCTCTCTCTCTCAAGTCTCTCCCTCCTACCCCCTCTCCCTCTCTCAAGTCTCTCTCTCACTCACTCCTATCTCTCTCCCTTCTACCCTTAAACCCTCTACCCTCTACCCTCTATCTCTCTCCTACTCCCTCTCTCTCTCAAATCTCTCCCTCCTACCCCCTCTCCCTCTCTTAAGTATCTCTCTCTTAGTCACTCCCTCTATCTTTGTCCCCTCTACCCTTAACCCTAAACCTAAACCCTTAACCCTTAAAACCTCTACCCTCTACCCTTAACCCTCCCTCCCTCTATCTCTCTCCCACTCCCTCCCTCTATCTCTCTCTCAAGTCTCTCCCTCCTACTCCTCCCTCTCTTGGGTCTCTCTCTCTCACTCACTCCCTCTATCTCTCTCCCCTCTACCCTTAACCCTTAATTCTCTACCATTAACCCTTAAACCCTTAGCCCTCTACCCTTAACCCTAAACCTTAAACCCTTACTCTTAAACCCTCTACCCTATACCCATAACCCTCCCTCCCTCTATATCTCTCCCACTCCCTCCCTCCCTTTATCTCTCTCAACCCTCTCCCTCCTAACCCCTCTCCCTCTCTTAGGGCTCTCTCTCTTAGTCACTCCCTCTATCTCTCTCCTTTCTAACCTTAAGCCTAAACCCTAAATCCTTAATCCCTAAACCCTTAAACCATCTACCCTCTACCCTTAACCTTCCCTCCCTTTATCTCTATCCCACTCCCTCCATCTCTCTCTCTCAAGTCTCTCCCTCCCACCCCCTCTCCATCTCTTAGGTCTCTCTCACTCTCACTCACTCTCACTCACTCCCTCTATCTCTCTCCCCTCTACCCTAAACCCTCTACCCTCTACCCTTAACCCTTAAACTCTCTACCCTCTACCCTAAACCCTCCCTCCCTATATATCTCTCCCACTCCCTCCCTCACTCTCTCTCTCTCAACCCTTTCCCTCTTATCCCCTCTCCCTCTCTCAGGTCTCTCTCAGTTACTCCCTCTATCTCTCTCCCCTCTACTCTTAACCGTAAACCCTAAACACGTAACCCTTAAACCCTTTATCTCTCTCCCACTCCCTCACTCTCTCTCTCTCAAGTATCTTTCTCCTACCCCTCTCCCTCTCTCAATTCTCTCTCTCTCACTCACCTAATCCATCTATCTCTCTCCCCTATACCCTTAATCCTCTACCATCTACCCTTTACCCTTAAACCCTCTACCCTCTACCCTTAACCGTAAACCCTAAACACTTAACCCTTAAACCCTCTACCCTATATCTCTCTCCCACTCCCTCCCTCTCTCCCTTTCTTTCAAGTCTCTCCCTCCTACCCCCTCTCCCTCTCTCAAGTCTCTCTCTCTCACTCACTCACTCACTCCTTCTATCTCTCTCCCCTCTACCCTTAACCCTCTACCCTCTACCATTAACCCTTAAACCCTCTACCCTAGCTTTCCAAATCAATGAAATTGGGAATGTAGTGGCCTGCTTGAAAAAATGGGTCCAAGAAATGGGGTCTCCTGACGATGAAAATCATCGAGAGACCCCATTTCTTGGAGCCATTTTTTCAAACAGGACAAGTTAGGTTGTCAATTTCACCAAATTGACAAGCTAGTGGGCCCAGTGGCTTGCCAATTCGGTGAAATTGTAATCACCGGGAGACCCCATTTCTTGGACCCATTTTTCAAATAGGCAAGCCAATGGGTCCACTAGCTTGGCAATTTGGTCAAATTGGTAACCTAACTTACCCTGTTTGAAAAAATGGATCCAAGAAATGGGGTTTCCTGGTGATTTCTTGGATCCATTTTTTCAAATAGAAAAGCTAGGTTGCTAATTTCACTGAATTGCCAGGCTAGTGGGCCCACTGGCTTGCCAATTCAGTGAAATTGGCAATGTGGACCCATGTTTTCAAACAAGGTAAGTTAGGTTTCCAATTTCACTGAATTTGTAAGCCAGTGGGCCCACTAGCTTGCTAATTCGATGAAATTGGCAATATAGTTGCCAATTTCACCCTCTCAACTCTCTCTCTCTCTCTCTCCCCTAAACCCTAATCCCTATACCCTATAAAGTTAACCTTAAACCTTCAACCCAATACCCTCAACCCTATACCTAATATCCTAAACCCTAATCCCTATACCCTATAAACTTAACCTTATACCTTCAACCCTATACCTTGAACCATAAACCCTACACCCTCAATCCTCATTCATATACCCTATACCCTAAACCCTAAACATTATCCCTGAACCCTTAACCCTATAATTAAACACTAAATCCTACATTAAACCTTGTACCCTAAACCTTGAACCCTAAACCCTCAACCCTAAACCCAATACTCTCAACCCTATACCCAATATCCTAAACCCTAATCCCTATACCCTATACACTTAACCCTACACCTCCAACCTTGAACACTATACCTCAACCCTACACCTTCAACCCTCATCCTTATACCATGTACCCTCAACCTTATAACCTGAGCCTTGAACATCATCCCCCAACCCTATACTTAAACCCTAAACCCTACATTCAACCTTGTACACTAAAACCTAAACCCTAAACCCCATACCCTCAACCCTATAGCCATTATTCTAAAGCGTAATCCCTATACCCTATACCCTCAACCCTATACCCATTATTCTAAACCCTAATCCCTATACCCTATACACTTGGCACTATACCCTCAACCTTGAACACTATCCCTCAACCCTCAACCCTATACCTTAAACCTTAAACCCTACACCCTCAACCTTATACCCTAAACCATAAACATTATTCCTCAACCCTATACTTAAACGAAAAACCCTACACTCTCAAGCCTTAACCCTATACCTTATACCCTTAACCCTACACCCTAAACCATAATCCCTATACCCTATACACTTAACCTCATACCCTCAACCCTGAACATTATACATCAACCCTTAAACTTGTACATAAATCCTAAAACCTAAACCATCAACCCTAAACCTAATATGCTTAACCCAATACCCTCAACTATATACCCAATATCCTAAACCATAATCCATATACCCTCAACCCTAAACACTATCCCTCAACCCTCAACCTTATACCTTAAACCCTAAACCCTCATCCCTATACCCTATACCCTCAACTTTATACCTAATATCCTAAACCCTAAACCCTATTCCCTATACACTTAACCTTATAACCTCAACCCTTTACCTTAAACATTAAACCTTACACCCTCAACCCTCATAGGGGGAGAGAGAAAGAGGGGGAGGGAGGGATTGGGGGAAGAGAGAGACGTTGGGAGGGAAAGATGAGATAAATATAAGTAGAGAGGGAAGGAGAGGTAGAGAGACATGAGAGACAAAGAGTAGATAAGGAAGGACAGATGGAGGGAGAGAGAGGGAGGTGAGAGAGAGGTGAGCTAGAGAGAAATAAAGAGTGTGGTAGGGAGTGATAGAGGGATATGCAAGTAGAGAGGGATAGGTGAGATAGAGAGAAGTAGAGAGAGATAGAGATAGAGGGAAGGAGGGAGGGTGGGTGAGAGAGGGGAGGAAGGGAGAGGTAAAGAGGGATATGTGAGATAAAGATAAGTAGAGAGAGAATGGTGACATATAGAGAAGGAAAGAGTTATAGAGAGGGAAAGAGAGAATGGTGATATAGAGAGGAGAGAGTGAGAGAGAAAGAGGGTGAGGGAGAAGTGAGAGAGAGTGAGAGAGAGAAGTAGAGGGAGGGAGAGGAGAGAAAGAGAGTAGATAGGGGAAAAGGTAGGGAGAGAGACATCTAGTGAGAGAGAGAGAGGGCTAGGGGAGATAAAGATAATTAGAGAAAGACATAGAGGTAGAGAGAAGTAGAGAGATAATAAGGGAGGGAGAGAATCGATATAGAGAGGTATAGAGAGAGTGGTGGGGAGGGATGGATGGAGAGGTAGGTAGAGAGGTATTAGGGAGATAGAGAGTAGAGAGGGAAGTAGAGGGAGAGGTATGGAGGGGGAGAGAGGGAGGTGAGAGAGAGGTGAGATAGAGAGCAATAGAGAGAGTGTGGTAGGGAGTGATGGAGGAGCTAGAGAGGGATAGGTGAGATAGAGAGAAGTAGAGAGAGATAGAGATAGAGGGAAGGAGGGAGGGTGGGTGAGAGAGGGGAGGAAGAGGAGAGGTAAAGAGGGATAGGTGAGATAAAGATATGTAGAGAGATGGTGACATATAGAGAAGTGAGAGTTACAAAGAGGGAAAGAGAGAATGGTGAGATAAAGAGGAGAGAGGAGAGAAAGAGGGTAAGGGAGGAGTGAGAAGAGAGAGGAGTAGAGGGAGGGAGAGGAGAGATAGAGAGTTAGATAGGGGAAAAGGTAGGGAGGGAGACATCAGTGAGAGAGAGGAGGATAGGGGAGATAAAGATATTAGAGAGGGAATGAGGGAGGGAGGGAGAGAAGCAAGATAGAGAGGTGTAGAGAGAGTGTTAGGGAGTGATGGATGGAGAGGTAGGTAGAGAGGGATTAGGGAGGTAGAGAGTAGAGAGGGAAGGAGAGGGAGAGGTATGGATGGAGAGAGTGGGAGGTGAGATAGAGAGTAATAGAGAGAGAGTGGTAGGTTGTGATGGATGGAGAGCTAGGTAGAGAGGGAGAGGGGAGATATAGATAAGTAGAGAGGGAGAGAGATGTAGTAGGGGAGAGAGAGGTGAGATAGAGAGAAATAAAGAGTGGTGGAAGGAGAGGTAGGTAGAGAGAGGGAGAGAAGAGATAAAGATAAGTAGAGGTGGAAGGAGAGGTAGAGAGAAGTAGAGAGGGAATGAGGGAGGGAGGGAGAGGTAGGGAGGGAGAGAAAGGTGAGATAGAGAGGTGTAGAGAGAGAGTGGTAAGGTTTGATGGATGTAGAGGTAGGTAGAGAGAGATTGGGAGATAAAGAGTAGATAGGGAAGAAGAGAGGGAGAGATAAGTATGGAGGAAGAGAGAGGGAGGCGAGAGAGAGGTTAGGTAGAGAGAAATAGAGAGAGTGGTAGGGTGTGATGGAGGGAGAGGTAGGTAGGTAGAGAGAGATGGAGGGAGGGAGATATAGATAAGTAGAGAGGGAAGGAGGGAGCGAGGGAGAGAGAAGTGAGGTAGAGAGAATTAGAGGGCAAAGGAGAGAGAGACAAAGAGAGAGAGTTCTTGAGATCAAGGGGGAGAGAGTCAGAAAAAAAGGATAGAGATAGTGAGAGAGGTCTAGAGTGTAAGGGATAAAAATGAGTGAGATAGAGAGAGAAATAATACAATTTTCTGATTACTGAAATTTGACCTCTTGATTATTAAAATTTGACAGTTTGAAATTTGTGAGATCTTCCAAAAACTAGAAGAGAGAGAGGGGAAAGAGGGAGGAAGGGAGAGAGGGAGGGAGTAGAGAGATAGAGAGTAGAGAGAAGGAGAGAGTGAAAGAGAAAGATGATAGAACTTGTTGACTACTAAAATCTGACCACCTGATTACTGATATTTGACATGCTGATTACTAAAATTTGACTAAGTTTAAAATTTTTAAGATCTTCCAGAAACTAGAATTTGCATTATAACTCCTAGAGATCTGAAACCACTCTCAAACATCCTGCCTATATACATGAAATATAACTTAAAAATTTCCATATATAAATGTCAACTTATACTTAAATGTTTATTTCATGTGTATAGTTTCCCTGAAAGATAACAAGAGGAAAGAGATAAGGAAAAGAGAAGAAAAAAATTTCAATGTAGACCAAAATGTGAGCGCGTTATAACGTGCTCGCGTTTTGTCAATGCATTCACAAAACGCAAAAAATGCATTCACAAAACATGTCAAAACTGAGATATAACGCGAGCGCGTTATAACACACTTGCATTATATCTTGCTTTGGGAATCCCCAAGCCTTAGGATTGGTATTTGCCTTGTAATACCAACCCAAAGGCTTGGAGGGCATTCTCAATGAACAGAGACGTGTTTTTGCAAATTCTACAATTGTTCGCATAATTGAGTTTGTGCTCACTGTCAGGATTACATGTGGTTCAATATTGAAAAAATCGAACACATGGGTAATGTTGGGTTCTCTCTTAGCTATCCAATGATGTAATTTTTTTCACTTTCTAACAATGTTAAGCCTTTCATCCATAATTTATTTTGTTTGTATGTCTCTTTTTTGCCAAAAAATAATGTTTGGTGTTTTTTTCGTTATAAATTAACCGTTCATCAAATTTTCAAATAACTTACATTTTTAGAAACTAGACTCCATTCTGCAATTTTTATTTTATTTTTAAAAAAATTCAATTAGTTTCCAAAATTTGTAGGGGTAGCACAGCCAAAATTTTGTTTTTCATGAAGTGTCCACTTCGAAAATTAGTAAAAAATTAAATATTCATTAAAAAATTATTAGAAAAATCGTGCATCAACTACATACTATTAGCTAACTTCTGACTGTAGCGATTTTAAAAATACTAAAAAAAAGTTCATCATACGAGGGTCATACAAGAGTTTCTATGTTATGTTTTTTTGACAAAAACAACACCAATTTTTGTACGTCCCTCATTTGAACCCCTTTAATCTAAACCATTTTCAAAATAAATTAGTAGTTTGGAAAGTAGACTCGGAGCACTTGAATCCCTCTTTTTGTTCCATCTCAAAATTTTGAGTGTACGTATCCTCAATTTGACGTCCAAGGTCAGTATTTCCTGATTTCAGAAAAAAGTTGTCCACTTAAGTCCCCTTTTTGGGAACCATTTTGGGGCACTTACCCGCTTATTTAATTATGATTTCTTCTATTCACATAAGTTGGGAAAATATGTTAGTTGTGATTTTGTAAGTCTTCCAGATGTTGTATTATTATTGGGGGTTGTTGTGATTTATGGTTCAACCCTTTGGTTTCCCTTGGGCAGGGCACTTGGTTGTGATTCAATTTAGACACCTGGTTACTACGAATGAGATGTGTTGCCTCTAGCATTATGGTTGATATTTATTATCGATTTTGTGGACCTTATTTACCCTTGTTTTTGGATTAGATCCTTGTGTTGTCAGTAGGGGAGTGGCTCTCAATGGGGGTCAATGCACAAAGTGGTGCCAGGGTAACTCATGTGAGAGTTAGTTAATTCAGTAGAAATTAAATAAAAGTATTCGGGGAAAGGGTAGCTTTAATCATATAACTTGTTAATTGTGCCTCACTCATGGGCTCAAGGGCTTCTTTAGACTTGGGATGAGACGGAAAGGCCTGGAATGACAAGATCATTATCTTGTCCCTTTGAAAGATATTTGATTCCACATCAGTTTGCATGTGGGGCCAGGGGTCATGAGAGGCTACCAGGGTAACCCAAGATGGGGTTCGAGGCCTAGGAAGATCTTCCAAGGTAACCCATGCTACTTTGTGATGACACTCTTCCTATGATAATAATTTGTCTTGTTGAGTTGATATACTTGATTCTTTTACTCTAGAAGCAATGTAACCTTCATATTTTGTATTATACTTGTATAGTTTAGTCTTGTGATTGCCTATGTCTTGAGATTGTTTGTTAGTCCTAAGAAGCCCTTTTACTATCTCCTAGCACGGGGGTGGGCCTTTAGGTACCACTTGATTGGGTGGAACGTGCACCTTACACCATTGGGTTTCCTCTTCATGTTCGTGATGGTGGGATCTTTCAGACTGGAGAGCTCGCATGTTCTAATTGCTTTGTATCATCTCATATGTTCTATTGTATCAGTTGGATGTTATTGTATATGTACTACTCCTCATTTGTATTCGAGGAGGATTCTTGTATCATTGTAATTGTAACATTATTTGTATGATCTACCTCATTTTGGAAATGAGCCTTGTAACTACTATATTGAATGAATGCAATCTGTGAATGATTCTTTAATGTACTTTGTATCTTATGAGATGAATTTAATGCTATTGGATCTATGTTCTTTATTTCATGAGTTTAATTTGATATGCTACAGATTAGTTTACTTTTGTATGTTATGGGATTTGAATGTAAGCGTTGTCGCGTACCTTAGAGGATGCATGTGTTAAGTGTAGTTCACTTTACTTAATGTTAATTACACTTTTTTTAAAAAAAATTGTTACGCTTCTGTTGTGTTTGCATCATCCTCTATAGGTTACATGGCGGGGCGTTACATGGCACACCCTTTCCTAGCCTTGTACTTCACCATAGTCCGCCAACTTATCATATTGGCTTTCTTTAGGTTTAAAAAGGGAGGGTTAATTCATCCATCGTGGCCCTCTTGGCCAAGTCATCTTCCAGTACATTAGCCTCCCTATACACATGGGAGATCCTAAACTCCTCCATTTCATTTAGAATATTCAATATTGGAGGGATCCATTTCCTTAGTTTCTAGCTTAGCGTCCATCCACGATGAATGACATTAATTGTTATTAGAGAGTCCCCTTCTTAGAAATGAATATTTTTCAATCCCATCTACAAAGCACACTGTAGGCCAATGAAGGTAACCCTAAGTTCAACTTCATTGTTGGTTCCTAGCCCAAGCATTCTAATTTTTCCATCAAAATAGCCCCTTTGTGATCTTTGATCATGCATCTTGCCCCACATAACACTGGGTTACCTTTTGTAGTCCCATCAGAAATTTATCTTTTGCCAACCTTCTTCTGGGGCACTCCATGACACCCCAAGATGAGGATTTGATAAAGGATCAAACCCACAAACCCCATTAACGGGGGGAATTTTATGTTTTAATTTTATATATGCTCTATATTTTATATTAAAAATATTGAACAAATTAACTTTAATTAATATATTATTTTTAAACTATATATAAAATAAAATTGAAAGAATAGTTTTGTTAAATTTTATATTTTTTGTACTCTATATTTTTTATTGAAGTACATATATTTTAGATTTAATATTTAATATTTTGAATTGAAATTTATGTTTTATATTATACATTATATTTTACAATTAACATTTTGCATCAAAATCTAGTTTTTGTATGTCTTTTTTATTATTTGATTTATATTTTGTCTTTATTCTTTAAAATAACCAACAAATATAAAAAATAATTTTGTGAAATTAATTTTATTTTTTATATTTGACATTTAATTTAAATTTTACTTTTTACATTAAATTATATTTTATGCTTTTATATTTCACATTAATATTATGTTTAATGTTTTAAATTAAATTGAATATTTAATATTTTCATTAAATTATATATTTTGAATTAAATTTTATGTTTTATATTTCATATTTTAAATGAATAAAAAAATATATAAAATAAAAATTATACTTTGTAATATCTTTATATAGATTACAAATTAATGAAAAAATATTAATTCATAAAAAAAAATTATACATCATAAAAAATGAAAAAAATAGTTAACTACAATACTATTATAAAAATTAATACAATATTCAAGGAATTAAAAAATTATATATTTAATAAACATTATATATTTAATAAACAGTGTCACTATAACGTAACAAATTGTTTAAAAATAACATTTAAATAAAAAGATCATAATCTACAGTTATGTATCAACATGCATGATGCATGGACGGGTGGGGCGCATTTACCAGACTAGATAGCCGTTGCCTATTTGCCCTACTACAAGTGAACAATGACCACTTCATTTAAATATTTAATTGAATTCATGTTAATAAAATCTTAATCGTTTATTTATTTTAAATTAAAATATTGTTTCTTATGATTCAAGCAATTTATCTTATATTTCTTTTCTTTTCTTATATATCTGGAGTAGGAAATATCATATATTCTTCCTATTAGATAGTGAACAACAGCGACTTCTTTAAATCTTGTTGTGTAAAGTCAATGTCCTCGATATTCTCCCTTTGGTGGGCCTAATATAACATCACTCCATTTCAACTTTCAATAATGCAAACATTTATCTTTAAGAACAAAGGAACACAATGTATAATTAGACTTATTGAGGACTAACATATAAACAGTTGATTAACCAATGATCACTTCTTTAAATCTTATTGTGTAAACTTATGTCCTCAATTTTCTCCCTTTGATGAGCACAATTTAACATCACTCCATTTCAACTTTGAATAATGTATCTTTAAGAACAGAATAACATATTACTTAACTAAACTTATTGAGAATTAAGCTATAAACAGACGGCTGAACAATGACCACTTCTTAAAAATCTTCGTGTAAAGTCAAATGGCCTCAGTTTTCTTCCTTTGATGGGCCCAATTTAACATCAATCCATTTCAAATTTTACCTGTAAGAGGACAGCAGGTTTTCTAGCCTTTCAGTAAAACTGGTTGATCCAATGTACCGACTGGCTAAGTGCTTCATTCATTGAATGGCCAAAGGTGATTTGAATTTGTATGACCAAAGCAGGTCATTTTTTCTTCCAACAATCAGGGCTGTACATCACATGCTTTGCCTTGCACTCTACGCTACTTTGGATCCAAATAAATGTTGACCAAGAACAAGCATAAATCCAAGTGCAGTCGACAGAGCTGTTAGCAATTTAATCTCTGAATTCCTCAGTTTTAAGCGATAGAAAAGACTCCGTATATCATCTTTGTTAATCATTTCATGGGTGTGTTCAATTTTTTGAAGAGCTGCTTCAAGTTCAAAGTACCATCTGCAAACGATGTGTATCCTGAAAATTCATCTTCATATTCACAGTTAGAAGGGCATGAAGATAACAAGGAGTCTTCTAGAACCAGTGAGAGGGAAAAAAGTAATTCACGTAGTGCCCCAATTGTTGTACCGTACTTCCCTCTTGGATCCAAGCTTTCCCGCCTTTAGTCTACTTAATTCCTTGTAGATATTGCAGTCCTCATTTCACATGTTTGCAGTAGTTGTTGGAAAATCTAATCCCTACTACTCCGTAGTTTCCACAGTCTCCACCGTCACATTTATGCTCAAATGTGTGAGCTTTCATTTCTCCAGCTCAGTCAAAATTCGCAGTCACTGCACTCAGGACTAAAACCAGTTTTTGAATTAATTGAAGTCAGATCTCAAATCGTCTCCCACACTTTGTGGCTGCTATGATATATACTATTTTATATTCAGTCCTCTATCCTCTGTAGATGCTTAGCTTTCTATATATTGTTGTGTTTGTATTTTTGTAAGCACTCTTTCAAGGGTTCAGCGCTGCAGAGCTGTAAGGAGTTAGCAATGGTGTTTGTCAATGAGCAGTAGTAAGAATCATTGTAATGGATGTATGAATGAATGAAATAGAATATGTTTCAACGAGCAGCAGCTCAGAAGGTCTCTGTAAGATTTCATTTTGATCATATAAAATTTTCATGCCTATTTCTCTTTGTTTCGTTGTTTTCTTCGTCCCCTTCCATCTTCAGTTGTGTGGGTTCAATTCCAACAATTAGTTTCACACAGCAACCAAATCATGGCTGGATATTTCTGACTAAGAAGCACATATGTAATTTATATGCTTGATATATTTTAAGCTAGTAAGAAGTGTTTCAGTTTCAAATATGAATATGTGATGGCTATGTTTTTCTGCAGGCTTTTGAAATCTGTGCAAATAGCTTAGCAATAGTCTGATACTTGTACAATTTCCTGGCAATTATTGATAACATTGAAAGTAGTCGCTCAGAAGATCACTCTTACAAAAGAATAAAGAAAAGGCCTTGTTTTGAGTACAGAAGAGTAGTTTGACGTACTCGCTCGATATTAATTAATGTGTACTTAATGGTTTAAATATGAATACAATTAGCATATTTATCTTTCAGAAAATTTATGAAAATAATCAGAGATATCATCAATTTTTACGCCGAAGGCGTTACCTTATGTGAAGATAACTGAGCTATGTTGTGCGATCAACGGCTGATGTCGTCTTTATACAATGCAAGACGATTGCATTCATCTGAGCAGTCGAATTTTCACCGAGGTTTTTACCCTTTCACTGTTTATTGGCCGCCGGAGGACATTCAATATGTTCATCGTTTATATATACTTTGCTGGACCAAAACCCAAACAAACTATTTAGGGAGCAGGAGGGATTCTGGGCAAGGAGAATCAACACCCATTTTTTCTGCTAATTCGTTGGAAACAAAATCGATGGATAGGCCGCGGGGAAACTGCGTCTCATTTTCGCCTCTGATCTTATTGGTTGCAGGATAGTTTATTTTTCCCTTCTCATATTGGTTTTGTTATTCGTTTCTCAGGGTTCAATGGGAGAAATGGATGTTCCATTACTAAATATAGGTGCTATAATTGCGTTAGACACAACTACTGGCAAAAGAGCGAGGACTGCTATTGATTTGGCAGTTGAAGACGTAAACAGAAACACCAGCGTTCTGAATGCCATTCTCCTTAACATTCGTATCCGAGACTCCACAGAAGACGGACTCACAGGCGCTTCTACAGGTAACAACGCCATCTCTACCCACTATAAGAATTTCTCTGAATCTTTGTCGATTGTCCTCCCTTCCTGTGCCAAAAAGGGAGCTTTGGAACAGGGTATGGATATCCATCAAAGCATCATGGAAGGAGGATTTTTTTCAGATTCTTCCTGCCTGTGCAAAAGTGGGGGCTTTGGAACAGGGTATGGACATCCATCAAAGCATAAAGGATAGAGGAATTTTGTCAGATGTTCTAGTTGCAACTTGCAATTGCCCTAGTGTTTGACAAGATGCCTCAAAGAGATGTGGTCTCGTGCACAGCAATGATTGCAGGATATGCACAAAATGGATTTGTTGAAAAGGATTTAGAAATTTCCAAGCAAATGCAACTGTCAGGTTTAAAGCCAGATTCCGCAACCTTTGCGAGCATCCTCGCTGCCCATGCCAAAATGGGAGCTTTGGAACAGTATGGACATCCTTCGAAGCATAAAGGATAGAGGAACTCTGTCAGATAGTATAATCGCAACTGCCCTGATAGACATGCATGCTTGCTCACATCCTTTTCAATGGTAAAATTTGTTAAAATGATAAATAATGTAGCACCACCCAAAAATTCGGTAAAATCATAAATAATGTAGCAACACCCAAAACCTGTTTGCCAGAACATAATAAGCCTAATAATAATGTCGGCTGGCATAGAAATTGGGACGATTGTTTTCAGATATTATAGTAGACATGGAAAAGGCACGTGAACTGTTCGACAGAATGCTTCAAAGAGAGGTTATCTCATGGAATGCAATGATTGCAGGATATAGAAAAAAAATTAAAAAAATCAATTTTTAAAAAGCTTTAGAAACTTTCAAGCAAATGCAATTGTCAGGTGTAAAGCCAGACTCCACAACTTTTGCCAAAATAGGAGCATTGGAACAGGGTATGGACATCCATCAAAGCATAAAGACTAGAGGAATTTTATCTAGATGTTGCAGTTGAAAGTGCCCTGGTGGATATGTATGCAAAATGTGGAAGCATAGAAAAGGCATGCGAACTGTTTGACAAAAATGCCCCAAAGATATGTCATCTCATGGAATGCAATGATTGCAGGTTATGCACAACATGGATTTTGCAAGTATTCTCTCAAAATCTTTGAATTAATGAAACTCAAAGGAAATTTAATGCAGGCTTTTCAGAAGGCTATGTTAAGTTTTGTAGTCCTTTTCTTGGGATCAAAGGAGTTGCTTCTACAATCGAGGCACCAGTATTGTTTCTCTTTGTTCGATCTGTTATATAGAAAATATATCTGTTCTCATTACAGCAAGAGAGTAATGAATGCATTTTTGGCAAGGAATAGTGCAAACGATTCATTTTTGTAAACTGGGTTTGGAATACAAATTTCTCATTGGGTTTGAAAAGTTCCTCCTTTTAATAAATTGGGTTTGAAAAGAAATTCCATTTTGTGATAAAGAATGTCCTTTAAATTAAGTCGGGCTTCTGATAATACAGTTAATAATTGCATAAACTTATGGCTTAAAAGTAAAAGGAGCAATACTTGTATTTCTGTATAGTATGGGTGATGTTGTTGAAAGAAAAGCGGGAGAAGTTTAATGTTTGTTTTGAAAGCTGGAGTAAAATATACTAGAATTTGAAGGTCTTTGGATTTTCTTTGGCTGGAGGTTGGTAATCTCGGGCTAGGTTATGGATTGCGTTTAACATTGGTATGGGATAAGCTTGGACTGGATTACATAAAAAACTCTTGAAATGACCATATTGGAGTTATGGGCCACCTTTCCTGTAATGAGGGAATTTGAACCCAGTCATGGATCTTGGTAGTTTGTTCCATTACTCTTACACCATCACCCCTTGATATTTTCTATTTGTTTTGAAAATTGGTGCCAGTAATTCAGAAGGAGTTTTTGAATCTGAAATCTGCTATTCAAGCGCTTGTGTTATTTAAATTTGAGAATCCACTTCTTACTGATTAGGGGCAGAAAAATGTTTCTTCTTCATTTTGCAGGGGGCACAGGGATTTTTAATTATTTATTTATTTATATATAAAACGACTGTGATTGACCTTTAGCCAAAAATGGTTTAATGGACATTCTTCTACACAAATTTGCATGGAGAAATGAGTTGAAATCTGTCATTGTGCATAGGGAATGGGGAGTTCTTGGAAGTAGAAACTTTCTCTGATGATAAGTTTTTCAATATCCTAAGGATACATCTATAATTCGGTTCTTGCTGCAGTAAATATCCAAAACCAGGTTGGATGCCCTTTGTGTCTCACATTACCACAGCTGATTACATCAATCCTGATTATGAAAATAAAAGCACTTGTAAAAAACACTATTCGTAATCAAGAGTCATAAAGGCATCATCATTAAATATATAATAACTAGTAGACTTATGGGTAAGTTATTTTGGTGGCTCTTGAGAGTAATTACAATTATAGAAAAGTGTTCCAACATCGAGGTCAACAAACAGATCCTCCAAATAGACCTCGGGGAATTTTCATCGCAATCTTTTATAGGCCTTTATTACCAGTCTTAATTTCATTATTTATAACAAATTCATCGCCATCTCTTGTTGACCTTGATTACTAATCTTAATTCCATTATTTATAACAAATTCATCGCCATCTCTTGTAAGGCTTGATTACCTGTCTTAATTGCTGACTGGATCTTGGTAGTTTGTTCCATTACTCTTACACCATCATCCCTTGATATTTTCTATTTGTTTTGAAAATTGGTGCCAGTAATTCAGAAAGAGTTTTTGAATCTGAAATCTGCTATTCAAGCGCTTGTGTTATTTAAATTTGAGAGTCCACTTCTTATTGATTAGGGGCAGAAAAATGTTTCTTCTTCATTTTGCAGGGGGCACAGGGATTTTTAATTATTTATTTATTTATATATAAAACGACTGTGATTGACCTTTAGCCAAAAATGGTTTAATGGACATTCTTCTACACAAATTTGCATGGAGAAATGAGTTGAAATCTGTCATTGTGCATAGGGAATGGGGAGTTCTTGGAAGTAGAAACTTTCTCTGATGATAAGTTTTTCAATATCATCAGGATACATCTATAATTCGGTTCTTGCTGCGATAAATATCCAAAACCAGGTTGGATGCCCTTTGTGTCTCACATTACCACAGCTGATTACATCAATCCTGATTATGAAAATAAAATCACTTGTAAAAAACACTATTCGTAATAAAGAGTCACAAGGGCATCATCATTAAATATATAATAACTAGTAGACTTATGGTTAAGTTATTTTGGTGGCTCTTGAGAGTAATTACAATTATAGAAAAGTGTTCCAATATCAAGGCCAACAAACAGATCCTCCAAGTAGACCTCGGGGAATTTTCATCGTAATCTTTTGTAGGCCTTTATTACCAGTCTTAATTTCATTATTTATAACAAATTCATCGCCATCAATTGTTGGCCTTGATTACTAATCTTAATTCCATTATTTATAACAAATTCATTGCCATCTCTTGTAAGGCTTGATTACCCGTCTTAATTGCACGTGTTCCCACATTTTCTTGACGAATGTCAACCATATTCTTGACCATGATGTTTATGTCACTGTATAACCTCCTCGAGCATATTCCATGTGCCATAGCAACAATAGATTTACAAGAGTAGCCACAAATTAAACACTTCTCCACCAATTTTCATCAATAACAAGTTAATGAACTGAGCCATCCTTATTTGATAGAGATTATGTCCAAGGTTCATACAAACCTCACTTCATTGATTTCCATAATCAGGTTACAAGGAACCCAACTAGCGTTTAATTTGCATCATAATGCTAAAATTTGAGGTGTATCTTGTCTCAACTACATTTGGCAACTCAAACCTAGAGAATTGTTAAAAATTGGGAGGACATTATGAAGGACAAGTTGACAGCTTTATAAGACCTCTATGAATTCTTCCGTCCATCGAATTTATTGGTTTTGAACTTTTAGAAAGCAAGTTTAATATCAGGACATTACATGAAGGAAAACAGATGTTTCTGTATCGTTTCTCAGTTTCAAACCTACATATTGCCATAAACAGCACTTACATCGGGGAACTTTTTTAATAAGATTCACTAGGAATTTGACAACGAAAGCAATCGTCTAATCTCCATATGTAATCCTTGGGCTTCAGCCTTGAAAGACATGTGACGACTTGCCCTTTTCCGAACTTGAATGCTAAAAATTATGGCTTCATTGTGGTGGGCGGGGTACAGTTTGTCGGTGGCCTGGTAGATATAGAGGACAGACTTGCTGTTGAGATTTATGATTTAGGTACTGATGAATGGGAGCTCTGTGCTCCCTTGCCTGCAGAATTTAGGTCAGGGAATTCGTCACAGTGGCTGACATCTGCATTCAACCAATATGTAAAGGATGCCTTGGGCTTAATGATCCTAAAACCCAAGGATTATATCTTGCTCCTAAATAGATTATTAGAACTACCAGAAAATTTTAGTTCATCATCGAATCATGAAAGAATCGATTAAAAAGAAGTGGGAATATGTTAATCGGTTAGATAAAACTCTTATGCGTCATTTGTTTTAAAATCAGGGCTTCATTTCCTCTTCAATCAATTTGAAAAGCATGGCAAAGAGTTTGTAATTTTTTAAAGTGAAATGACTCTTCATTGCAGCATGATTTTAGTTTTGCTCCAGCTTCAATACGATGGAATAAATTGATAAACTATCATGAACAACCATTGTCTATTAGGTTTCCAAGACATGTTCATTATATTTTCAAAAAAGGGTTTCATCAATTTAAAGATATTTGGGACTTCAATATTTTTTATTGGTTCCCATGGACGAGTATTAAGGAATAGTTTGGGCTGAGTAATAAGTACAAGAAGTTCCTGATTTTTGGTCAATCTTTAGTTCCTATTGATCTATCTATGAAACTTTGTCCTCCAAGGATGTGTAAATTTTTGAAGAATCGGAAATGGTTGTCCTTTAATCATTTTAATCATTGTCCTCTAAAGAAGGTTTATTTGTCAATACTTCCTAGCTGCCCTTTTACTCCTTGTCTAAATCAGAAGTGGAAATGTAGATTTAGTTTTAAATTTTGGTCCAAAATGATTGCTCAAAAATGGAAATATAAAGCTGATTTTGATACTCAAGTGCCAGCTTGGAAAATTCTACATTGCAAGCTCCCTGTTGGAGATAGGTTGAAATGTATTATGGTTCAACCAACCAAGTTTCCTCTTTTCCAAAATGTTGAAAATATGAAACATATCTTCTGGGATTGCGTACATGTCAAGAAACAATGGTTTGTTGTGTTTAAAGACTTCTATGTGATATTTAATCATGATTTAAACTAGAAGGAAGCTATTTTTGGTTTTAGCATGCATAATGAGGTGATTGCTGATTTTATTAGACAAGTTATTTTAAAGCATATACGAAATAATAGATGTGTTGTACTTTTTAGAAAGTATCATTAGGTAACTAGCACTCTAAGGCTTTACTCTGACATATTTCTTCAGGTGGTTTTCTTGTTTTTATAGCTCCAAGTTTTGTGTAAGAAGAATGCTAAATTCATGGATCAGCTCCAACAAGTTAAGGAACAAGTCTTGAAGTTTCAACTTGACAACAAGCTTATCCAATGTAAAATTATTTTGTAGTTCATGTAATTGTTGTTTTTTCTTGCAACCTCAATGGTTGCGTTTTATTGACTTTATAGATTTTAAAGCTAATTACCATAGTTGCCGCGAGACTGGTACTGGTACTGGTACGGGAGACTAGTACCAGTACCGGTAGGACATATTTTTGAAAATAGGAGACGGGGGTACTTGGAGACGCCATTATTTTTTAATATAAAAAATAATAATATATAAAAAATCTGAAAATATAATGAAAATATATTGTTTTATTAGCCTTGCACTATAATAATGTGCACAGCCACAACATGAAGATATCCAGGCCCAACCAACATTTCACATTCAACAAGCACGTGAGAATGGAGAGTTGGAGACAGATAAGCACGGGAGATTGGAGAGTTGGAGACGGATAAGCACGGGAGAGCTAGAAAATTTTAAAATTTAAAATACAGTAAATAAGTTGTAAGCATGTAACTTATTAACTGATATCGGTTTAGTCTTTCACTCTTTTACACTTCAATCTTGATTCTTCACTCTTCACTTCAGTGTCGTCGCCCTCTCCACTCTCCTGTCGCGTGCTAAATGATGCATCTACCTTTTAAAAATAGCGATTTAGGTTTTTTGCTTTATGTTTGGCCTTTGAAACACAGGAGACTTGACGGGAGACTTCGCAGGAGACACCACTTTCTAGAGCCGGAGACTTGGGAGACAGCAAGAGACTTTTCCAAGAGACTTTTGAAAAGTTTCCAGGCGCTTGAATATGTCTCAGGGTATTGGTGCGGTGTTGGAGACACGTCTCATGGGGTCCCGACAACTATGCTAATTACTGATAGCTTCATTCTTGTAATGCTTTGATTCAATATTAAAAAATGAATAGACCAAAAATCTTATGATGTTCAACCATACTAATTGATCAAAACGTGATATTAAAATGTTTTTATATTAAATGATGTCAATCTTGAATGATCTATATGATGAAACTCAAAGGGATAAAATGACATTAATTGCCATGAAAAACAGCTCTCTTTGTAGCTAATTATAATAGTATATGATAGTGTATGATTTGCAAAGAAATATGATAGTATATAATAGTATATTTCTTTTTTTTATTACATTCTGAGATTCCATAGGTCATGCGTCATAGAACTTCATTATTTCACGTCCCCATAATCACAACCAATCTCGCTATGACTGCTTCTTCAATCTGCAAATGATTCTTCTACGTGGCGTTTACCATCATGGCTCGTCTCTGAACCATGTTACATGTTTGTTACAGTCATATCCCGCACAGTAGAGGGAAAAACTCTTAGATATCAGACACTACAACCTCTATTTCTATGCAGACCTACGAGAATGCTAGCGGAGGCGTGGCGCCTAGCATTAAACCCGCCATTATATAAACTCCAGCGCAACAAAACATATCACAGGTATAAAGATATAATTCGCTCTGATCTACAGGTCTACGCCATGCCTTTGTTCTAACAAAAACCAACGCTCTTCTTTTAATATTGGCTAAAGTAAAGTTAACCGCTCATTGTCCTACATAGGTAACTATTTCTTCTTGAGTCTACCTGCACTTTCCTTCACAAATAAAGATAGAACTGCAATGACTATTAATTTATATAAACTCTTACTCAGCCAATTGAAATCTCATTTGTCTTGGACTTCTTAGGCACAATAACATACATCATACTGCACCCATCTATCAGCATAACATGGATCATACAAAGATTTTCCAAACTGTAGACAATGATTTTAAAGATCATGTAAGTTACATGCCACATCTCATGCTACTTCTTCACTCGCCAAAACATTGAAGAATGCCTTCAAACCTGTGTTTAAATTATGCCTGTCCAGTCCAGTGATGACAATAGCTATAACGATGATTATCACCTCTGCACCCTACAATTTAAACTACTGCATCACTCCAGTCTTCACGCCAGTTTCATCTGCAAATTCTAATGCAGTCATAGGCAAAGGAAAAATGTTTGTTCTGATACCAAATGAAGAATCCAAAGTGTTTCATTGATCATGTTTCTGTGAATGATACATAAAGGAGAAATAGGAGAGTTGCAGTTGCAAAATTCATAACCGTCACTCTAGATAACAAAATATTAATAATTAATCAATGTAATATGCTAACATGGAGCATGGATCTCTATAATTGCATAAATAAAGAGAATATCTGTCAAATACTATAATATAAAATTCCTAGATCTTAAATAGGGCATGTGAACTAAAATAGGGCATGTGAACTATTTACCTGATTACCTCCAAGGGAAGCTAGCCTACTCATTAGATGGTGAATACATATAATGGAAGATTGTAATGCATATGTTGTAACTATATAAACTTTTATTGAAGAAAGAGATGTCATTGGCTAAGTAGAACTATATGTTGGTGGTGACTCTTGTCTAGATCCTAAACCTTGAGACCTAGATATGAGATTTGAATTTCCACTTCTGTTTTTATCATGAAACGAGGTCATTCCACATTCTAAAGCTAGATAAAAAAATTAGGTTGTACTAGGTATGGTGATGTAGCTTATCCTAAATGCAATTAAAATAAAGCACTTGGAATGATACTATCCTTTGAATTTCATGGAAGGGGACTAATTGCTTATCCTTGTGGATCAAACATAACATGTGGGAATTATAAGGGCGAGAGAAGGCTTCCTTGTTCAATTTGTTAATCCCATGTAGTAGTTAAAGTGTGATAAGTGTTAGGGAAATGGTTCTCAACATACCAAATATTGTAATAGTAAGATCCTTCCATTTTTTTTTTTTGGAAGATCCTTGGTATTTAAGGTAATGTTAAATTCTCAGATCATAGAATGCAAAGTATGTAAATCCATTTGCACAATGTGAACAAGGAACCACTCTCTATATTCCTAAAAATATTATGTTAAATTGAGGTATATGCAAATAATTTCAAGGAAGATGGAGAGAAAAAGATAGAAATGATAATAAAATAGTGTCAAGAATATTCAATTGAGTTTTTTCTCTCTATGTTTCCAACTTTCGTTTAAAAGACTGTTCACAATGGAAAAATATTATGAGTTAAATGTTGTCAAGAAGATCAATGAATCAGTCTTTTTCTCTCAAATATTTAAAATTCCTTATGACTATTTGAAAAGTGACCCTCCTTTTATAAAATATCATGATTAATGATGGTATTTTAACGAATTAGTTACTAAGTTGAAAGGTTATAAACTCCTTGAAATGAATTTAATAAAGTTTTTTTGGGTTCAATATAGAAGGAGCTCTTGATAGTCCTTGGGAAAGAAAGACTAATTTATGACTTTCTCCACTAGAGAAAGTCACTTGGCTCTTCATTTTTTTGAAATAAACAAATAATGGTATGGCTCATCTATGAGTGAGAGTACATGTTCTTCATGTTGTTTATTGTTTGGATGTTTAATTTTTAGCCATTTATATGAATATTTTGTGATGTGATGAATTGTACATGTTTCCTCCTTATACATATATGTTCTCCTTATGCATCTAGGAAAAAATGATAGGTTGTTTTCTTATTTGTGAGTCATGAAACCACTTGGTAATGTAGCTTTTTGATGATAGATTAAATTCATGCTTTTCTATTTTTGGAATAAATCTTTGTGTTTGTTCTTGTTCTTTCTATATTTACTATTTAATTTTAATTTTTATCTTATCTACATTTCTTTCTTTTTGGAATCATATCATTAAAAACCCAAATATTATCATATGAGGGAGTTGCCCCTCTCAAACATAAAGGAGGATCAGTAGTCCAATAGTGATCTCTCTAGATTTTGGAGCTCATTTAGGGTAAGGTCCCATGGAGGGGGCTTCCTAAAAAAAATTGTGGGTGTTGTATTAGGGAAAGATTTTTCTGATTAGTTGCAAGTAGCATAAAACTAAATCTCAATCGACAATAGAGCACAATGGAAAGAAAGAAACATAAAAGCATGAAACAAAGTCACCTGGTTTTCAAGCCTCTCTTGAATGACCTCCATTGGTTTTCTCCATCTTGTTGCAAATTGTATAATTTCCCTCAGATCTGAATGCAACTATAGCCTAGGTCTAGGACAAGAAAAATATTGAAGTAATGTGTGTGCTCAAGTATTCAAGTCCTCAAGCATACTAAAAAATAACTCTGTGTGTCCAAAATGGCTTCAAAGAGATCCTCTTAAAGAATTCCAAATTGACAATGGATTGCCAGGATTAGAAGTTGGGTAAAGCCCTAAGATCAATGGATATGATTCAATGTGATGAGGAGCATTAGGGTTAGGGAAACATTAGGTCAAAGTTAGGGAAAGCTTTGAAATGAAGGGTTGAGATCTAATTGAAAGCAATTAAATCAATGGTGGAGAAAAAGAGGTAGTTGGAATAATATAAATTATTTAATTTATGGAGGAAAGTTGACTTTTGGTCCATAATGGTTTAATGTCATAAATGGGAATAAGATAGAACACAATAAATAATTATGTATTTGTGGGATGGAAAGTGGGTTGAATGAATAAGTTTATTTTAATTGAAGGATAAATGGTAATGTTAGTAAATGGTACTTAGGAATAAGGATTGATTAGTGGCATATTTAAATAAATAAATGTAATTTATTTATTTAAATAATCATGGAGGAATAGTTAGAAATTAATATGACATTAGGACATAATCAAATGATTTAATTATGTGAGGAGGATGTTTGACATAATTAGTTTATCACGTTGTGTCAAAGAAAACAAGCCAAAAATATGCCCTAGTGTGAAAGTAGGGAGATGAAGGATGACGAGGAGGTAGTGATATGACCCCTCGAGAGGATAGGTGGGTTTAAAAAACACAAACATTCTCTCGAAATGGATGAGAAGACTAGAGGATGAAGGAATAGAAGAAATGTTAGCGCAAAAGACATGGATGTTAGGATGAAAAACGAATACTTCAATATCTTGCCAAATAACATAATAGGCATTGCATGATCATCATTGGGTGGTAAAATATGACAAATGGATAAAAAACACCATGATATGACATAGACTAAGGTGTGCAAGGTCATCCACTTGCGAAAAATAGACAATCAAAAACAAGGAATGTCCTAATTCATACTAAGGGTTAAGTCACTCCAGTCTTTTTGTCAAGACACACCAAAGACAACAATAAAGGAAAAATAGGTCATGAGACATCATCACACCGCTAAATCCTTCATGGGACATCCTCGAGGTAGCTATTAACATGATCAAGAGACAAAATAATAGAAATATAAGACAAAATAGACTAGAAAAATCAACAACCATTCAATATGTTTTCCAATATTTGTTTTTCGAAGGTGGATTGCTTGATGGTTTGATAGTTTGATGATTTGATAGTCTAATGGTTTGATGATATTGATGATTCCTCTCATCGGGAAGGACACGTCTTGAAAAAGACCAATTACTATGTGATGGAGCCTGTCGTCAGGAAAGACACATCCTTAAAAGGCAAATGACATTTTGACAGGGTCCAATTCCAAGAAGGACTCATCTTGAAGGAGACCATAAAGTGACTAGGTTGACATTGTTTTGGCAATTTGACTAATTGTGGCTTGATGAATGATTGGACTCTGTTGTCTTTTGGTCCATGATTTGAATGTTGGCATTTCGATGGTTGTCTTGTGTCCAAGTTTGATTGTTTGACTTATTGGATTGACGCGTAAAACCCTAAAGGACTGACCTAGGTGGCCTCGAGGGCTCATCGATAGATGGTCTTGCCTATGTCGTGCACTTAGGGACCTCATAGTTCGACATGACTCTTGATTTTTTTGAAATGAAAAAGGGTTGAATCATGATTTGATTTGACAACATGTAAAGGACTGACCTAATGCCTCGGGGGCACATCAACAGATAGCCTTGCCTATGTCCAGTCGTAGAGGCAACATAGTTTGACAATGACAAATACTGAATTGATTGAATCTGACTTTGTTTTTGGGATTTTGAAAGTTATTTGGACATTTTTGTGGTTTTCGCATGTTTTGATTTTTTTGGATTTTTGAAGTTTTTATGATTTTTTTTTTTCTTTTTGAAATGTTTTGATTTTTTTGTCTTTTTGGGAATTTTTGAACCTCCAGTGACCAATGTAGAATCCAATGAAACTAGGTGTTAGGAAATGTGCCCCCAGCCAATTCTAGGACTAACCATCAAGGATGGGATGGGATAGGGGGGTAAGTGCACCAAGATGGTTCCCAAAAAGGGGACTTAAGTGGACAACTTTTTTCTGAAATCAAGAAATACTGACCTTGGACATGAAATTGAGGATACTTAGACTCAAAATTTTGAGATGGAACAAAAAGAAGGATTCAAGTGCTCTGAGTCTACTTTCTAAACTACTAATTTATTTTGAAAATGATTGAGATTACGGGGTTCAAACGAGGGACATACACAAATTGGTGTTGTTTTTGTCAAAAAAACATAACATAGCAACTCTTGTACAACCCTCGTACGATGAACTTTTTTTTAGTATTTTTAAAATCGCAATGGTCAGAAGTTAGCTAACAGTATGTAGTTGATGCACGATTTTTCTGATAATTTTTTAATGAATATTTGATTTTTTACTAATTTACAAAGTGGACATATCCTGAAAATAGAATGTTGGCCGTGCTACCCCTACAAATTTTGGAAACTAATTGATTTGTTTTTTTTGTTTTTTTTTTAATTTTGTAGAATGGAGCCTAGTTTCTAAAAATGTAATTTATTTGAAAAATTGATGAACGGTTAATTTATAACGAAAAAAATACCAAACACTGTTTTTTGGCAAAAAAAAGACATAAAGATAAAATAAATTATGGATGAAAGATTCAACATTTTCAGAAAGTGAAAAAAATTACATCGTTGGATAGCTAAGAGATAACCCAACATTACCCATGTGCTCGATTTTTTCGATATTGAACCACATGCAATCCTAACGGTGAGCACGAACTCGATTATGAGAAATATGGTGGATTTTTTAAAAACACGTCTTTGGTCGTTGGGAATGCCCTCCAAGCCTTTGGGTTGGTATTCCAAGGAAAATACCAAGCTTAATGTTTGGTAATTCCCAAAGCAAGATATAACGCAAGAGCGTTATATCTCACTTTTGACATGGTTTTTGCTTCTGCGGGGAACATGTCTACTAGCAGATAACGCAAGCACGTTATAACACGCTCGTGTTATGTCTTACTTTATGTTAAATGCTAATATATTAATGTATGCTGATATATTTTTATGTACATGTATGTATGTATGCTTGTATGGATGTAAGATTATATGTACATATGTATTATGCTTGTATGTATGCATTTATGTATGTCTTTAGACAAAGGGAGAATTTAGAGAGAGTCTAGAGAGATGGAGAGGGGGTCGAAGTGAGAGTTTAAGAGAGAGGGAGTGGGAGAGAAGGGGTTGGATTGAGGGGGACTTAGCTAGGTAGGGTGGGAGGGATAAGAGGGAGGAGAGAGAGAGGGGGGGTCGGAGAGAGAGAATTGAGGGAGAGGGAGAGAGAGAGGGGGGGTGGGAGAGAGAGAATTGAGGGAGAGGGAGAGAGAGAGACAAAGAGAAAGAGAGGGTTATGTAGGTAGGATGCGAAAGGGAGAGACTTGAGAGTGTGAGAGGGAGAGATTTGAGAGTGTGACGGGGGTGAGAGGGAGAGACTTGAGAGATAGGTAGTGAGAGTGAGTGTGAGAGAGAGGGAGTGGGAGAGAGAGGGAGTGTGAGTGAGAGACCTAAGAGAGGGAGAGGGTGTGAGAGGGAGTGACCTGATAGAGGTAGAGAAAGACGGGGATGGAGTGAGAGGGACTTATCTAGGTAAGGTTGGAGGGATAGATAGAGAGAGGGGAGGGAGACAAAGAGAGAGCTACCTAGGTAGGTTGCTAGAGGGAGAGACCTTAGAGAGAGAGAGGGTGGGAGGAAGAGGCATGAGAGAGAGGGAGAGAGAGGTAGTGGGAGAGAGTGGGATGGAGTGAGAGGGACATAAAGAGAGATGGATAGAGGGAGTGAGAGAGGGTGGTAGGGATTGATTGAACAAGAGGTACGCAGAAAGAGGGAGACGGTAGATAGAGACAATTAGAGAGGGTGGGAGGGATGGAAGGAGGGAGAGGTGAGATGTATAGATAGAGAGAAAGTGATAGGGGTTGAGGGTATATGGTTGAGGGATTAGGGTGGAGGACCTATAGGGTTGATGGTTTCTAGGGTATTAGGGATTAAGGTTTGAGGGTTGATGGAATAGGTTTGATGGTAGAGGGTATTTGGTTGAGGGTATAGGGTAGAAGGTTTAAGGTTTAAGTGTTTAGGGTTGAAGGGTTTGGGGTTAAGGGTTTAGGGTTAAGGGTTTACTTGGTTGAGGGTAGAGGGTTTAGGGTATAGTTTTGAGGGTATATGGTTGAAGGATTAGGTTCAGGTCCAATGTAAGGGGTAGAGGGTTTTAGGGTTTAAGGATTGGGGTTGAGGGATTAAGGGTTGAGGGGCTGAGAATTGAGGGTTGAGTGTTTAATGCATAGGTAAAGGGTAGAGGGTTTAAGGGTTGAGGGTTGAAGATTGAGGGTTTAAGGTATAGGGTCGAGGGATTAGGGTTGAGGGTCCAATATATAGGGTAGAGGTTATAGGGGTTGAGAGATTAAGGGTTGAGGAATTAGAGTTTAGGGTAGAGAATATTGGGTTGAGGGTAGAGGTTAGAGGGTAGAGGGTAAAGGGTTTATCATTTTAGGGTTTAAGGGGTTAGGGTTCAGGGTCCAAGGTTTAGGGTTGAGTGTTTAAGGGTTTAAGGGTTGAGGGTTTAAGGGTCAAGAGGTTTGAGGGATTAGGTGAGACAGTTTACTAAGTGGGTTTAAGGGTTGGTGGATTAGGGTTGAGGGTAGAGGGTAGAGGATTGGCGATAGAGGGTAGAGGGTTTATGGGTTAGGGATTAAGGGTTTAGGGTTTAGGGATGAGGGATTAATAGGTTACAGGGTAGAGGTTATAGGAGTTGATGGATTAGGGTTTAAGGGTTGAGGGTTGAGGGATTCACAGGGTATAGGGGTTGAGGGATTAAAGTTTAAGGGTTGAGGGTTGAGGGTTGAGGGATTAAGAGGGTATAGGGGTTGAGGGATTAGGATTCAATGGCTGAGGGTTGAGGGTTCAAGGATTAAGAGGGTATAGGGGTTGAGGGATTAGGGTTCAAGGGTTGAGGGTTGAGGGATTAAGAAGGTATAGAGGTTGAGGGATTAGGCTTTAAGGGTTGAGGGTTGAGGGTTGAGGGTTGAGATTTGAGGGATTAAGAGGGTATAGGGGTTGAGGGATTAGGGTTTAGGGGTTGAGGGTTGAGGGATTAAGAGGGTATAGTGGTTGAGGGATTAGGGTTTAAGGGTTGAGAGTTGAGGGTTCAAGGATTAAGAGGGTATAGGGATTGAGGGATTAGGGTTTAAGTGTTGAGGGTTGAGGGATTAGGGTTTGAGGGCTGAGGGATCAAG
>CM021109.1:187884319-187996542 GCA_007115665.2 Sequoiadendron giganteum | reverse complement strand
TTCTCCCACTCTACCCCTCTCCCACTCTCCCCCACTCTCTCCCACTATATCTTTCTCCCACTCTCACCCTCTCTCCCTCCCTCTCTATCTCCCACTCTCCCTCTCTCCCCCTCCCACTCTCTCTTTCTCCCACTCTCCCCCACTCTCTCCCACTCTACCCTTCTCCCACTCTCCCCCACTCACTCCCACTCTCCCCTTCTCCCACTCTCCCCCACTCTCTCCCACTCTCTCCCATTGTATCTTTCTCCCACTCTCACCATCTCTCCCTCCCTCTCTACCTCCCACTCTCTACCTCTCTCCCTCCCACTCTCTCTTTCTCCCACTCTCCCCTTCTCCCTCCCTCTCTATCTCACACTCTCCCCCTATCTCCCTCCCACTCTCTCTCCCACTCTCCCTCCCTCTCTATCTCCCACTCTCCCCCTCTCTCCCTCCCACTCTCTCAGAAACTCCTATACTCTCAAAAATACACTAAGAAAACCAAGTTTCACATAATGCGCTCGCGTTATAACACGTGCACGTTATAATGCGAACACATTTTTTACTCCACTAAAACAGTAAAAAACTCTATATACCCATGATTTGAAGGCCCGTAGTCTACATATTCCCCTGGTTCTACACGTGCTCTGACAAAAAATAGCTTTTTGATTATGTTGTGAAGTGTGCAAGCATCTTTTTCATATTCCATTGCCTTTTCCATGATATTTTTACCACCTTTGCATGAAATAGCAGAGTTTCCACGTTGAAAGACATATAATATCAATTGAAGTTTGAATTCCATTGAAAACGGATATACAATTGAAGTGTGGAAGGGAACAAGCTTTTGAACAAGTAAAATTGTTGTGGAGTTTGAAGAAAGAAGAAGCTAAGGCTACATAATTGGGTTGAACTCCTTCATTTGAAAGTCTAGTTTTTAAGGTATGTGAAGTCTTTACAAATTTTATTTCATTATATAATGGCTTGCTTTCATTTTTGTTTGTCATTATAACCTTAGGTTGTCAATGTACATTTTAAATTACCAAATTATATACACTTGCCAATTATAGAAATTTAGAACCATTCACCAAAATTCATCCTTTAAGACAACTCAAAGCCTCTCCCATTCCTCTGAAGGGTCCAAACACCTTCCAATACCTCTGCACAAATTGATGTATTACAAAGGAAGAAATAAACACCTTTCTTGACACACTTATTCAACTATATTTCCCTTCACAAAACATTGGATTCGTATACTCAAATTAGCATTAAGAGTTCCCAATTCCTTAAGGACCTTCAAAACACCTTGAAACTTATTACAATCAACTAGGTTCCTCAAAACATCGACCAATGATTATGTCATTCACAAGTTGTCTTAAATCTTCCATAATGGCACCATTGTTTACAAACACAAACTATAATTCTTAAGGCACAACCAAACCATTATTTGCTTAATAAATCTTTGTTTGAGTTAGTACAGCAAAAATAAACCTTTCAGAAGTCTTCCCTTACACACAAACTTAGTTCCTTTGTTCACTGTCCACATTACTAGTAGCCAAGCATCTACAAACTGTCACATGTATCTCCCAAACCATGCACACACTTCAAACTGTGATATCATTTTTTATGCAGAGTTAGAGGACCCCAAACCATTGAAGATGTCAACTTGCCTTCAAGAGCCATCTAAGAAGATTAAAAAGGCATAATGGACCAATCCCAACACTCCTCCAAGCTGGACAACAAACAAAAACATTATTTCCCAAATTTCACCCTTGGAATCTAGTCACTGTGCAAAACCAGTTTTGGGCCCTTAACTCCAAAAATTTCAAAAACACCAAGAAAATAAAAGAATGATTGTAGCACCAATTTCAAAGTTGCAAGACATACCTTAACCCATCACATGAATCCTTTGGGACAACATTAAGAAAACTAACCTTTTTCACTATTTTAGGCCTCCAAGTAGGCCAATTTTTCAAAGGAACTACCCTTAGATCTTCACACCAGACTTCCAAACCCAAAAAAAAGTCTTTAATTAGGTCTCAAAACAAGATAATTTATAGGTCTTAGGACCTTACCCACTCAACTAGGCTTCCAATACAAAAACCCCCATTTTTCAATGCAAAGAGGGAGGGTTTATAGAAACTCCTATACCCGAGCCTTCCCAAACCATTCCAAAGCATCAAACATCTTCAAAATACCCTGCACAAGGTCAAAAGTTCATTACATAGACCACTCCTTCAACACTTTTTTAGGAACTAATATTCGTCTCATTACCATGGTACAAATAAAATTATCCACCATGCCGAAGAAAAAGACAAAGAGGAAACTAACAGATAAAGAGAATGAA
The DNA here is from genome assembly GCA_007115665.2 of Sequoiadendron giganteum. Classification (NCBI taxonomy): domain Eukaryota; kingdom Viridiplantae; phylum Streptophyta; class Pinopsida; order Cupressales; family Cupressaceae; genus Sequoiadendron; species Sequoiadendron giganteum. The sequence continues at coordinate 187,994,222 of CM021109.1, read as the reverse complement.
ACCTTGAAAGAAAAGGAGAGAGTTCGAGTGGCGGCATATCGTGAAAAGAAGAAATTGGAAACGATTGATGAAAACAAACCGATTGTAGAGGAACCTCAACCATCAAAAAGAGAACGGGAATTGGCAGCACAACAAGGACGAATGTGAAAGCATCGTTGTAAGACAGATTCAGATACCATAGTTGGAGACACACCCTCTACGACAAGTGAATATGAAGGGACACCATCAAGCACAAGCGAATATGGAGGGACACCATATAGCACAAGTGTATAAGGATGAACACCATCTACTGCAAGTGAATATGGAGGGACACCATTTACCACAAGTGAATATTGTTGGACACCATCCAACACATCTCAAGTTGAGAGTACATCATCACTCAAAATTGACAAAGAAGGTATGCCATCATTCCCATGTGAACCTCAAGGTATGTCTTCTTCTCCACCCTCGATCGAAGGTATGCAATCTAGCCCACCTCAATTAAATATTGATGAAGTTCCTAATGTTGATATGTCTGTACCTAGGAGAACACCACCAAGAATTTTGTGTAGAAAGCCAAAGTATTTGATTAATATTGATGATGAGATTTTGCAGCACATGGACGGTAAGATTTCAACATGCACTTGTAGAAGATATGCTGATAAGATTTGGGAACGATTCTTTGAAAGGATAAATGAGACTGCAAGATGTCAACTATTTGTTGAAATGATGTGGGGTGTAAAGTATAGGAACATCATGAAGACTCTTGGGTTGAGAACATCAAATGAATCGAGTGAAGACACTATTGTGAAGAATCTAATGGATGCTTATGAGAGTGTGGGTAAGATCTCACGCTCAAAGGATAGTAATGTCACCCAACGTGTCATTATATCGACTTTGGTAAGCTATCAAACAAAGAGAGCTCGCCTAATTAAAAAGACTAGTGAAAAAATGGGAATTAGTAGAAAAACTTTATCAAGAGCCATTCAAAGGTGGAAAAGAATTGAGGGCAATGATACAAATGAATTATGGGAATTCTCGAGGAGACTATCACAAAAAGGTAAAGAATTTGTTGAAGCCTTGAGAACACTAATTGAAGAGTATTGGAAGAATAACACAAGGCCATCTCCGAATCAAAGCAATGTGGTAAGAAGGAGAATCGGTAGTTAGAATCGTGAGCCACATCCAAATAATTTTTTGGATATGACTCAAACCCAATTTTTTCAGAAATTTGAAAATGATTATCCTCAAATTAGTATTTCTCAAAGATTTTTTGAACTACTCAAAATTTTTTATGTCAAGATAAATCACGCACGCACTACTTGTTGTTGTAGACTACATATTGAATTTTCTAACCATTACGATATTTATTGTTCTATATGTTTAGATTTGCATACTAACAATGTTTTGCAGGATTGTGGCATAGAAGCCTCACCAAAATCTTCAAGAGAGTTCTTATCAAAAAAATTATGTGAAATAGAGGATGGCCAGATATTCTATAGGACAACAGGCTTGGATGGTTCATGCGAGCATTGCGGTGGCTTCCAGCGTATGCCAGTATGTCAACTTATGGAAAGCACAAATGAGGTGGGACAAAAACTAGTAGAGTTCGGGAAGTATAAAACAGTAGCATATGCTACAAAAGATGGGTTTCAGGAAAAAAGGTGTGATTTGGTTATTGAGAAGATTCCTGTGTACAAATTTATGACCACATTTCGTGACAGTATACTGTCCGAGTATGCAATTCATACCCATAGAGCCCGATGGTTGGACATGCAGTTCAAGTTATGCAATGACACCTTTCCAATTGGAAGCATAGTATCCGTGGTTGACTTTGTAGAGAACTACACTCTACAGCCACAACATGAGGTGCAGTCACAATATTACAACTACACACAAGTTTCGATATTTGTGCACATAGCATTCATTCATGCATTTAATAGTACAGATGAGTAAAGGAAGGTATTGAGGGAGTACCACTTTTACATTAGCGATGATCGCACACATTCTCCAGAGTTCGTGCAAGGATGCTTCCAAATGTTCTACAGTGGTTTGGCTCAGAGGGGCATAGAATACGATCAACATATAATATGGTCTAATAACTGTGCAGCATAGTTCAAGAACTCGTGCATGTTCTACTGGTTGTGCAGGATGCATGTCATTACAGATGTTCAACATATGTGAAACTTTTGTGAGGCTGGACATGGAAAGGGGGAGCATGATGGTGCAGGAGCATGCGTGAAAAGAGCATTAGCACGAGAAGAGTTAAAGTATAAAGACAGTACAAAGTTGACAGATGCAAAATCAATCGTCAAGTGGTGTAATACTTTGATGGGTCCAGATAATGAAGCTACGTCTTTAGTTCATAGATTTTTTTGGTTGATGGATGATACTAACATTGCACCATATGAAGATTGTTGTACACTAATAGGATCAAGTGAGTTACACTCTTTCCTTAGCTCAAATACAGGTTCGTGGAGTATCGATACACAAAAGATGGCATGCTTTTGTTCTTCATGTACAATGCAAGACTAGAATGATTGTGAGTTAGGGGAGTGGGTTGACAAATGGTTCACAAGTTATCTTAGCCCACTTCACAGTATCGCCCTCCGACGGCATTGGGACTAACATAGATAGAATCATCGGTCGACTTTGACCACATATCAGATCTAGTTCAACGAGGTGATATATCTACTTTCTTAGTTGTTGAAATTCCATATCGTTAGATCTTACTTTGTATTGTATTCGTAATGTTGACAAATTTCAAGAGATTTTTTGCACATATCAATGCAGGGCATGTTTATGCAGTTATTGTAGATGAAGAAAATGAAGAGGGAACAAACTATTACTTGTGTCGTTATGTTGAGACCAAAAGGAAACTAGAGGCCCCAGTTATAGATGGAGAAAATATCGAATACCCTATAGGCTCAGTTGTGGTTACTGGAACATGGCTTAGAAGGTACCCACATTCAAGTGTTAAACATTGGCTATTTCAGGACTTTGACATGCATCGTAAGATTCTTCATTACTCGAACCTTTTCATGGCATCCAATGTTTATTTGACCAAATATGGGGGTAGACCTTTGAACAAGACGTTATGGAAGGTCCGTGAGTCTGACCATGAGGCAATACTTGACACAATAAAGAGTAGAGCAGACCCGGATGGTTCATTGGATTAATTTGTAAGTATATGCACATTGGTTCTTATTAATTTATACTTGTATGCACATTAATTTGTTTGATGCCAATGCTATCATCTTCTTTTATAGTGATTGGTGTCCCCTTGCAAAAAATGCAGATATATGAGCCATCCAAGAGAATGTCAACCACAAAAGCAATGCAACATCCTTATTTTGATGCCTGCATGCAACATCTATAAGTGCCTTCCATCTATTTTTATTTCATTTCCATTTTGGATGCTCTTTATTTTTCTCTTTTACTTTGCATATTTGTAAGTAAACTACTAAGGGTTGATTGATCTTTCGTTGCAGAAAATGCTGATTTAAGAGCCATCAAAGAGAATCTCAGCCAAAAAAGCAATGCAACATACTTATTTTGATGATTTTGACAAATCTCAATTTTGATTTCAAGCCATTATAAGAGAGCATGTGAAGCTTAGCGAGGGAATCTCAAGTTACTCATTTGAATTTAACCTCATAATGAGCACCTATGATGTAGACATTTAAAGAGAATCTTGAATGTATGAGTGACATTGTAAAAGATCTGAGAGAACGAAGTGCCAGAGGCATTGTAATAAGATTTAATTACATAATGAGATATACTCAAATATTGTAAGGTTGGAGTTCATGTTTGGTGTAGTAGCACCTTGTTCTGTAAATGCCTTGAGTAGGAAAATTTGCAAACTTTGAATTTTGAAATGTAAACAATGTGAAAAAGATTATATAAAGGTCATGTAAACAATTTATACACATTCTTTTGCAACTTGTGTGACCAAGCAGACTATTCCAATAGGTCAGAATAGGTATGTGTATGCTAGGCATGGTCCTCTTTCACACCGAAACATATAGAATCACTTGGAGCTATTTTCCACTAGATCGATCCTGTAAGGGTCCAAAGTGCAAAATGACTGCAAACTTCAACATGTTAGTAATTGGATACCCTGACACTTAGAAACTTCTCATTTGATCCTATAGAAATGAATTGGACCCCTCTAGAAAAACCTCTCTCGGTTTTGGCTATCTTGGAGTGGTTTTCTCATGGCGGCAGATTTTCACTTGATGGAAAAAGTGTCAAATTCAAGCAATGCAAAGTTGCAAAGTGGTGCAAATTTCGCTTTGCAACTCGTGTGACCAAATTAATTGCTCCAACGTGTCCGAATAGGTATGTTTACGCTAGGCATGGTATTTTTTTGCACCGAAAAACATAGAATCGCTCTGAGCTATGTTCAACCGGATCGATCCCTTAAGGGTCCAAAGTGCAAAATGGCTACAAACTTCAGCATGCTAGTACTTGGATACCGTGACACATAGAAACTTCTCATCTAATCCTACAGAAAGGCATTGGGCCCCTCTAAAAAAAATCTCTCGATTTTTTCTATATTGGAGTGGTTTCCTCATGGCGGCGGATTTTCACTTGATCGAAAAAGTGTCAAATTCTGTTGAGAAATTATGTCTCAACTTCCAGCTTGAAGTCCTCGTTTTCATGCCTTGGTGATTTTGTGTTGTTTGCAAAGTTCTGGCGGAGGCGGAACCAAGATGGAACTTGGCATTGTTCTATTTGCCTAAGTTCCGAGTCTCTGGCGGAGGCGGAATTGGGATGGAACTTGGCATTGTTCTGTTTGCTTAAGTTCTGGGTTTCGGTTCTTGTTCCTGCTCTGACTCCGCTTCCTACCGTCTGTTGTTTCTCACTTCACAGGTTCTGGCGGAGGCGGAACCAGTTTTGGAAGTTGGCAATGTCTGTTTGCCAGGTTCCTGTTTCAGTTCCAGGTCCGACTCCAGGTCCGACTCCTGTTTTTACGATCTAGTTCCTCTGGATGTTTGGATTCTCCTCGGGGTGTTTTCCTCTGCCTTGTCCTGGTTATGGATTATTGTTTCTTGGAATTGGCGGAGGTGAAACCGAAACCGGATGGGTTTCTGATCTTGGACTTGTTTGGTGAAGTCTTGTTTTTTGTTCCTGTTTCGACTCTGACTCTGGTCTTTTGTGTTCCCGTCTTGGTTTGACCCCGGGTTGACTTACCCCGGTCAAAACTGTTTCTGATGAGTTCCTCTTTGTCGTGGGCGGACGCGGAACCGAATTGGTTTTTGAACCTGTAATTTCAGTGGACTCATGTTTTGACTCCAGTTTCGTCTCTGAATCTGACTTCGACTTCGGCAGTATGTATTTTTGGTGGAGTCCTCTTTCGACTCTTGTTCCGACTCCGGCTCTGGCAGTGTTAGAAATGACTTGAAGTCTTGGTCGTGCCCGATGTCTATTTGACCTTTTTGGTTGCTCTATCAGGTGCGATTGTTGATGGGTCTTGGACACGTGGCACTTGGTTGAATAGTGATTGGACGAATACCAAGATAGTTATTGTGGTAGTTGCATTTGTCAACGAAGGGTAGCGAGCTCAACCGTTTTGAGTAATGGCTTTGAATGCAAAGTCGGCTCGTTGCAAGAAATCTGTCAAATCCGACCAGTTGTGTGATTTGAGGATGGACTTCATTGCTCTTCTGAGTCGGTTACATATGGATGAGAGATATGTCATTTCTCATAAGTTAGACAAGTCAAGAGTTGAGTCGTAAGTTGCAAAGCAAGTTGAAGTTGCGAGCTGAAGAACATAAGGACGTGAGTTCTTAAGGAGGGTTTTGAACTGTATGTTGTAAAAACATTGTAACAGTGAATCTGAAACTCTCTGGGTGATTGTGAGCTGAAAAAAGAAGTCTGGTTATTTTATGTATATGATTCATTACTGTAATATAATAGATTTGACTTTGTGTGGTGGGTTTTTTACCTAAAAGGGTTTTCCCATGTAAATACTGTGTCATATTTGTTTGCTTATCTTTCTGGTTTCTCATTACCATGGTTGTATGCATCTCTATAAGTTTAAGAAACTGTTAGTTTTTCATTTTTGTTTCTCTCCCCTAAAGTAAAGGTGTTAAGGGAATGTATTCCGCACTGTTGGGTCAGTAGATCCGCATTCTTTTCCCTTCAAAGTGGTATCAGAGCTTGGCCAGTTCATGTTATCCTTGTTAGGGCGAATTAGTTTTTTGCGCTAATACTATTTCAGTGGGAGATTTGCATTGTTAAACTTGTTTTTGTTGTGAGATGACGAGTACATCTGGTAGGATAGATATTGAGAATTTTAATGGCAGCAACTTTGAGCTATGGAAACTCAAGATAAAAGACTTGCTTGTGGATAGAGACCTCTGGATTGCAGTGTCTAGAACTAAGCCACAAACTACGACCCAAGAAGCTTGGGATCTTGCTGATAGAAAATCAAGAGGATTGATAAGACTGAGTCTAACCGATTCTATGCTCCTAAATGTTCATGAGGAAATGTTTGCAACCTCTTTGTGGAAGAAACTTGGTGACATTTATCAAGGAAAGTCCCTGGTAAATAAGTTGTTCCTGAGAAAGAAGTTGTACTCCTTGAAGATGGACGAAGGTGCATCTGTTGCAGACCACCTGAACTCATTTAATATGAGTGTTACTCAGCTGGCATCTGTAGGTGTAAAGATTGAGGAGGAGGATCGTTGCATGCTCCTGTTGTGTTCGTTACCTAATAGCTGGGATCATCTTGTGATGGCTATTGGAAGCACAACCACTGCTTTCAAGACTGATGATGTGGTTGTTTCACTTCTGTCTGAAGAAATGCGAAGGAAATCTTCTGAGATGGCCAAAGATGTTCTTTCTGTTCGAGGTAGAACAAAGGAGAAAGGCAAGAAGAAAGGCAACAAGTCGAAATCCAAGTTTAAAGGGAGATCAAAGTCTCCTGGTAAAAAATTCAAGGTAAAGTGTTGGAACTATGGGCAACCTAGTCATATCAGGAAGGACTGCAAGGAGAAGAAGAAGAAGAATGCTTCTGACAACGAATCTTCTCAAAGTGATGCAGATGATGTTTGGTTAGTTGATTCAGGTGCCTCCTTTCACATGGCATCCAATAGAGATTGGTTCTCTAAGTATGAGAAGTATGATGGTGGAAAGGTATACTTGGCAAGTGATTCAACGCCAGAGATTGTTGGTAGAGGAAGGGTCAGAATTCAGTTTCCTGATGGGAGAGTCAAAGGAATTGGTGGTGTTCTTCACATCCCAGGTTTGGCTCGAAATCTTCTTTTTGTTAGTAAGTTAAATGATGCTGGTGTAGAAATTTTTTTTTCTAGTAAGGGATGTAAAATGGATAGAGGTGCAATGGTGTTAGCTAAGGGTGTTCGTACTGGCACTCTGTACAAGCTAGATGCACGACCTGTTCTTTGTAACAGTGCCTCTTAAAGTCATGTAATTTTGCACCTATAGAGAAAGATGAAGACTCTTCACTATCTGCAAATGCTTTGGAGGTAAAACTCCCAGCAGAGAAGACTATGTTATGGCATCATAGACTTGGTCACATTGGTGAAAAAGGTTTAAAAACTTTGAAGAACAAAAACCTTGTAGAAGGGCTTGATGATTGTAACCTTGAGTTCGATTTCTGTGAACATTGTATCTATCAAAAGTAACACCGTGTTTCTTTCTCCTCCAGTCCTCACAAATCTTCTAGTATACTGGATTATGTTCATTCTGATGTGTTTGGTCCAGTTAATGTTCCTTTGTTATTGAAGTCTAGATATTATGTTTCTTTTATTGATGACTGTTCGAGAAGGGAATTTGTATACTTTCTTAAAAGTAAATCAGAAGTGTTCAGTCGATTTAAAGAGTTCAAATATTTGGTAGAAAATCAGACTGGAAAGAAAATAAAGTGTTTAAGGACAGACAATGGAGGTGAGTTTTATTCTACAGATTTTGAAAGGTACTGCACTGATCATGGAATTAAAAGGCATAAGACAACCCCCTACACTCCACAGCAAAATGGAGTTGTTGAAAGGTTGAACAGGACACTGATTGAAAAGGAAAGGAGTATGCTGAGTGGTGTTGGTCTGGAGCAGAAGTTCTGGGATGAGGCTATTGCTACAACATGTTATTTGATTAATAGATCTCCTTGTTCAGCTCTTGTTGATAAGACACTTTTGGAAGCATGGTCAGGTAAGAAACCCTCATTAAGGCATGTTCGGGTATTTGGTTGTGAGGCATATGTTCATGTGCCAAATGAAAAGAGATCAAAGTTGGATAACAAGGTTGTGAAATGTATTCTCATCGGCTATGGAGTTGGTGTGAAAGGATACAAGCTTTGGAACCCTGTTACCGAGAAGGTTTTGTATAGCAGAAGCGTGATATTTCGTGAGCTGAAACCTCTAGTAATGATCAACAACTTGAGACAAATCAGAGTGACGAGAAGAAGGATGCAGTTGAGATTCCCCAAAATCTAGAAAGGGAAGAGCTGCATGGTGTACCTGAGATTGAGGAGAGCTCAAGCAGCTCTGGAAGTTCTGATAATGAAGAACAACCTCAGCCTCTAAGGAGATCTACACGAGAAAGAAGGCAACCAAAAAGGTATGGTTTCTCTATGTTAGATTCAAATTGTGCTTATGCCTTAACTACTAGCACTGATGAGCCTAGGATTGTGAAAGAAGCAATCAACATGGCTGATTCAAAGTCTTGGCTGAAAGCCATGAATGAGGAGATGGATTCCTTGAAAAAGAATGATACCTGGAAGTTGGTACCACTGCCTAAAGGGCGAAAGCCTGTTGGCTGCAAGTGGATATTCAAAAGGAAGACAGGCCTTGATGGCAATGTGGAGAAGTATAAGGCACGACTAGTTGCAAAGGGTTTTTCCCAAGTTGAGGGAATTGATTATAGAGAGATCTTTTCCCCTGTAGCAAAGCTGACATCCATCAAATTTTTGTTGTCATTGGTAGCTATGTATGACTATGAAATTGAGCAGATGGATGTGAAGATAGCATTTCTCCATGGTGAGCTGGAAGAAGAAATCTACATGTCCTAGCCTGAGCATTTTGTTGAAAGAGGTAAACAAAATCTGGTTTGCAAGTTAAATAAATCTCTCTATGGTCTAAAGCAATCTCCTGGAATGTGGTACCAAAAATTTCACACATTTGTGTTGTCAATTGGATTTGTTAGATCAAAATCTGATCATTGCATTTCTTATAAATGTGAGAATGATTGTGTGCTTGTTATTACTCTGTATGTGGATGGCATGTTATTCATTGGTAATAGCAAGGCAATGATTTCTAATCTTAAAACTCAGTTGTCTGCTAAGTTCAAAATGAAAGATCTTGGAGTAGCAAGGTACATTCTTGGGATGGAGATAACCAGGGATAGAACAAGCAGAAAGTTTTGGCTCAGTCAGAGTAAGTATGTGAAAACCATTCTAGAGAGGTTCAACATGAGTGATTGCAAGCAGCTAGTTGTTCCAATCATGCAAGGATTGAAACTATCTGCTGAAGACTATCCAAAGTCTGCTACTAAGATGGAGGACATGACTAGTGTGCCTTATGCAAGTGCAGTAGGCAGTTTCATGTATGCTATGGTTTGCACAAGACCAGACATTGCCCAAGCAGTGGGAGTTCTAATCCGTTTTATGGCAAATCCAGGGAGATCACATTGAGACGCTGTAAAGAGAGTGTTCAAGTATTTGAAGGGTACTTCAGATTATGCTTTGTGTTACCATGGCAATATGGTTGCATCACAAAGGGCTCTTTGCATTCAGGGATATGTTGACTCTGATTGGGCAGGGGACATTGATAGCAGAAAATCCACCAGTGGATACACTTTCATGCTTAATGGTGGAGCAATCAATTGGATGAGCAAGCGACAAGCTATAGTTGCTTTATCCATGACAGAGGCAAAGTACATGGCAGCAACTCATGCTTGCAAGGAGGCAATGTGGCTGAGACATTTGTGTTCAGACATTGGATTTAATGCTGAGCAGATTTCAATCTGCTGTGATAGTCAAAGTGCCATTTGTTTGGCAAAGAATCCGACCTTCCATGCCAGGACCAAGTACATAGATGTACAATATCACTTCGTGAGGGAAGGTCAGTATGGATAAGGTTGACACCTTGAAGAATGTTGCAGATGCCTTGACAAAGCCGGTTAGCACAGACAAGTTCAGATGGTGCACATAATCGATGGGCCTTGGGGCCTATGATAGACAATAAGGTTTGATGTTTTGAGGAAGCTGGAAGTGTTCACCAAGTGGGAGATTGTTGAGAAATTATGTCTCAACTTCTAGCTTGAAGTCCTCATTTTCATGCCTTGGTGATTGTGTTATTTGCAAAAAACTGGCAAAAGCGGAACCAGGATGGAACTTGACATTGTTCTATTTTCCTAAGTTTCGGGTCTCTAGCGGAGGCGGAATCGGGATGGAACTTGGCATTGTTTTGTTTGCTTAAGTTTCGGGTTTCGGTTCTCGTTCCTGCTCCGACTCCGCTTCCTACCATCTGTTGTTTCTCGCTTCGCAGGTTCTAGTGGAGGCGGAACCAGTTTTGGAAATTGGCAATGTCCATTTGCCAGGTTGCTATTTCATTTTATGTTTCGACTCTGGGTCCGACTCCTGCTTTTACGATCTAATTCCTCTGGATGTTTGGATCTTCTCGGGGTGTTTTCCTCCACCTTGCCCTGGTTCTGGATTGTTGTTTCTTGTAGTTGGCGGAGGCAGAACCGGAACCGGATTGGTTTCTGATCTTGGACTTGTTTGGTGAAGTCTTTTTTTCTGTTCCTGTTCCGACTCCGACTCTGACTCTGGTCTTTTGTGTTCCCATCTTGGTTTGACCCCCAGTTGACTTACCCTGGTTAGAACTGTTTCCGATGAGTTCCTCTTTGTCGTGGGCGGACGCGGAACCAAATTGGTTCCTGAACCTGTAATTTCAGTGGAGTCATGTTTCGACTCCAATTTTGTCTTCGACTCCGACTCCGACTCCGGGAGTATGTATTTTCGGTGGAGTCCTGTTTCGACTCTTGTTCCGACTCCGGCTCCGACAGTGTTAGAAATGATTTGAAGTCTTGGTCACCCGATGTTTGTTTGACCGTTTTGGTTGTTCTATCAGCTACGATTGCTGATGGGTATTGGACGCGTGGCACCTAGTTGAATAGTGATTGGATGAATACCAAGATAGTTATTGTGGCAGTTGCATTTTTCAATGAAGGGTGGCGAGCTCAACCGTTTTGAGTAATGGCTTTGAATGCAAAGTCGGCTCGTTGCAGGAAATCTGTCAGATTCGACCAGTTGTGTGATTTGACGATGGACTTCATTGCTCTTCTGAGTTAGTTACATATGGATGAGAGATATGTCATTTCTCATAAGTTAGACAAGTCAAGAGTTGAGTCGTAAGTTGCAGAGCAAGTTGAAGTTGCGAGCTGAAGAACATAAGGACGTGAGTTCTTGAGGAGGGTTTTGAACTGTATGTTGTAAAAACATTGTAACAATGAATCTAAAACTCTCTGGGTGATTGTGAACTGAACAAAGAAGTTTGGTTATTGTATGTAATCGATTCATTACTGTAATACAATAGATTTGACTTTTTGTGGTGGGTTTTTTACCTGAAAGGGTTTTCCCATGTAAATACTGTGTCATCTTTGTTTGCTTATCTTTTTGGTTTCTCATTACCATGGTTGTATGTATCTCTACAAGTTTAAGAAACTGTTAGTTTTTCATTTTTTCTTCTCTCCCCTAAAGTAAAGGTGTTAAGGGAATGTATTCCGCACTGTTGGGTCAATAGATCTGCATTCTTTTCCCTTCAAATTCAAGCAGTGCAAAGTTGCAAAGTGGTGCAACTTTTGCTCTACAACTCATGTGACCAAGCGGACTGTTCCAACACGTATGAATAGGTATGTTTACACTAGGCATGGTCTTTTTTTGCACTGAAACACGTGTAATCGCTTTGAGCTATGTTCCACCGGATCGATCCCTTAAGGGTCCAAACTACAAAATAACTGCAAACTTCAACATGCTATTACTTGGACACCATGACACTTAGAAACTTCTCATATGATCCTACAAAAAGACAGTGGACCCGTCTAGAAAAACCTCTCTCAATTTTGACTATCTTGGAGTGGTTTTCTCATGGTGGGGGATTTTCACTTGATGGAAAAGGTGTCAAATTCAAGTTGTGCAAAGTTGCAAAGTGGTGCAGCTTTCGCTCTGCAAATCGTGTGACCAAGTAGACTATTCCAACACGTCTGAATAGGTATTTTTATGCTAGGCATGGTCATCTTTTACACCAAAATATGTGGAATCACTCAAAGCTATGTTCCATCGGATCGATCCCTTAAGGGTCCAAAGTGCAAAATAACTACAAACTTCAACATGCTATTACTTGGATACCGTGACACTTAGAAACTTCTCATCTAATTTTACAGAAAGATGTTGGACCCCTGTAGAAAAACCTCTCTCGGTTTTGGCTATCCTGGAGTGGTTTTCTCATAGCGGCAGATTTTCACTTGATGGAAAAGGTGTAAAATTCAAGCTGTGGAAAGTTGCAAAGTGGTGCAACTTTCACTCTACAACTCATGTGACCAAGAGGACTATTCCAACACATCCGAATAGGTATTTTTACACTAGGCATGGTCCTCTTTCACACCGAAACACGTGGAATCGCTCTGACCTATGTTCCACCAGATCGATCCCTTAAGGGTCCAATGTGCAAAATAGCTGCAAACTTCAACATGCTATTATTTGGATACCGTGACACTTAGAAACTTATCATCTAATCCTACAAAAGGGCATTGGACCCCTCTAGAAAAACCTCTCTCGGTTTTGGCTATCTTGGAGTGGTTTTCTCGTGGCGGCATATTTTCACTTGATGGAAAAGGTGTCAAATTCAAGCTGTGCAAAGTTGCAAAGTGGTGCAACTTTTGCTTTGCAACTCGTGTGACCAAGCATACTGTTCCAAAATGTCTGAATAGGTATGTTTATGCTAGGCATGGTCCTCTTTCGCACTGAAACACGTGGAATCGCTCTGAGCTATGTTCCACCGGATCGATCCCTTAAGGGTCCAAAGTGCAAAATGGCTACAAACTTCAACATGTTATTACTCAGATTTCATGATGCTTAGAAACTTATCATCTGATCCTATAGGATTGTGTTGATCCTATCTACAAAAACCTCTCTCGATTTTGGTTATATCGGAATGGTTTTCCAATGGTGGCAAATTTTCACTTCATGAAAAAAGCATCAAATGCAAGCAGTGCAAAGTTGCAAAGTGGTGCAACTTTCCTTCTGCAACTTGTGTGATCAAGTAGACTATTCCAACATGTCCAAATAGGTATATTTACACTAGGAATGGTCCTCTTTTTCACTGAAACACGTGAAATCGCTCTAAGCTATGTTCCACCGGATCAATCCCTTAGGTTGGAGGAGTCTTAAGTTGCAAATTTGTAAGTTGCTTAAAGCATCAAATTTGAAATGATATTGAATGGCCCACTTAGCACTCATTGCATCTAAGTGATGCTCATAGAGGTGAGGCACTAGGCCTTCCTAGGAGGTCACCCATTCCAATATACTCCAACTCAAGCGCTTAACCATGAAGTTTTTTCCCTAAGGTTAAGCCCACTTAGCTTACAACCCCATTTGAAAAACCTTTAGCAAGTGTTGTGCCTTATGAAACATTCATTATAGAGCCCCTTTACCTCATCAATTGATAAATAGGAGGTATTTTCTACAATGTGTCAAATTGTGATATTGGTATCAGGATTCCATTGAGCATTTATTTGTAGTATTAGATATAGCTCTAGCTTCTAGAGTATTGCACATGATTGGAGATAGTTTCAAAGATATAGATAACATCAATAGTTCACATTACTCAAGAAGGATGAACATCTTAAAAAAATTTGTGAACATCGGGACAAGTAACCTTCTTGTGGACTTAGGGTTGCAATATTTGATCTACAACATGTTCCACCATTTCTTCAATAGGATCATGAACACACATAATGAAGGTGTGTTTGTAGCCATGAAAGATTATGGTTAGAACTATCTAGGAGAGTGATGTTTTATCTTGACCAACCATATCTATACCATGGTTTGTTTGGAAACAAGGATGAGTTCTCTCTTCATCGACATATAAATTATTCCTCGATGTGTTCACACCAGTGTTACAAGACTAGGACTCGCCTCAGACTTGACAAGCCATTTTTTGACTTGGACTCGGGTTCGGAGCCCAGACTCAACAAATAGAAAAACCAAAGGGATGTGGTGATTTGTAAGGATTTAAAACTTGTTTCATGCACCCTTTAATAAATAAACCTTAAAGACACAATAGCATCATCAAATAGAAATTACTATGATCCCATACACAAACATACATCAATCACATAAGTATAAGCACAAATTTTAGCTGAAGGAAATAACACATTTAGATATATAAATATTGTGATATTTCTATCAAGATTCAATCATGTAGTTTTACAAGTCAAACTCATTGACCCATGATTCATCAGTAGTGGTTCACAAGAACTGATCTCTCATGATAATGAATGGTTCATAAGGAGGAAGATAAATCTTCATACATTTATTCTATCACAAATGAGATAAGTGATTGGTTTCATGAAGGTCATGAGACAACCATTAATTGGGAGTGGATACATGAAGAACTGATGGAGAATGATAATGGCTTCAGACCTGCTATAAAGGAATTTTTTTTCATTTCAATGATGCAAGAGGTTTTTGGTTTCACTACCAAAATGAGCCTACGAAGAATGCATGTGAAACTCCTTTTGACCTTGAGGGTGTACTTACTCCAGCTCAAGGAGCATGCATTGAGGATGACATAGATCAATGCTAGGGCTAGCCAATTAATAATTATACACGTGAATAAGTCAAACATGTACATGTCAATAAGGGAAGTACAAGTACTCAAAAACACGTAAGCCTCAAAAAGTATACACATGAATACATAGTATACACAAATTAAAATAAAGTATATGCACGAATACAAGGTATATGCATGAAAACATGTAAGCCACAAAGTATAAACTCAAATGCACGTAAGTCACAAAGTATACACTTGGATACACGTAACTCATATCTATTGAACCATCAATTTAGAATGCAAATATGAGTAGGCATCGATAAAAAATATTTGTATTAACCAAATAGCCATGTAGGCATACATAAATATATGCTGATATAAGTATAAAATATATGTACAAAATAACCATATATGCTTACGAGGATGCCATCTAGGTATACAATGTCAAATATGTCCAATAAAAAATATGTACAAAACTGCCATGCAGGCATACAACAAAGGACTCTAGAATCAAAAGTCATTGCTCTCCATGCGCATGAAATAAAATCTTTCCCTTTCCTTTTTGCTTGGATGGCGATAGGTCTATCACTCATTTTTGCTGTGCTCATGGAGTGCTCCTACTACTCCTCCTAGGCTTTAGTTTATGGTGAAGTTTTAACTATTACAATAAGAATTAAAGACATTAATATATAAAAATTACATTTAAAAAATGATATATTTGACAAAATAATCACTTACAGCCATCTCACGATCTCTCTCCACGAGGGAAATATTCTCACACCCATGCTCAGGCGTGCTCAAGCCCTGTATAAACCATACAAATAGACAAAAACTAAGTGAATCAATAATGGTTTGATTTTTCACTAACTAACATCTATAACAACAAATGTAAATTAAAATTTACTAATTTGCCTCATACCTCTTCTATAAGAGCCATCAAGGATTGTATAGCATATGTCACACCAATATCCATTGCCCTCATCACATTCAGAGGTGTATCATCTCGCAACAACTGAAAATAAAACAACAAATTATTCAACATAATCAACGATGTGCATGTATAAACTACACAAATCTATTAAGTACTTGATTCATTAGTTAAACTCTTTATTCTATTACCTACGTGAAGGTTTGAGTAAATCCACCGCCACTGGGAAGCGTTCCATCAAAACCTCCAATATTAGTTTGTTCAACATCCAAAATTGCATATTAAATTAGCATTCGTAAAACAATGTCATTAATATGCAACAAACTTATAATTGTTTACTAGTTACGTACCCTAGCGATAGGTGTACTGCAAAAATAGGTTGGTGGGGGGCCGGTGTATCCAGTCTCAACAATGTGACCCTACAATTTTATTAAAATCATAAAACATTTTTAGTTAATCTTGCATTTCAAAATCAAAATTTAATAAATTAAATTCAATGAACACATGCACCAACTTTTACCTGACTATCAATGTCATATGCCTCATGCAAAATGTCAACTGCCTTCTCCATCTCCATAGCTGCAAACGGATCTTGCGTACTAGTCTCTTAAGGGTCGGTGGGGTCATGTGAACAAGTAGCCCCGCAAGATTGAAAAACATGTGTTTGAAGGCCACCACTAGAAGACTTCCCTGGATGGCGCTGTAGAATAGGGCTAGTATGATGGATGACACTCTGGGTCAAAGTGTTGATTGCCTACAATGTCTCTACGTCAACACTTTCCTTCATGATGGAAGGAATAACAATGTGCTCATGAGGTGGCCTAGCGAGAGCTCGTCTAACTTGCCACGTTGGATCCGGCTGTGCACCAGGTCTATCCTGAGCTGATGCAGAGTTAGGAGGATTCAACAACATATCTCACAATCCTTAAAAATCAATCCAAATCAATCTTTTTATAACACATTCTATTATTCATTCTATGTCACATTGGAAACATAACCTTGGTAGCCCAAAATAAGTTATTTCTTTTTTCCCAAAACTGCAAACCCTAGACAGAGTTCATACCTGCCCTCACTAAAATGATCATAACTTATTCAAATCTTAATGAAATTTGATGAGACTTGAAGCAAATGAAATTAGATTCATATAGTAACAATATAAAATTTGTTTCAGACCCAAAATATATAATTTAAAATCCGTACCATCACATTCTTTCAGACTGTAAATTCTGCACAATATTGTTAAAATAGGCAGTCTCACCAAAATAATCATATCTCCCACAAAACTCAATAAAATTGAATGCGACAAAAATAATTGGAAACTAGAAACAAATATATTTCCATCCATATATGATAATCCATTATTTGAGTGCATATCAGGCCGTACAAACCACAACTTCAACCTGGAAACAATGTAAAATCAGAAAATGCACACAAACTTGAGGTTGCCATTCATCAAACTTCACAAATAATGTCTCCAACCTCCCAATTCGAGTTTTGGAGGGTTTACTTATACATTTACAACCAAAACCAACTATTTTCGACCACCTTTTAGTTATTTTGTGGACAAAACACCTTAATGACACTTTTGACAAGTTGCTTGACAACTTTCTTGAGCAACTTTTACAATTTTTACAATATGGAACAACTTTAAACATTATTTGACAAATGACTTCAAATATTACTTCCTAAGACTCAAACACCTATAAAATAGTTTTATAAACCTTATTATAAGACCCAATACACAAAATATAGCAACTATTTACAAATGGCCTCATGGAGTCAAGAAATCAAACAAGTGCTCCTGCACCAAACTCCCGAGGGCAAAAGAATTCAAGCCCCTTTGAATTGCATTCTTCTTGATCTTCCAATTCCTTTGCACTTTTTCCTTTGTCTTTTCAACCTGAAAATTATTCTTTGTCCAAAGCATTAGTAACATAATGAAATGAAACAAACTTTCTACCATAATACCTCCATCATTCATCAATCCTTTGCAAACCTCTATGACCAATTCATGCATGATCATTCCCTTAATCAAATCAACCTCTTCAAGTCTTGAAATCAGGTTTCTTATATCAATAATACATTCACCTTCTTGCCTTGTAATTTCTGCAACAACTTTACATCCTTTATCTTCATGCTTTGGAACATCTTTGTCTTCATCTAGGAATTCTTCATGTGCATCTTCATATGCTTCTTCTTCCTCTTTCATCTTCTCATTTCTTCTTCTTTTCACAATCTTCTTTATAGGCCAAACCATCTTCCTTTTCAATTTCAAATTCCAACTTGTCTCTTGTTTCATCATTTGTTCTATCCTCTTGATAGATTCTTGGAACTCTTTATCCAACCTCTTCATTTCTTGCTTCAACTCAGCAATTTCCCTATCCATCTTTGCTTGTCTTTTTCTCTTCTTTCTCTCCTCCTCTGCCTGCAAATGCCTTCTCAAGTTCTCCATCTTTTCTAGATGGTCTCAGCAAGTATCTCCTTGCTCACAACTCACTTTTCTCTCTGCCTTCTCAATGGCAGCAATCAGGTTCTCACATAACCTGCAACCAACCAAAACACAACTACAAAACCACAATACCAAAACCAATTTCTTTCTCAGCCCAGACCTTTTGCTGAGCTCTGATACCAATCTGATGCAGAGTTAGGAGGCTTCAACAACATATCTCACAATCCTTAAAAATCAATCCAAATCAATCTTTTTATAACACATTCTATTATTCATTCTATGTCACATTGGAAACATAACCTTGGTAGCCCAAAATAAGTTATTTCTTTTTTCCCAAAACTGCAAACCCTAGACAGAGTTCATACCTGCCCTCACTAAAATGATCATAACTTATTCAAATCTTAATGAAATTTGATGAGACTTGAAGCAAATGAAAGTAGATTCATATAGTAACAACATAAACTTGTTTCAGACCCAAAATATATAATTTAAAATCCGTACCATCACATTCTTTCAGACTGTAAATTCTGCACAATATTGTTAAAATAGGCAGTCTCACCAAAATAATCATATCTTCCACAAAACTCAATAAAATTGAATGAGACAAAAAGAATTGGAAACTAGAAACAAATATATTTCCATCCATATATGATAATCCATTATTTGAGTGCATACCAGGCCGTACAAATCACAACTTCAACCTGGAAACAATGTAAAATCAGAAAATGCACACAAACTTGAGGTTGCCATTCATCAAACTTCACAAATAATGTCTCCAACCTCCCAATTCGAGTTTTGGAGGGTGTACTTATAAATTTACAACCAAAACCAACTATTTTCAACCACCTTTTAGTTATTTTGTTGACAAAACACCTTAATGACACTTTTGACAAGTTGCTTGACAACTTTCTTGAGCAACTTTTACAATTTTTACAATATGGAACAACTTTAAACATTATTTGACAAATGACTTCAAATATTACTTCCTAAGACTCAAACACCTATAAAATAGTTTTATAAACCTTATTATAAGACCCAATACAAAAAATAGAGCAACTATTTACAAATGGCCTCATGGAGTCAAGAAATCAAACAAGTGCTCCTGCACCATGAGCTGACCCCCCACCTCTCCCTTGGAAATCCCTCATATCAAAATAATTTGGGATTTTGTTTAATATGAACTCACTGTATAGTTTTCAAAGGAAATATTGCGGGACCTCGCAATTGTTGCACGATGGGTAATCGAAGACCATGTACCACCTATCATAAAACTGCCCCTTCATCTATTGGTGGTGGCACCAATGGATAAGAAACCTCTTTGCATTGAGGGTAAGATTTTGATTTGTACATGGGTCGGTGAATAATGAGCACAAATCACCTTTTGTAATTTTTAAATCTTTCACATCCTTGTATGATAGTTTATTTGCATAATAGTCCCTAGCCGCCTGTCTCCTATCTTTCCATCCAGTTATTTGTTTGCTAATTGAATCTACGTTTGTTAACATATCTTTCAATGAATTTTCTAGGGTCATTCTTTCTATGGTTGAACCATTTGGATCACTCAACCTATTGATCAAATATTCAATTTTTTTTTTGTTGTTCTTAATTTCACTCATTAAATTTTGTTGAGTGTCAGGAGGGGGTTGAGTGATTGGTGGAGGAGGTTGATGTTGTGGTTGATTTTGATCTTGAGGATTTGGTTTGTCTTCCTGTTGAGGATTTTGAGGGTTTGCAGGTTGATTTGCATCTCCTAAAAATTCAAACAAATAGATATCAAATTCAACGTAAAACTAACAAATTCAAAACAAAAACCATAGAATCATTACCTCTTACAGCTCCTCCTCGTCGTGGTGCCATCGTTGTGAAGAAATACGGATTCTTGGTGAAGAAATTCTCCTCCTAGAATGCGAGCATGATATTCTAGGGTTTTTGGCCGCGGGTGCAACAAAAAAACCAGTCGAAATGCAAATGAGAGATTTGCATTTGTTTTTTTGCTTTTAACAGTTGATAACGTGAGCACGTTATAACACGCTCGCATTATGTCTTTGTAGTTGTAGCTGTCAAGACCTTGCCTAGGTTTAATGAAAGACATAATGCGAGCACGTTATGGTTTTGAACCTTTTTTTTTTTTAGGGTGTCCACGGAATTGCTACCCATTTCCATGCACCCGCCCAGGGGTTTATTATGGACGGAGGGCACAAGACGTCAACCACTTGAAATTCATGATAAAGATGACCATGCCTTATGATGGATGATGCGAAAATGATGGGGAGTAAAGGAATTATTATGGATTAGGGTGGAAGACTAGGTAGAGTGATAGTAGATGATGAAGCAGAGACTGGCTACACATGGCGCCTGATTGCCAGGTTTTCACCATGGTACTTATCCAAAGTGCCACCAAAGTGGTTTTAACTATTGGATGGATTATTCCTCACTATTTTCATGATTTTTTTAATTTTTTCGTTGTCACCAAGACACTTGTTTGCCAGGTTTTCTTCAAGGTAACCATTTTTGTTTGATTTTTAAAAAAAAAATTTGTATTTTTATGGTTTTAGCATGGCACTCTCAAGCTATGTATAGAATTTATGCAGGTGCGAGCTATTGATAGGCTCTTAAAAAGGTTTCCCTTCAAGTGTGGACAATTAATAAGCATTGAAACCAAAAGAGGTTGTTATGATATATGGACCTAGCCAATTGGGCTCAAATTTGTCAGGCTTCTCACATTCTGCTTGATTTTTCGTATTCTCCATCAACACTAAGTCGACGACGTCAAACTTTCTAATCAAAACCCTTTTGTTGTAACTACAACAAAGGCAGTTTTGATATTCCTGTAGATGAGTCAAGGCCCTCTGTTTGCATTCATCAAAAAATTATAACCCATGCAACTGGGCTATGCGATATTCCTCATCATCAATAAGACATTTCATGGAGACTCGTAGGGAGGGGACTTCGACCTCGATAGGAAGGATAGCCTCCAAACCGAAGACCAGGGAAAACAAAGTGGTGTCAGTGGGTGTGTGGATGCTCTTGTGATATGCCCATAGGGAAGGGTTAAGCTGAATGTTCCAGTCATGACCAGCATCATTGACAATCTTTTTAAGAATTTTGATTATGGTCCTATTGGATGCCTCAGCTTGACCATTGCCTTGCGGGTAATATGGCATGGAAAATTAGTGTTGAATGTGGAATTTCTCACATAACTCATGAACATCCTGATTTTTTAAGGGAGGACCATTGTCAGTGATGATGGTTTGGGGGACACCATAGGGTGATCCCATAATACTGGTTTACAATTTTTGGGAAAACTGGACAGTAAATTGATTTTTTAAAACTATATCTTCACTTTTAGGCTCCTATAGTGGCTAAATCATGAGGAATTTGAAGATGATGCAAACTAGTGATTTGTGACATTTTGTCTATAGATTCTAAATATATTTTTTTCAAAAATTTTGGAATCAGATTGCACTTCTTTTTCCATCTCCTTTGAAAACTATTTTTTTTTTAAAACAACATTTTTAAGAAGTGACGCTCACCGTATACAACATAACTTTTTCTGTATGAAGGATAAAATTCATTTTTTTTTTAATTTAAATTTGTAACTAAGATATCTAGCACTTTCATTTGGTTTCATAGTGTTTTATTAAATATTTTTTCCTTAATCAAGTTTCAAAGTCAAACCAGTTACAATTTAGACATAGGTGGACTATATACAACATAATTTTTTCTGTATGTATTGAAATTCAAAAAACATTTAATGGATCAAGGACATCAATACCCAGCCCAAACATATTTTTAATTTTTTTTTTGATAATCTACTATTTTTCCACATGTGCAAAACAAAGAGCTTGATTTTCGTAGAAAAACCTTTGTTTAATAAAACTAAAACAAGAAGTACATAATAAAATCAAAACACATTAAAATTATATTTGTTGGATAGCTGGTTCCGAGGACTACAAACATCCAATTGGGTTTGTGATGTCTCCTCCATTTTCTTCCTCAACCCAATCTTCGAAGCATAAAATTATGGACTTTTTTACCACCTGAGGGGGAGAAGGAGGGAAATGGGGCAGGGGAAAATTTAGTGGCAAATCTTCGCCAATTGGTGAATATTTGAAATTGGGACCTCCAAAAATGGTGAATAATACAAGTTAGAAAGGATGTTGAATCGCCAAGTTTTTACAAAAAATAAATGTCTCGATTAATTCGCCAATGCATTATTTTTTAAACGATGCGTCATTGGAACTGATTCACCGGTAGTTTATACTGTAATTAAAAATATTAATTATATTCACCATTAATTTTATATTCCTACAATTAGTTTTTGAGAAATATCGCCACTAATAATAATTTACCTTTTTAGGTTAACAATAAGATTCATATGTACAGCAATAAAATTAAATGGAGCAAACGAGCAAAGAAAAGCAGGGGTGCGAAGTAAAGCAGATATGAAAAACTTCAAAGGCACCAAGCAGAGAAGGGAGGCATGTGGTATTAGCGGGGCGCAAATTAGGAAAGGGCAACAGGAAACAAGGGGAAGAATTGGTGGTGGTGGAAGAGGATACGAACGATCAGAAAGAACATAGGCCACAATGGGTTTTTACCAAAGGGTGTTGGGTGGATAAATGTCATCTGATGCATCAAAAGAGAGATGCAAAAAAAAAAGAAGGAAAACCAATTAAAAAAAAAGACATGATACACCGGAAAGACATACCTTATACAGAAAGAAGGAAATAAAATCAACAAATTACAGATCTGAAACATCAAGAATACTTGATCCTAAATGGGTTCGAAATCAATATTGGCAAGGGTACAAAAATCAAGAAGGAAATAATTGGAAACAACAGAAACCGGATGGAAAAATCCCTAAGGGCAGGAAAAATTGGAAAGCAAACACACCGAAGGGAAGCTGGACGCAGCAGGAAAAACAAAACCCTAACCTAAATCCAGATATAGCAGCAATCGATGTTACAGAAGAAATCAAAGCAGATGTTGACATCCTCAAGGAAGATGCATTTATATGTCGATTCATTGGGAAAACTCCAAGTAGATAATTGATCAACGATTGGATAAGAGAAAAATGGAAAACAAAAGTATTACTAAGGTTCTTACCAAAGGGCTTCTTTGTGGTAGTATTTGCAAGTGAGATGGAAAAAAAAAGAATAACAGAAAGCGATATGTGGGTAATGAATGATATGCCCCTCTATATGCAACCCTGGAGCCCGAATTTTGATCTAGTAAAGATGCGGCCATATGATCAACCCAAGTGGATTAGATTATACAATCTTTCGATGGAATATTGGGCAGGGGAATGCCTGGAAAATATTGGAAGATAACTTGGGTCCCTAATGGAAATTGACACAAATATCATGGATGGGAATCTTTACAAATACGCCAGACTGGAAATTACGACAATAGATCCCATTCCTAATAAAATTTGCCTAATAGTAAATGGGTTTCAATAGATTCAGGAAATAGAAGTAGAGGAGATAAAATGGTTATGTCTCAACTGCGGGGCTAGGAATCATACAGAAGTAAATTTCACTATCATTAAGGAAAAAAATAAAAGTGAAAGCCCACAGGGGAATGCGATTCACAAAAAGAACAAAATGTTAGACAATGAAATAGCTCCAATACTGGCCATCACGAATACCAAGTAGGATGTACTAAAGTAAGGGAGAATCCTTTAGAGGATACAAATGTAGAAGGTTTTAATGAAGAGCATCAAACTAAAACTCATGGCACAAGAAACATCAATAATCAGGAGGAAGAGGAAAGAGATGAGATTGGTTCTCTGATAAGCAATGATCTAGATTCAAGTACGAAATTAGAAGATGCATTAGATATCATAGAAGAAAGGTGTATCTCTCAATTGGCGGAAAACCATTTGGGCATGGGAAAATTTGGCACAACAAGGAAACAACGGGGAAGGAAATCCTATAAACAGTTAAGGGAGGAAGAGGCAATCCAAAAAACCCTGCCCAGTATTGCTAAATTTCTAAGTACTAAGGGAGGTAGGCCCTCCCTTGGAAAACAATGAAAATCACAACATGGAATTTTAGGGGCCTAAAGGCCCCTGACAAGCGACGTCTAGTCAGGTGTCAAATACAGAAAAGCCAAAATAGCATAATATTACTTCAAGAAACTAAGCTATCCAATGAAGAAGGGTTGTAATTCCTCAAATTCTATTAGGATTGGAAAGGGCATTTTCATGAGTCCAAAGGTAATGCAGGAGGATTGGGTATCATGTGGAAAGAAGAATATGTCTCTACAGAAATCATTTGTTCGGAAGCTAACTGGTTTGACAGCAAAAATGTACAATTTGGCCCTGAATTGCCAGTTTATAATCATCAATATATATGGTCCAACAAAAACAGAGGAAAAAGCAACATTGTGGAGGAAGATTTTGGAATTCTCGCAGCCCTTCCTCAAAGAAAAATTAATCATAGGCGGGGATTTTAATGCTATTTTGGATCCATCAGAAAAAAGTGGTGGAATTCGAACAATATCTCAGACATCCATTGACTTCAGGAACTTTGTAGCTGAGGCAGGGGTTGTGGATTGTCCAACAGAAAAAGAAACCTTCACGTGGACAAATAGACGGAAGGATTTCATGACAATTTCTGAATGCCTAGATAAATTTCTAATCACCAGGAGCTAGAGTGACTCAGGCCTACAAATAGAAATGAACATATTACCAAACTCAACTTCATATCACTTCCCTGTAGAGATAACTATTTATGATCGGTCGGAATCAGTAAGTGCATCTTTTAAATTTCAGAATATGTGGTGGCGTGATGAAGGACTAGTTGAACTACTAGAAAAGTGGTGGAGAGAGACAAAGGTGGGGGGTTCAATGAGTTTTAAGATTGTCAAAAAACTCCAACACATAAAGCAGAGGCTGAAGTCATGGAATAAAGAATTTTTTTTAATATAGTTGCAGAAAAATCCAAGGTGCAAACCGAATTAGAGTCATTAAATGAGAAAATTATCAAGGATGGAATGAGGAATGAAGAGTTTATTAGAGAAAAAGAAGTAAATGGAAAACTAGTTGAACTCCTCAAAAGAGAAGAAATTTATTGGAGAGATAATTTGAGAGAAGTCTGGTTGCAGGAGTGAGATTCCAACTCCAAATTTTTCCATGCATTAGTATTGGCCAGAAGAGCGGCTAACAAAATTGAAGAAATTTAGTTGAGAGAAGAACAGTTAGCATGTGGCTTAGCAGAAGTTGGCTCAGCGGCAGTAGAGTACTTTGAGAAACTCCTAGGAAACCAAAGTTTGTTGTCAAACAACAAAAGCATACTGGAAACAATCAGCAAAAAAGTAATGGAAGATGATAATAGAATGTTATGTAAGGAAGTAACAAAAGAGGAGGTAAGAGTTGCATTATTCCAACTTCACCTGGACAAGGTGCCTGGACCTGATGGGTTTACAGCCAGATTTTTCCAAACATGTTGGGGCTTTGTTGGGGATGATATTTGGAAGTTAGTAGAAGACTTTCGAAAGAATAAGCATTTTATAAAAGATTTGAATAACACAGTGATAGCCGTGATCCCAAAAAAACAAGAATGTAAATCTTTTAATGATTTCAGGCCGATTTGGCTATGCAACACAATTTATAAAGTAATTACTAAAGTATTAACAAATAGACTAAAATTAGTGGTGGGAAAAGTTGTGTCACCTGAACAATGTGGATTCATGCCAGGTAGAGAAATCATAGATTGCACAATACTCCTCTCAGAGGTTGTACATACCCTCACAACAAATAGGGAAGCAAGGATGTTTATAAAGTTAGATGTATGCAAGGCATATGATAAAGTATCATGGGAACTTCTAAAGAAGGTAATGGAAAAATTGGGGTTCGACTCTAATTGGTGTGATTTGATAAACTACTGTATCTCTTCAGAAAGATTTTGGGTGTCAATAAATAGCACATTGTAAGGTTTCTTCCAAGCTACCAACGGTCTTAGACAAGGGGATCCTATTCCGCCTTTTCTCTTTCTGATAATGGTTGAATCCTTAAGTTGTGCCATCAAAAAAATTTGCCAGCGATTGGAATGGAAAGAAGTGCAGGTGGTGCAAAATTTTGAATCAATTACTCACTCCCAATTTGTGGATGATACAACCTTGCTAGGAGAAGCAAGTATAAAGGAAGCCAAAAACATAAAAAGCATCCTGGATGAATACGAAGCACAATCAGGTCAAAAAATGAATAAGGATAAATCAAGAGTTTATTTCTTTAACACAAGGCTACCATTAAGATGGGCAATTATTTCCATATTAGGGTACCAAATGGAAATTTTTCTTGCAAAATTTCTAGGAGTAAAAATCTTTGAAGGATTGTGTAAAACTAAACATTGGGAGGAGACAACTGATAAATGTCAAAATAAGGCAATGTCTTGGAAGAATAACTGGTTATCATTAGCAGGGTGAATCACAATGGTGAAGATAGTCCTATCCTCTATCCCAATCTATACTATGTCCACATACAAAGCGCAAAGGAAGTTTAAATTTAAAATGGAAAAGGTATTGAAGAAATTCTTATGGGAAGGCTCCAAAACAGAGAGAAAAATACCATTGATAGGATGGGACATGACATGTAAGCCAAAGGAGGATGGTGGGGCAGGACTAAGGAAGATCAGGCAGCGAAACTTAGCAATAGGTGCCAAACTAGTATGGAAGCTTTGCAAGCAACCGGAAAACTTTGGTGTCGGATTATGCAAAGTAAATATATGATAATAGTGAACCAAGTAGAATCATGATGATAGCCAATCTAGGAAGAGGCTTGAAAGTATGAAAATACATCACAAAGTGTAGACCTCTAATAACAAACCATCTGTCATGGTGAATCGGGAATGGAAAGAAGGCATCATTCTGGAAAGATTCATGGAACGGGCATAAGAGCTTGTCAGAAATGTTTGATTTAGAACAATATGTGGAAAGGCTTCAGGCTGAAGTTGCGGAGCTAGTGAAAGATTATGTACAAAATAACATGAGTGTGATTGGGGAACAGTTCCAATGGAAGGATATATCTGCCCCTCTTCTACCTCGGCACCTATGTAAGGTTGTGGAACTAGAGCTAAAAAACAGACCGATACAGTTAAACGAAAAAGAGGACGAAATAATTTGGTGTGGAGTCGTGTCAGGGGAATACATGGCTAAAATGGGGTATCGTATAAAGAATGCTCAGAGCAACGATAAACAGTGGATGTCAAAATTATGCTGGAAACAAGAAATATTACCCAAAGTTGGGGCATTCCTTTGGGTAGCAATACATAATCGGTGTTTGATAGGCGACAGATTGAAGAGACTAGGGATTGCGGGCCTGTCCAGGTCCGTATTATGTAAAAAAGAGGAGGAAACTATAGACCATTTACTCCTCACATGTCTGCTGGTGGCAACATGCTACGATTGGCTTTATGAGGCACTTGGGATCCAAGGACCAAGGTAGGAAAAACTTGGTGAAGCCATGAATAGCTGGCCGATTTTAAACAAAAATGGTTATTGGAAAAATCTATGGAAACTGACACCTTCCTTGGTCGTATGGCATGTATGGAAGGAAAGGAACAAGCATATATTCAAAAACCAATCCCTCGAAAGAAGCAGCCTAATTTCAAAAATACAAGACACAATAGTGGAAACAACAAATAGTAGGAATGCTATTTGGTCTAAAACAAAATTCACACATTGGGATGGGGAAATTAAAAAAGCCTGGCTGGAATTAAGGATACCTATAAATCCGATAACATGAGGGAAGAAGGTAAATAGAAAGGAAGTCTGGTGGAAACAACCGGTGTGCTTAAAATGGAAAGTAAATTTTGACGGGGCTACCAAGAGCAACCCCGGAAAGGCAGGTGCAGGATGTATAATCAGAAATGAAGAAGGACAAGGTGTGTGGGTTGTATCTAAAAACCTAGGCAATAGCATAAACAACATGGCTGAGATGAAGGCACTCACATTGGGATTGGAAGTTTGTATTCATAAAGGAATTGAATTCGTAGAAATAAAAGGAGATTCCCAAATATGCATCCAGGCGATCACCTCGGGGAAAGCACCGAATTGGAAATTGGATAACTGGATTGGTGTGATCAAATCATTACTTGGGAAACTGAGCGATTATTCCCTATCACATATATTTAGGGAAGCCAATATGGCTGTGAACTTACTAGCAAATTGTGGAGTCTACCAAGGAGTGCCAGTTAAAGTAGACAACTGTATGGATCAGTGGTTGGGACTTCCATAGGTGTTGAACACCGACAAACTGGGTTAAAGAAAGATTTTTGAATCTTTAGAAAAGATGAACAAGGATAGGTGGATAGGAAAGAGGACGTAAATAGATTTAAACAGGGATTTCATAAGGAGATTGGGGGTTGTGTTTGATGCGAAGGAGTGTGGATAAACCCTATAAAGGAAAGCCGAAAGAATGAAATATCCAAGTATGAGCAGTAGCGCCAAACACATAGGAAGAAAATAGTGCACATATATGGAATAAGTTGTGGGTGCATCAAAGAGCCAATACGGGTTCAGTGCCAAAGGTTATTTTCAGTGGGATCCATGCCAGTCCTTGGTGTGATCGAGCAAATAACCAAAGAGATCCTACAGGAAGGAAATCATTGGTGGGATGGAAGAATCTACAACATTGTCCTATGTCAACTGATAGATGTTTTGGGTGCCAGAAGCTAGGAGGCTTCGTAAAGAGTATTGAACACACAAGCAGTGGCCAATGCAATTCTAGAGCTGCTTGCGGAAGGACTGGTGAGCCCCCTGAAATACATGTTCAGAGAAAGAGGGGTAGAAGAGGAGGATACAAAAGAGGAGGTAGAAGACGAGGATGAAATCACTAGTAGATCCCAAAACCAGGCCAAAGCAAGGATTAATTTCCTAGGTAATGCGTGGGATGTTTATCAAGTAGGTATTATCAACAATGATCTGAGTGCCTTTACAAGGTTTGTGCAAGATGAAGATCAGTTTAACAAACGCAGGATGAACTATGCTATGGTACTGGGGAGATCATTGGCAGTCATATATAGCTATATAATAGCATAGTTCTAAAATGTAAGGTATAGACAAATATTTCCATTTTGAAATTAATGAAAAGGGGCACTATCCCCACTGATAGCACTTATAAATAATAATAATAATAATAATAATAATTTTCATTTTAGGGATATTTTAGCCTTGAATAGGTTTTTTATTTATTGTCATCGATTAGATTTTTAATTGAATGGTTGCAAGTCAATTCCATGACTTTATATGCATGCTCCTTTTAAAAAGGTTGTTGAGGCCTGAAATTTGATCTCCACTATTCATTATTGCCAATAGTTCATGACATTCGTCATCATCGTTGTATTGACGAGACATCCCTAAGTGTCCCACCGATGATGTTCACTCACGCTGATAAGGCTTTCATACTCCACCTGGGGTCCACCAAGGCACAAGCACACCACTTGTGTAATTCCGGAGAATCATGAAGGGAATCTACAATATTCGCGCCAAGCTTCCAGAAAGACATCCGATCAAAGCTCGGTTTGATCTCCACCATTCACTGTTGCCAATAGTTCATGGCATACATCATCATTGTTGTATCGGCAGGACATCCCTAAGTATCCCACCAATGATGTTCACTCACGCTGATATTCGCTCATGGAATGAACTTGCAGCCGTCCGATTTAAAAGCTAATTGATGGTAAAATTTTCAAGTTTCATTTAGTCTTACTTTTCAAGTGAGATTTTTTAAAAACACTTCATCCATGTGTGCTCCGCTGTCCCCAAACCCCATGAAGGGGCGTTGCCCCCTCGACCCCCACAAGGGAGCTTTTCCCCCTTGACCCCATCGGTGGCTGCTGCCACTGGACCCCTACTTCAATATTAAAAATAAATTAAAAAATGGGGGAACAGAGTCGACTAACTATACAAATTTTTAAAGGAGAGATTCGCCATTATAATTAATCGTTTTAGTTATTATTCACTAGGATTCGCCACTGTGATTTTTTTTTTTTAACCAATTATTCATTAAGATTCGCTAGGATTTTACAATTTTTTTAATAATGTGTATAAGATTTGCTAGGGAAAACTACTAATTTTTCAAATAAAATGAAAGATTTGCCAAGATTTTACACCTTCACTGAGGGGGGGGGGTTTTAAAGTTATCCCTGATGCACAAAAATGAATGTTGCTAACCATAATGCATCAATAAGCAAACTATGCATACTATATGGGTACGTTTACGTTAGGAATGGTCCTCTTTTGCACCCAAACACGTCGAATCACTCAGAGCTATATTGGACCGACGATTTCCCTTAAGAGTCTAAAGTGAAAAAAATGAAACAATATTTCATGTGCTATTACCCAGAAACCGTGATGCTTATAGGCTCTCCATCCAAGGATATGGGATCATGTTGCGACCTTCTTCAATAACCTCTCTCATTTTTTGCTATCTCAGAGGTGTTTTCCCATGGTGATGAGTTTTTAGTTGAGGAAAAAGTTGTCAGATGCGGGTATGTGCAGGATCATGATGGGCCAAAAAGTGGCGATATGTAAGCCATATGATGGTCCATGTGGCTGACAACTTTTTTGTACCCAAAATTGATGAAACGAAAAGGGTTTTTAGAGGAGATTCTCAACTTTCCACCAATATAAATTATGCTTTACTTTGATTTTAATAAATAATTATTATTCATTTTCTATTAGAATTATGAATAAAGTCTTGATTGATAGGCTGATTGAAAAACATCTATAACTTTCAAATGGTATCACATTTTTTGAATCCGAAACATGCTTAGCATACTATAGGATTAAAAAATAAAAAAAATGAATTTCTTGAATTTTTGACCAAGTTAAGGTGGTTAGACAGATGAGTTTTTATATTTTTTAAAAGTTGTAATAAAAAATTCATAATTAATTATTTACTTGGAAACAAATTATAAAAAAATATGCATCACATTGGGACATGAGTCCTCTACTTATATCTAAAAGCTTATAAAAACATAATATCATTTTATTGTGGTTAGGGTGGTCAGACAGACACCTACTTCTTATTTTTACCCTGAAATTTAAATACTACTGCATTGAAATTTCAAATTTTCACCAAATAGATTTTTTTTTATTAAATAAAGGTCTAGTTGTTTATAAACTACATTCAATTTTCTACTCATTCAATTTTTACATTTTTTGAAATAATATAGATAACTTATTCAAATTTTTACGTCAAGTTGTCTAACTCTGATTTTTTGTCTTTTTATTGCCACTTAACGACCTGTTTTTTCCATGATGATCCTACACATACCCATGCAAGCAATATAAAGTTGTAAAGTGGAACAACTTTCGTTCTGCAACTCGTATGACTAAATGGATTGTTCCAACATGTATGGATAGGTAAATTTACGTTAGGAATTGTCCTCTTTTGCACCCAAACATGTCAAATCACTCTGAGCTACATTGGACCGATGATTTCCCTTAAGAGTCCAAAGTGCTAAAAGACAACAATCTTTGACGGGCTATTATCCAAAAATCGTGAAACTTATAGAATCTTGGTCAAAGGATATGGGATCATGTTGGGACCCTCTACAATAACCTCTCTCAGTTTTTTCTATCTCAGAGGCATTTTCTTGTAGTGATGAGTTTTCAGTTGAAGAAAAAGTTATCAAATGCAAGTAGTGTAAAGTTGCAAAGTGGTGCAACTTTTTTTTTGCAACTCGTACGACCAAACAGACTATTGTAACATGTCTGGATGGGTATGTTTATGCTAGGCATGGTCCTCTTTTGCACCCAAACATGTTGAATCACTCTGAACTACATTGGACCGGCGATTTCTCTTAAGAGTCCAAAGTACTAAAAGGAAGCAATCTTTGAAGGGTTATTTCTCAGAAAATATGATGCTTATAAACTCTTTGTATAAGGCTATGATATTGTGTTAGAACCCTCTACAATAACCTCTCAATTTTTTCTATCTCAGAGGCATTTTTTTGTGGTGACGAGTTTTCAGTTGAAAAAAAAGTTCTCAAATGCAAGCAGTGTAAAGTTTCAAAGTGGTGCAACTTTCGTTCTGCAACTCGTATGACCAAATGGACTATTCCAACACGTCCATATGGGTAAATTTACACTAGGCATGGTCCTATTTTTCACCCAAACACGCTGAATCACTTTGAACTACATTAGATCAGCGATTTCCCTTAAGAATCCAAAGTGATAAAAAAACAACAATATTTGAAGGGCTATTTATCAGAAACTGTGATTCTTATAAACTCTTCATCTAAGGTTATGGGATCATATTGGGACCCTCTACAATAACCTCTCTTAATTTTTTCTATATCAAAGGATTTTTCTCGTGGTGATGAGTTTTCAGTTGAAGAAAAAGTTGTCAAATGCAAGCAGTGTAAAGTTGCAAAGTGGTGCAACTTTCGTTCTGCAACTCGTCTGACCAAATGGACTATTCCAACATGTACGGATGGGTAGTTTTATGCTAGGCATGGTCCTTATTTATACCCAAAAATTTTGAATCACTCTGAGCTACATTGGACCGACGATTTGCCTTAAGAGTCCAAAGTGATAAAAGACAACAATCTTTCAAAGGATATTTTTCAAAAATTGTTGCACTTATAGACTCTATGTCTAAGGATATGGGATCATATTCGGACCCTCTATAATAACCTCTCTCTATTTTCGCTATCTCGGAGGTTTTTTCTCGTGGTGACGAGTTTTCAGTTGAGGAAAAAATTGTAAAATGCAAGCAGTGTAAAGTTGCAAAGCCGTGCAACTTTTGTTCTACAACTTGTATTAAAAAATGGATTGTTTCAACATGTCTAGATGGATACATTTACATTAGGAATAGTCCTCTTTTGCACCCAAACACGCCAAATCACTCTGAACTACATTGAACCGATGATTTCCCTTAAGAGTCCAAAGTGATAAAAGATAGCAATCTTTGAAGGGATATTTCTTGAAAACCGTGATGCTTATAGAATCTTTGTCTAAGGCTATGGGATCATGTTGGGACCCTCTACAATAACCACTCTCAGTTTTTTCTATCTCCAAGGTATTTTCTTGTGGTGACGAGTTTTTAGTTGATGAAAAAGTTGTCAAATGCAAGCAATGTAAAGTTGGAAAGTGGTGCAACTTTCATTTTGCAACTCGTATGACCAAATGGGTTGTTCCAACACATCCGGATGGGTACGTTTATACTAGGCATGGTATTTTTTTTTACCCAAACATGACGAATCACTAGGAGCTACATTGGACAGGCGATTTCCCTTAAGAGTCCAAAGTGATAAAAGGAAGCATTCTTTGAAGGGCTATTTTTCAAAATCGTGTCACCTAGAAACAATTTGTTTGAGTGTACACGATCACGTAGGGCCCCTCTATATTTTGTCTAAACAACATAAATGATGATGAAATGATTACGAAAACTTTCATAGATGCTTAGAATAACAAATCTATATTATTGTAAACAACCTAAACGATGATGAAATGATAATGCAATTAAGTTCGAGAAAGAACAACTGAACCTATAGGATACATGAACCCATCATCATCTGTCATTGGTTGTGTTAGAATTTTCTTTCCCTGCACACATCATTCCAACTAATAGTTTGGTCCCTCTTCATTCTCCTGCGATGCTACAACTGCATAGACATGTCTCGGTTGTACAAGATCTGAAAGATGATCGTAGTCAAGTAAAATTTCCATTACATCTTCTAATGAGGATTTTGCTACAAATAAAGGGGTTAGGTACTGTAGAATCCATGTATCTACCCACTCACTTGATTCACGCTGATCTCAATCACACTTAATACAATTCTGACAAAAACAAGCCATCTTTCATGTCCATATGGTCCATGTACTCACATCTGAGCTTCAAAATGAATGCATCTTTGAAGAATCTCTAATTGTTTGACATTCCATTCTGTATCCCACTATGCCCTCCTCAACCAACCAAAAGAACCTACACACTTGTGAATCAAGTGTCCCTCCTCGTTATATTGTATAAGTACACCAATCCACAATAGAACGTGCATCACTGAATGTTGCACCACCTCTGATCTTCATTTGTTCCTTAACCAAATCTCTCTTCACACATGCACCTATGCCATCATTCTCACCTTTTCCATTCTCATCTTTGAAAAAACTTCAAATATGTGGCACACCCCTCTCTATATGCATCTTGCTTAACCAATAAAATATGCTATCATTCTTGAATTGCCTTGTGCAATTATCTGACCAAATCGTATGTTGACCCATTGCAATTCCTTTTTCCTGCAAGAACTCAAAAAAAAATTCAAAACAATGTTGTACAAGCTCAGATGAATGATATCTATCATCACTCATGTAAAAATGGTACTCCCTGATTATCTTCATGTCATCTTCTATACTATTAGGGGCATGCCTATATGATATGTGGACAAAAATAACAATTTGAATAGAATTATAATATTGTGATTGAACATCATTTTGTGGTTGCAATGTGTAATTTTCAGAAAAAACAACTACAGATACAATAGTTCCAATGGGTAAAGAGTCCTTACACATCCTAAAATGTCGATCCAACCACTACGACCTGTGGCTATGTCTTACATACTTATAAAAAAGTTTTTTCTTAAAATCTGAAATAAAATCAGCAATACTTACCTCTCTTGCAACCAACTCGCATCTAGAACCCTCACCTCCACTCTTCAATGTGTATTTGACTATCTCATACTTGTTTTTCTCAACATTTTTGTTACCAAAATCATGATCGTTGCCCTCATGAAAGCATGTTACAAACTTCGATAAACCACAACATTGTAAATACGTTCCATTTAAACAATCATTTCTATAAAATAAGAAACCATCACCTCTAATGCATAAAAATGAATCTAACAACTCCCTGGATGACTTGGAAAGTTGCACTACATGACACTCCTACAACATTTTGCCAGTATGCATAGTGGAACGAATATGGCATAACAAATCATGATACATTGAAAATTCAACATGGTATTTACAACATGTATTACAAACCTTCATAGGAACACAATAAAATGGCTTGCAAGACTCAAAATCCCTTTGTGATATTTGTAAATTTGGATTCTCTTGCCAAATTTTTTGTACCAAATTATTTGGCTACATTCCAAAAAATGTTTACAATGTGGTCTACAATCTCGATTACCAATTTGTAACTTTAAAAAATCCTTTACATTCGGTGATACTCTAGAGTGAGAATTCCAATATTGTTCAATTTGCATCTTTACATTATTGGTTAGATTTTTATCAACACGTGGAAGGCTCCCACTAAAATCCCGTGTATCATTTTGAAGATCACTATCAAGTCTTCCTCTTCTTGAGAGTGCTCTATTCAATGTTTTACGATTTAAGTTAAAATCAATATAAGTTTTTCTGATTAAACGAGCATTTTTCAAAGGATGGCTTACTAGTGAGGTTGTGATCACTCTTTGAGCAACCCTTTTATCTTTTTTCTTACTAGTCTTTCCAATAGAGGTTAGAGCATTAAAAAAAAAATACGATAAGATTTTTTTTCCAACTTTTTTGTGAGATGAATCTTCAATTTTTTTAATAATGGTCTCATTTTGTAAATCTTAATCAATTGCACAAAAATTTGGCATTGTTCGATTAATGTCTTATCGAAAAACAATTCATTGAACATTTTCGTAGTCCACAAATGAACCATTCATTGTGACCTTTTTCCTTGAAGATTATAAATTATGTTCTCATCTATTTCAACCAACCATTTATGGGTTCTTTTATAATTAGGTGTTACATAAGGTTCATTTTCAACATTTTCATTTTTGAATACAATGTTATTAACATTTTCATTCTCACTATTTTCAATAGCAATTTTATTTTGAACAACATTTTCATTATCAATAACAATTTCATTTTCAACCACATTTTCATTTTCAACATTTTCATTCTCAATGTTTTTGATTGAGGAAAAAATGGGTTTTACAGGGACCCGAAACCACTAAATTTACAGACCATAAAAGGATAGAACATTAGAGAAACCAGGAACAAAATGGATGCATGCCAAAAATTAACTGGAAAAATAGCAGCCACCAGCAAAAAACATAGCCAAACCTAACCCAAAGACTTTAAAGTCTTAGCCACATCCACTTCCAAGTTGTCCACATCCTAAGCCATCATCTTTAGGTCCTGGGTCTCCAAAGGCATCACATCCAGTATTTTCGTCATGTTGGCTCTGGTACTCTTTGAAGGGCCCAAGTCCTCTGCCTTATTTCTGTTCTTCTCAGCATCCAGATCCACAATCAAAAGACCCTGCTGAGTGTTATCAATTTTTTCAACCAAATCTCTTAAGATAGTGGAGTTGTTTTTAATGATTTTGTGGTTATGTTCAATAGTTTCTTTCAAGGTTTCCCTGATCTTTTCAACCTCTTTTTCTAGGTTCTCGCCATCCTTCTTTAGATTTTTAGTGAATTCAACCTCTTTCTGCAGGTAATCAACCATAGCCATCTTCTCATCCGCAGTCCATAAGGCCCCAGCCGAATTCTGTTCAGCCACTTTAGCTTCCAAGATTTCCATTTTGCTGGTGATAGCCTTGTTTTTAAGATTGAGATCCTTAATCTCGTGAAAAACCCATTTCAGAATTTTAAAATTTTCTATCGCTCCCTTTTTGGACAGAGATAGGATATCACCGTAAAATTCCCTATCTGGTTTAAAAAATGGGTCATCAGGATTCAGGTCCACAGGAGAACTAGGTCTTTTTTCTCTATCAATGGAGTGGAAAGAAGTAGAGGAAAACTCCTTTCTAGAAGGCTCAGCATTGTCTTCATCTGGTGAGTCCTCTGAGTAGGTCACCAATTTTTCCACATGGGGCCCATCCCTCATCTTGTCCTTTTTCGGAGACGCTTCAAGAGGAGTTATCCAAGGACTAGCATTTTTATTTGAGGGCTTAGCAGAAGGGGTATTCTTCCTTTTCTTGCTAGGAGGGGGAGTAACCTCCTCAACCCAATCCGGGTCTAAACCCTTAATATCCTCAGGCGAGCTAGACTCAGTGTCGTAACCCTTTGAGGTCAAGGTCGTGATAGGATTAGAAACAATCGACATATGTTTGAAGTGCTCATTAATGAGCCGAATAAGGCTAGCATGCAGGACCAGGTTCTTAGCAGGATTTTTTCTAAACTCCCCAATACTATTGTTCAAAGAACACAACAGGTAGTAGGGGAAAGAAACTCTAACCTTATATCTGAAGTGGTTGAGTAAAACAAAGTGGTACCCGTAGACTCTAGTAAATCTCCCATCCAGCGTTATATGGGTGATCCCACAATACTGGTTTACAATTTTTGGGCAAACTGGACGCCAAACTAATTTTTTTTAACTAAATCTTCACTTTCGAGCTCCTATAGTGGTTAAACCGTGCGGAATTTGAAGATGATGAAAACTAGTGATTTGTGATGTTTTGTCTATAGATTCTAAATTTTTTTTTTTGAATTTTTGGAATTAGATTGCACATATTTTTCCATCTCCTTCGAAAACTAGTTTTTTTTTAAAACAACATTTTTAAGGAGTGACGCTCACCGTATACAACATAATTTTTTTTGTATGAAGGATAAAATTCTAATTTTTTTGAATTTAGATTTGTAACTACGATATCTAGCACTTTCATTTGGTCTCATAGCTTTTTATTGAAGATTTTTTCCTTAATCAATTTTTGAAGTCAAACCAATTGCAATTCAGACATAGGCGAATTGTATACAACATAACTTTTTATGTATGTATCGAAATTCAATTTTTATTTTTTTTAATGGATCAAGGACATCAATACCCAGCATGAAAATATTTTAAATTTTTTTTTATTTTGATAATATTTTATTTTTCCACATGTGCAGAACAAAGAGCTTGATTTTTGGTGAAAAACCTATGTTTAATAAAACTAAAAAAATACATACATAATAAAACCAAAACATATTAAAATTATATTCGTTGGATAGCTCGTTCTGATGGCTACCATCTTCCAATTAGTTCTGTGAAGTATCCTCCATTTTCATCCTCAACCCGAGCTTCGAAGGTCAAAAATCTGGAGTTTTTTAGCTCAGAGGGTGGGAAGGTGAGAAAAGGGGGGTTCGAGCAAACCTAAGGGGTTCCAACGAACCTAAGGGGTTCAAGTGAACCCCCTTCCCACAATGGGAATTGAGGGTTCCCACATGCAAAGGGGTTCACTGGAACCCTAGTTCAAGTGAACCCCTTTTGGGGTTCGTTCGAACCTTGAGTTCGCTTAAACCCCCCAAAACAATTTGTTGTTGGAAGTTTTCCTTCCTCACTCGAATTGTAAACCACTTTTGTGGGTTCACCTATTCTATTAGAACTTTGAGCACCTCCCTCCAAATTTTCTTGATCCTGCTAGAATCGAAGTAGCCATTGGAGACTTTAACCAATCTCTTCTCCTCCTCCTCCGACTGCGGAAAGTTGATAACAGCTTCATCCAAGTATTTCTTGTCATGATAGAATTTTAAAGCATCAGTTGAGAGACCAGTGGCTTCTCCAATGAGCGCCTCATCCACCAGCACCTTCCTCCCAAAGAGAATAATCTCCCCTTTATTCCAATGTTTAGCAAAATAATCAGTAGCCTTGGGGTCTGGACCATGAAGTCTTTCAATGAAAGGTTGAATCCCTCCCTTCTCAATTTTCTTCCAGACCTTTGCATTATTTTTCTTCTTTATACACGCAGTCAGCTCAACTCTTTTCCTGCTTCCTCCCATTTTCGTAAAACTCTTGTTCTGATATCTCGCACATTGGAAATGCAGACATATGAGTCCGCAAAAAAACCAAAGCACCCAGAAAACATGTGAGCTCTTCCCATCTGTCATATTAATTACAACTCTGCCATTAGATCTTTTGATATGTCG
Organism: Sequoiadendron giganteum; assembly: GCA_007115665.2. Classification (NCBI taxonomy): domain Eukaryota; kingdom Viridiplantae; phylum Streptophyta; class Pinopsida; order Cupressales; family Cupressaceae; genus Sequoiadendron; species Sequoiadendron giganteum. Next base: position 187,955,216 of record CM021109.1, on the reverse strand, counting down.
ATACTTAGCACCTTTCTTTTTAATCATCTTTAAATGTGGCTTCTCTCCCATGAGTGCAATCATAGTTAATTAGGGCTCTGACATCTATATCCAAATATTTGTAATTCTGCCATGTCACTTGTCTATTCTGCTTTACTCCCTCATTAGCGAAAAAATCTTCCACTCCATTCGCTTCCCTATAGATATGGGAAATTTTGAATTTTTCAAATTTCGATAAAGTGGCTTTAGCTTCATCAATCAGTATTTTGTAGTCCATGATGGGGTGGAAATGCCAAGGAGACAATCAATGATATTTTTTGAGTCGCCCTCTATCCAAATATTCTTAAAGTTCATACTTTTAGTAAAATTAATGACTTGGTAGGCTCCTATTGTTTCAGCTAGATGATTTTTTTGTATCCCCAAAGAGATAGCAACCACTGCAATACACATTCCTTTATCATCACGTAACACACCTCCGCTCCTAGCCCTTCTCGGATTCCCTTTTGCCGCCCCGTCAAAATTGGCTTTTATCCAACCCCTAGGAGGGTGAAACCATAAGACACCATCACAGTTCTTTTTAGTTGGTTTAGAAGCCTTAGACACATCTCCTTTTATCTCCCAAACTTTGGCCATTTCAAAGTCATAAGCCGAACAAACCACATAATCCATCAAAACCTCTTGAGAAGGAGACAAGTTGAAATTTTCCACTATGAGCCCAAAATAATTTTCAAACACATAATTCTCATTAGTTTCCTTATCCATGAATAGTCTATTATTTTGCTCCTTCCAAACTCCCCAATCAATATAAGGGAAAGTTAAAGACCATAACTTGCGAATATGAGGATTAGAGGAGGGTGTCACCCACTGAATAAATTGGTCTTTAATTGTACCGGGTGGCATCCAAGAGACACTCCAAAGAGAGTATAACCTTTCCCAGATAGAATTCACAAAAGAAAAGTGAATAAAAAAATGGTTAGCCATTTCCGTATGCAGTGTTACAAAGGTAGTGCAGCGGTTGGGGATCTGAAAAACCCCTCTTACAGAGGTTATCCACCGTAAGCACCTTGTTCTGAAGGAGAATCCAAAAGAAAATATTAACCTTAGGGGTCAAATAGCTTAGCCAAGCTTTGACCCAATAGGGAGGAGGGCCAGGAGATAAAGATAGTAAAGATAAAACCAAAGACACAGAGTAGTTGCCTGACGAATTAGTAGTCCAAACCAAGATGTCCTCCAAAAAGTTCATTTCCATTCTGAAATCCAAAAGGGAGGATCAGATCGGGGCAAGATCTAGACTAATCTGACAAAGGTTCACCCAACTCCCATCCCTCCAATAATCTTTAGCTAAAATTCCATAAGTAGCCTTACAAATATCTGCCCATTGTTTAAAATTGTCATAGGAAATTAAAGGTTCCTTCATAATCCATCTATCCCCTCAGAACCTCACAAGATTCCCATTTCTTATGCTCCAGCCCACACCCAAGTGAAGGATTTTTATCCCTTTTGTTATATCTTTCCATAGAGTCAAACCACAAGGTAGACATTGAGAATCCAACAAAGAATTTAGAGTGCCACAGTTGGCCAGATATTTACTTTTTAAGATTTTATTCTATTCTCCTTTTGAGGAGAAAATTCCCCAAATCTGTTTAGCAAGGAGAGCACTATTCATAGTTCTGATCTTTCTCAGACCCAACCCCCCAAGCTTCTTCGGTCGACACTACACTTATATACTAAGGGTTTCAACAACCTGACATCTAATTCACAAGCATTAGATAGTCATTTAACTCTTTTTATGATGTACAAATGATTTTACCATGCAAGCATCCCACCTACTCATAATTTTGAAATTTAATTAATTAAGAAATAATGCTCAGATTTACATCTACAATACTAGATAGACAATACAACCTACTCTAACATCCAACCAAGAAAATACATCTTTCCTACCAATGGAGTGGACTGCCAATCACCAAAGCCTATTCACCAATAGTGAAGCCAAGGAGACTCTGACCAAAGAAAACATACACTTCCAAACCCAATACACGCTAGATTGATATCAAATTCCCATTCCTCTCTAACTCAAACCATATTATCTTGAAGCTAACCTCTAAATTGGTGATCAAATAAGTTTTATCATTTTTATTAAAAAATTTATGGATGGGTTAATAATTTTATAGAAATAACTCAAATTTAAGAATGTATAAGAACTTTATAGTTATATCATAATTTGAAATACCAAGTTAAATGTGTTTAATTGAAGTTATAGGAGACAACTAGGAGACCTAATTTGATGTGCAATTTTGTTTGAATTTTAAAATGCAAGTGAATGTTGATGTAATTCTATGTAAATTATATGCAAAATGACTAATTTTTTTATATTTTTAAGATTTAAAGAATGCAAAGATGCAATCCTAAAACCCTTAAATAAAATGCAAAGTAAATGCAAGATAAACAAACCTAAATGAGACTTAATTCAATGCAATGAAATGCCAATGAATGCAAGATCTAAATCTAGGGTACAAATGGACTCCAAAATTAGAAAATTGTAATGATCAAACTCATGTTCACCAAAATGAAATGAAGAGAAATAGGGTTTTTATCAATGGGAATGAATGGGAAATGGGGTATGATGGACCTATTTCTCTAATTTCATTCAGGAAATGAGATCCAATTAATGAAGTGACTATCAACCCAAAAGGTGAGTCAAATCAAGGTATGAATCTACAAATTTTCCTTTTATGCAAGGGCGGGGGTCCTGATTACACAACACTTTGGGAAGAAAGATTTAAAATAGTAAAAAAGCTCCAAAATGCAATCTACAAAGTGCATCTAAAAGATTAAGCTCAATTCTTATGAAACCAAAAATTAAAATACAGATCTAAAAATGGGAAAATTATGTGTACCAATCACCAAAATTGTTTTTTTCAAAGCTAACTAAGGATGCATTCACCCTGTGGCAAATGGGTCCTAGCTAGGGCTCTATAAAATGGTTTTTAGATTCTCTTTTATTATTCCTGCACTCCCGGATTCTTGAAATTCATAGTCGGATAGCCAAAAATAAATCTTGTAGGTGATTTTTCATGAAATTCCAACAATGATGACAACTTTGATAACTTTGCAACTTTTCTCTTTTTCTCTTCAAGAGATCTTCCACCTAAAATCTGTAGACACAAATCAAGAAAGAAAAATGTTTTGTTGATGATGAATGGGGTTTTACCTTGTTCAAACCCCATTTTGGTAATTAAACCTTGTAATGAAATGAAATAGCATGAAGGAATGATGAATGAACAAGCCTATATCACAACTCACCAATCCTTTGTTTGAACCTTAGAATGTGGATCTACAATTAGCATGATATGGCTTCAATGGATGTGGATCTTGATCTTGAAACTTGATTTGAAACAATGCCTTTGAATGCTTGACTAGACCTTGAACACTACATCAACATATTAGCTCAAATAACATGCATGATGCAAGAAGAATTTGACATGATAATAGGATCTTGATTTCTATAATAATTCTTTAATAGATCTACCTTTGAATGCCTTGAAATGCTCTTGAAAATGCTCACTTGAATATCCTTAACTTGCTTGAAAATATTAGATTTCTTAGGTGAAACTTAGTGAAAATGATCTTATATTAATAGGTATGTTTTTTATAAAGTAAGCAGCATTTACATGGTGTTGTACCCTTTACACAGAAAGCCCAAAGGGCCAAAAAAGAGCTAGTTCAAATCAAGAATGAACTAGGAAAAGAGGACAAACCACACACAAAAATAGTTGATAGACAGTCATCGAACCAAAGACGAGGACTAAACAACCCCAGAATCTGAGGGGACTAATCTGACTCTCTTAACCCTAAGTCACGAAGTAGCGATAGATCGAGGGAGTCCCTTCTTCTTCCTCGACACCATAGACCAAGAAGACTCTGAGTCCAAGTCCTTTGAGCGAGGTGAGAACAACGGATCCACATAAGCCACCAAGGGAAAAGAGTCACCACTCAGCGAGGGATTCAGCAGTGCAGGGGGAGACAGGATTGATCGATGGACTAGCAGAGGCATTCAACGATTTTTGGGTAGGCTCAGACAAAATAGTGTCAGCAAATTGATGTAACCGTGGCTCCACAGAAGGGATAGATGAAAGAGGAGCAAAAACATGATCCCAAGAAGACTCAATAAAGTCATCCTCCGCAGAAGAAACTTCTGAAGGAGGAGAACCCACTGTGAGATGATCTGAGAGAGAATCCTTCCACCAAGTAGCAGCACCCTTGTAGCGGGAATGAGGGCAAGCATAGGCCAAATGACCCATCGAGAAGCATCTCCTACATCGAAAGGGGAGACCCTCATAGTCCAAGAATTGCTTCCAAGGTATGTCCTCCACCAATAAGACTACATCATCATGGAGAGGTTTGGAGATGTCCAAATCAACTAATAAACAAGCTAGCGTAGTATGCCCAAGCTCCCTAGTTGTAGAGTCCACCATTAAGAAGTGTCCAATGGTGTTGCCAATAGCTTCATAACATGAATCCTCCCAAAAATGAAGAGAGAGATTCGATAGTTGGATCCAAACAGGTTTGGTGTTCAATGGCTCCATAAGGGGATTGAAAGAACAAGACCAAGACCTAATGAATAGAGAATGAATACCCCACATCCACCCCTTGTCCAGCACATAGTTTTGCTCCGTAGAGGATTCAAAGGTAGCTATAAAGAAACCCCCAACGCTAGGGTAGAGCTCAATCTACCCAGAGACCACCGACATCTACGAGACAGACACCCAGTCATGGAGATCAGGGAGGGAGGGCCACAGGCCATTAAATCTACAGACCACGCCTTAGTCAGACCTAGTATATTAATAGGTTTGTTAACATTAATTCCCAAAATTCAAATAACACAAGCCGACATGTGAATATGAATTTGAAATCATTAAAATACCACTAAAATCATATTTGAAATTAGGGTCGTAGGTCTAAGTGAAGACCCATTCATCCTTGGGAAAATGGGTCGTGAGTCACTTACCCAGGACACACATTGCGTAATGATAAGAGTTATGGCATTTATGAATGTCAGGTTTTCCTCTTCAGAAATTACAATTAATTAAGCTTGGATTTGATTTAAAGGGGCCAATTAAGGTATAATTAACCTCAATTAATTAATAAAGCCCTAGATAAGTGTGAAAGTGTAAATATAAACTTTACAACACCAAAAGTAAGGCACAATTAAGACCGATTTATAAGGCCCTAAACTTAATGCATGAATATGTAAAATTATACATATTACAACACTAAATTAAGGTGCATAATTTAATTCATTTTATTATTATTATTTCCCAAATTAAGTGCGAAAAGGGATACATTTTCCTACACTATAGTTCCAATAAGTCTCCTTAAGTCCCCTTAATCCCCTTAATTCCCTTAATTCATATTATATAATTCTATATTTTTCGTACATAATTTTATCTCTTGACCATATCTAAACCATAGAGCACACATGTCTTAACTCTGCATTGTTATATGTTACTTTGAAAATTTACTTTCTATTTCAAATATGTAAATCAATATTTAACTTTCTAGATTAAAATTTTATATTTTTCAACTTGCTTACATGCAACATCTATGCAGAAGCTCTTAACGGCATGCCTCCTGTAATTAAAAATTTACAGCTTTGATCATTCAACCATGGCAAAGCTAGGTGGGGGGTCCAAGTTGGTGTCCTCTTCCAGGACTATGTCCTCTATTTTAGGGGTTATTGATGGTCATGTGACTCCTGTTGTTGGCCCCTCAAGGTCTAAAGTCAAACATGATTGCACATTGTCTCAGGATGGTGAAAATAGACATCGATGTTGTCCTTGTGGATCTCCTTTTGAGAATGGGAATTTAGCTTCATATGCAAACAAATTGGTGGGGAAAGTTTCCTTATCCAAAAGGATTATTTTCTTCCTTCCTACTTCTAAAGCTTGTTGTGTTGTGGGAGGTCTAGAGGTGGTCATTCCAGATGAGATCATGGATGAGACTATAGAAAATATTTAGATGTCCCTTGTACGGAAGTTTTTATCCTTTACACCTAATATTGACCAAGTACATAATTGGATTGATTCTATTTGGTCCTTGAAAGGAGCAGTTAACATTATTGCTATGTCAAATGGACTTTTTATTTTTATCTTATTTAACTAGGAGGACCTGATATATGTTCTAACAGGTGGTCCATGAGATTTTGACACAAACTTTAAAAATTGTCTTTCTCTATGTAAATGGAAGCCTGGTCTAGACCCATTTGTTGATTCGGGTTCAACTACACCTACATGGGTTAGGCTCCCTAGTCTCTCCCTTGAATTCTAGAGCCAAAAGGTGTTTTAAGGTATTTCTAATTTGTTTGGTAGTCTCCTAGCAGTTGATAAGGTTACTACAAAAGAAAATTGGCTTGTCTTTTTTATAATTTGTGTGAATGTGGTCGTTAATAAAGTCTTACCTTTATCTATTACCATGAAATCAAAATTTGGGACATGGACACAAGCCTTGGAATATGAGAATGCTTTGTGTCCACTTTTTGCCCGAAATTTGGCCATCTTTGTCATACCTGCAAGAAGTGGCAAAACCAAAAAGATAAATCAATAGTCACCAAGAAGATTGCTTTTCCCTCTTCTTGTGAGTAGAAAAATGGGAATTCCAAATCTAGTTTGATTTCCCCTATACCTATGGAGCCTATAATGGAAAATATTAATAATATGCAGGTTGAAGGAATGGTCATCGGTTGTGGGGAGGATGTCATGAAGGAAGATCAAGTGGTTTATCCTCTCCAAGTCAAAAGTCAAGCAGATCATAGTATTGGAATAGAAGGGGAGGTTTTTGTTCCCCAAATTCCCTCGAGAAGTCCAGAATCAGATATTGGTAAGAACCCGTTTGTTTCCATGGACAAAGATGCCTCGATGCCTCAAGAAGTTCTTTAGAAGAAAATACAAGAATCGCTAGCCATTTTGGGTTTCAAAGAGTTGGGCTCTCCTTTGTCTTTTAAAATAGAGGATTTGGAAGACTCTTGTCCACTCAATTTCATGGCTTCTATGAGGGGTAAAGGGGGGAGTTAAAATCCCTAGCAAGCATCCACCTCTCTTTCTATTTATTTGAAAAAAGCAGTGACAATGAATTCCATAGTTGGTTCCTGACAAGCCTTGTATTAGGAGCATAAATGTTAAGGAGATTCCACTTCAACCCATTATGCCCATCTTCCATAATAGTTACTAAATAGCTCCTATTACTAAAGCCTTTGACACCAATAATCCTATTTGGATTCCAAGGGTTCTCAAGGCCACCTAAAGTCCCTTCAGCATTATTGATACAATACTTAGCTCTAGGCCAGACATTTTTAACCATTTTTCAAAAGATTATTGCTACATTTCAGTTTCCTAGATAAGGATAATGTCAACTTTAAAATCTATTATAGAACACTTCAGAAGATGTTGTTTTAGAGGACTATTAAATCCTTAGATATTCCATGTCAAAATCTTCATTGGGAACAAAGAAGTTAGTATTGCCTCAATACTGACAAGAGGGGAGAACCGTCCCTAGATTATTTCATTGATTTAACTTGATTTGAGAATTAATAGACATCTGGAGTGATGAGCTAGACCTGTTAAAGAAGAAATGGACCTCTAGAGTGACGAGCTAAACTTGCTAAAGAAGGAGTGTGACCTGATTAATAATCCTAAGGATTAGTAGGTTTTTTCTTGTTTCCTTGTTTTGGGGCTTGCATACCTATTTCTTCATCTAGATTGCATTCCTCCTTGTTTTGTATGGTGTCCTATAGTTTAGTGTTCTCTTTGGACTATTTTTTTGTTCCTTTTTTATGCTTAGTTGGGTGGTTGGTTGGCTTGTTAACATTTTGTTTTCTTAGTAGGTTGGGTTGTTTTGTTGTTAGTATTTTTCTATGGTTTGAACTATTGGTTGTGTGACCTATCTTATGATGTTTCTCTATATGGGATGAGAGCTCTAACCCTACATTTTCAATCAAAAAAATCTATGCATATTTTAAGTTGAGATGCACCTTTTCAAATCATCTAGAATTATGCCCCTATTCCACACTAAAGAGAATTTAATTCTAAATAAAATAGTCATTTCTCTTCATAATTGAAATAATTTTGACTAATTTCCTTCCCTTAATATAAATAATTAGTACACATTCCAAATAATTGGAGTAGTTATTATTGATAATTTCAACACTTTAGATTTATTACCTTTGTAAATTCATAAAAAAATTCTCATCCTATGAAAATACTATAAACATAGATTGCAATAAATAGAAAACGCAATTAAAATAGTAACCTAATATAATTAAAACTATTAATATTCCTAAATTTTGAAGATGTAAATTACTATGACCCTAGCTATTAATATTGACATGGAGAAACATATCAACTTGGGCTTGAAGGAAAAAGTAAACCTAAGATCATATGGACTAATGTTAGACATGCTCCTAAGGAGTATGTGATGATTTTATACTAAACCATTATTGTGTCCAGTTGTATTATCTTTCACTTTCACTATATTCATTGTCCAATTAGGAAAGATCATGTAAGGGATGATTCATAGTAAGGATTTGGTTCAATGATTATTAATGTGTGCTGACTTAATTCACTTTTCATCTAAATGCTTCATTTTGTCTTTCATTTACTTTCCTTCAGTTGGTTGCTTAACATGACAAACAAATAAAGGGCATTCACTGGCTCCATCATCTGGGTTTATCTTGAAATGACTTGTGTTCTTGAACCTAAATGTACTTTATAGGTCAATATCATTGTGTTAAGAGATGATTACATAGTAGAGAAGGGCTTAATCATATCAATACAAATATTACTACATATTTCATGGAGGAGGAGTAATTATGTGTGTTACATAAATTTAATGACATTATTAGTAACAACTCACATCATATTGAAGTATTTGATACAATCAAAAGAGACTCTAAAAATAATTGTACTTAAATTGAAAAGATCTCTATTCAATGAAATTCTTTTTAAATTTAATAAGAATAAAAAACAAAATATTAATAATTTAAATGATTAAAATCTAAAATATCATAAATTAATTTTACATACACTACCCATAACGTAATTATTCTATTTATAACAATCTAATAAAAACAAACTAAAACTTTAAAAAAACCTTTAAATATATAATATATATCTCAAATAAAATGTGTAATACAAAAATTGTTGAGTATAAATAGTCGAATACGTATCAATTTTACGTTAACTCTTAGATTTGGTCGATTTTCCTAGTAATGAGAGAGATAACCCTATTATGTTGAAAGAGCCAAGAATCACATATTGAGAAACTATGTATTAGTCAAATGTCGTTGAGGATATTTCTTTGCTATTTCCCACCATAAACGTGGAACAGCTTTATGATTGACCAGAACAATTCATTTCTCTTCCAACTACGACGGCTGCTACTAACTTGGCGTGCACTCCACGCAATTTAAACGAAACAACGACGATGTAGGCATTACCTATTTTGGTATAAATTCAGATAATAATCTTATGCCAAGCACTACTTCACATTACAATATTTTGAACAACATCTTTCCTATACATTCCAGTCATTGAGGAAAAATACGTCTCATCTCTATTGTATTTCTGTAAGATGGGTAAATTCAGTTTTGTGCAGAGTTGCTTCAAATTGCCCACAACAAATGATGTCTTTCCTGAAGAACAACAGCAAGATGATAATAGAAAGAAGAGTAAGGGTACTACTCACAAGAAAAAGGTCACTTCGTCCAGTGCTCCAATTGTTGTATCGTACTTCCCTGTTGGATCCAATTTCTCCCGCCTCTAACCCCTTTCTATTTGTTCCCGCGTATTCTTTGCTCTCATCACTTCACTTGGTTGAGGGAATTTTGATGGTTCTCAAATCCATTGAACACAGCGTGAGAAACCAAAACATCTGTTTAATGCGTGATAAATGTTGTAACCAGTAATTTCATTGTAATATGAGTGTGTTGACCAACTCCATCAGATATTGGCCGATCAAATTGTATGAAAGTCGACCAACTCTGGCTTAACAAAAGTTGATCCCTATTGAATTGTTACTTCTTAATCTCAAATATTGCTATAATTCTCCTAGTTCAGTAGTTTTTTTTGTAGGAAATGCTTGATTCAATTAATGGCCTTGCTGATATGTAAATTAACATTTTGAATCTGAAATGCTTGTTGGTCGGACCCTGCTGGGTCTACCTTCTACAGTTTTTTTCTTGCTGTTGTTCTCTTTTTAATAATGTTCTACTCTAAAAACACAGTCTGTAATAACTCAGTGTATTTTGCTGCTGTTATTCCGTGCGCTATAACTCAATGTATTTTTATGCTGTAACTCTGTAATTTCCTATTCTCAATCCAATGAAGAAAAAACATTTTGAAATAACACCATACCCATCACAGGTATTACGACTCCTACAAAGGCCAGTTATTGATTTATTCATTGTATGGTCAAATCTTGTCTTAAATGTCACAATTATTCGATTGTTGATTTGACGAATGCAGCATATACTTCCCTTGGTAGGCTTATCAATATGACCAAATCAGCTATTTTTTCATTGATTTATTCATTGAGTGGCCAAAGATGATTGGAGCTAGGTTTATCACTTTGACCAAGCACCACTTTTTTTCGTCAGCAATGGTGACTGCAAAATATACTTGCCTTGTATTGCATGCGACTTTGCTTTCAGTTGAGTTTGAATGAGTGCATGGCATGGTTTAGCATGTTTATGTATAGGCTTGCACATTTGGAATTTACCATTGATCTTCGTTCATGTGGATTTTAACATGAATTCTCTTGTTGTCTTTACATGAAACTTCATGTCCATGCATACCTTGTCTTTGTGTTGAAACTTATTTATTCATCTATGTTTCATCCTAATTTCAAACTTTGTGCTCATAAGTTTTACTTTCCCCATGAGTGCTATGAAAATTTCTTGAATGTACCCTTTTATCTATGTATGCATCTTTCGGTTTTGTTTTCATTCTTAATTCTTGTGTAAAGCCTCACACCCTCTTAGTTTTTTTTCAATGTCAAATACTTTCATCTAGATTTCTATGCATTATTGACTTTGAATGATATATACATGTCACCACTTCGATCAATGAATAAACAATGTGGTGTGAAACTTATCTTCCATTGTTTAATCTTAGGTCATTGATCTTCATGCACTTGTACTAAATCATTTGATTGTGTCATAGTTGAAATAGCTCTAGATTATGTTCTTTTGTTATATTTGTGAGTGGATTGGCGATCTAGGTTTTTAATCTTTTCAATTGTTTCCTCACAATCTAAAGTTGACTATTTGTGTTTTCAGAACTTATGATGACCAAAATAACTAGTTCCTTATTTATTTTACACCAACTCCATAGTATTTTTTTTGTTAACTCCTAGGATATCGACATGCCAAAATACAAAAAATTGATAAAATAAAATAATATGCAACTTTTATTAAGTTTTTGAGGCCCATACAATTTATCACATCAAACTTTTTAGGGGCCATTGGTTTATTATATGAGATAACATTATCATGACATTGATTTAGAAAATATGGAGAAATTCTTAACAATAAAAAACATCTTCAAAAGAGAGCTAATTTCTTATTTTAAATTTTGATTAGGATTTATCCTCTAAAAATGCATGCTATATTTGAGTAAAATTTACAAAAAAAATTGAGTTTGTCTATTAACAAAATCATGTATCAAGAAAAAGCTCAAGTCTAGTAAATAGTAAAAAATCATAGATCTAATTCCAAACCATCTAAAATAAAACTAAAAATGATGTTTTATTATCTATACTCACAAAAAGCAACAAAAAAAATTAGTTATAAAATAAAAGTTAGAAAAAAATAACTAAATGCTAATTTTATAGTATGTAACATTAATATTAACACTATTATAGATTAAGAAATTAAGTTTATTGACCCATCATATATAATCAATCTAAAAGATAACTATATTTTAATTTTATATGTTTAATATTTGACCTTATTGTGCCCATCACATATATTCAATCTAAGAAAACTTAAAATAGATCTATCTTTAGTCAAATTACCAAAATAGTGTTCATCATGATCACCTATGTTCCTATTAGATGTTGGAATTTGTAAAGAATCTAAAAATTTCTTAGTCTAGTGCATTTTTCTCATTATTTAGAAGTTTTAAAAAAATTGTTGAGCTTCAATGGAGTGATGGACTTCTTCAATCATCCATCCTCTTGCCATAGCCATTGGTCTTATTTAAAAAAAAATCTAAGTTTGTGAGGTCCCATTTTTCCTTTAGTTTCTTTTGATTTTTCTATTTGTAGGTTTTTGGATGTTTTATTTTTTCTTCCTTTTCCTGACCTCCCATCCTTTTCTACATCCCTGTAGTCTCCTATTTTCTTTCTTCTTTCCCCTTTTCATCCATCCACATAATTTAAATGGTCTTCTAGACTTCCATCCCCAACTCTAGTCTTGAAGTTAAATGAGGACCCAACATGTATAATTTCTAGTCTTCTTAGTCCACTTAATCGATCCCCTTGAGTACCATTAGTCCCCATGTAGTCCTCTTAATATCGTCTCTAAAGTGTCATTAATTCCATTCATTTAGTTCAACTCATATCACCTTATATTTTGTGTACATGATTTTCTCCTTCCATATATACACCATGGAGCACAAATGTCTTGATTCTACATTGTCATATGTTACTTTGAAATTTTATTTTCCTTTTCAAATATGTACATGAAGATTTTTTTTTTAAATTTTCAAATTGATATAAATTTTATTTGCACATTTGATATTTTTCATATTGATTACATCCAACATTTGTGTGTCCTTCAAGTTGAGATGCACTATTACTAAAGAAATTTTTATTCCAAATAAACTAGATTCATTTCTCTTTTTAATCCCAAATAATTATGAAGTTAATTCTTCACATACAATATAAATAAATAATACACATTTATAAAATATTAGACTACTTATTATTGACACTTAAACTAATTTAGATTTATTACCCTTGTAAATTCAAAAAGGATCTTTTATCCTATAAAAATACTATAAATAAAACCAAGTCATTAAAATAGTAATCTAATAAAAATATCTATTCATATTGTCAATTTTTAAGATCCAAGTTACTATAAGCATATGTATTAATATTGACATGGAGAAGCTTCCCAATTTGGGCCTTATTTAATAAGAGAAAATTTAAGATTGTAATGGAATGAAATTGGACATATTTCTAAGGAGTCCTTCACAATTTTAAGTTAATCTATTATTGCTTTTATTTGTATTATATTTCACTTGCAAGGTATTTATTGTTCATTTAGAGTTGTCTCCATAATATGTAGAGTGTTAAATTATGCTTGATGAACAAAGAGATGGCATTCACAAGTTCCATCTCTTGGCTCTATTTTCAAAGGATTTTTCTTCTTGAATGTAAATTTATTGTGGAGGCTATTGTTTACATAGTTAGGAAGGGATTAACCAAGATCAATACAAATGATGTTACATATTTTATAGAGAAGTTGCAAATCTATTTGTATGGAAAATATTTAATTGATCCTTGGTGATAGCTCACATTAAACCAAAATATTTGATATCATTGAAATAAGTTCTACAAATAATTAAATTTAAAGCAAAAGGAACTACTATAATAGCATGTTCCTTTTTTAATCTATTATCAATTAAAAAAAGATATCAAAATATGAAATATCATAAACTATATAAACATTTACTCAGCTTATAAATTTATTATTATTATTAAATAAATTAACTATTATTATTATAACAATTTAATTAAAATAAATCCAAACCATTAAATCAAAAAGCTAAAGTATACAATTCTCAAAATTAATCACGTGTAACTCAACCAAAATAAGGTAAACTCGTAATAACAAAATTGCTGACCGTAAACAGTTCGAAGCACGTCAATTTCAAATTGAGTCTTAGATTTGATCAATTTTCATAACAATACCAAAGATGCAGAATCCAAAATTGCACGTTGAGAAACTATTCACTCTTTTCTCTGTTTGCATCATTCTGATGATGGATCATGGAGTTTGATCCAAAACATCGATGTTAAAAAATCACACACAGTTACAAACCAAAAATCTAAACACTCATTATCGTAAACTGTAAAAACTAGATGCTTTTAACTATTCACTGGTCAAGTGTTGTTTTGTACATTTCTATGTTATATCCCACAATAAACGTGGAACAGCTTTATGGTTAACTTGGCGTGCACTCCACGCAATATAAACGAAACGTTGATGATGGAGGGATGGGTATTTTGATATAAATTCAGAGAACAATCTAGAGAAATGCACTACTCCAGATTACAATATTGTAAATTCCAGAGTCATTAGGCAAAGATACATCTCACACGACCTCTATTGTATTTCTCTAAGATGGGTAAGTTCGGTTTTGTGCAGAGTTACTTCAAATTACCAACTACAAATGTTGTGTTCCCTCAAGAACACCCCTGTTTGAATGCTCCTGGACAGCAAGATGACAGCGGAAAGAAGATGAAGTGGAAGAATAAGGGTACTACTGACAAGAAAAAGGTCACTTCGTCCAGTGCCCCAGTTGTTGTGTCTTACTTCCCTCTTGGATCCAATTTCTCCTGCCTCTAGCCTATTTCTATTTGTTAGCGCATATTCTTTGTTGTCATTACTTCACTTGGTTGGTGGAATTTTGATGGCTCGCCAATTCATCGAACACTCTGTGAAAAATTCCTGTTGGATGCCCCTCAATAGACGATAAATGTTGTAGCCAATAATTTCATTGTAATATGTGGGTATTGGTCAACTCTAGCAGATATTGACCGATCTTTTCTCCAGCCAAATCCTATGAAAGTCCAGCAAATCTCCACATTTTTTAGCTAAGAGCTGATCCCTATTGAATTTTTAATCTCAAACATTGCAATAGTCAAATTCAATTCAGTAGTAATTTGTAGGAAGGCTTGATTCAATGACCTTGTTGTCATGCGCAGAAAGCCTTTCATATGTAAATTATCATTTTGAAATAACATCATACTCACATGTATTACAACTCCTACAACGTTAATGTCCTACAAAGATCAGTGATCTATTTAAGTATTGAATGGTCAAAGCTTCTCTAGAATGATTTTATGAGTTTAATCAAAGTAGCTTAGTGTTTCTTCCAGCAATGGAATGATGAGGGCTACAACATATAGTTTACTTGTAGTTGGTTGGGTATAACCAACACTTTCTAGTTTTGAATGTCACAAATATTTTGCTTCTTTTCAAGTCCCCACAGGCTAATCGTTGATTTTGATGACTGCAGCATATACTTCCCTTGGTAGGCTTATTAGCTTGACCAAGACACGAGATTTTTTCTTCAGCAATGATTACTGCAACATATACTTGCCTTGAATTCCATCCATAGTTTTCCTTCAGTAAAGCTTAGAGCTTAGTTCTTCTGACCTCTTGATCCTAAGAGTTACATAGTAAATATCCATTTTACTTTAAAAGAGAAAAATCGTAAAGTGTGTTTATTGATAACAAAAAAATAGATTATTCAAAAATATGAACATAAATTCAAGTATAGTTAAATAAATATCTGTAATTTAATTTCTGAATTTTACAAAATAAACGTTTGGGTGTGATAGGGAAAATAACTACCAGCAGGTTTTGTATTGAGATAAGAGTTTAAGATTCCTTTCCCTCCTATTTATATAGTGGAGGTTTCAACAACCTACATCTAATTTGCAAGAATTAATCGGTCTTTTAACTCTTTTATTATGTATAAATGAGTTTACAATGCGAGCAAACCATCTACTCATGATTTTGAAATTCAATTAATTAATAAATATGGTAAAATGTACATCTACATTGCTAGATAAACAGTACAACCCACTTTAATATCCAACCAAGCAAATACTTCTCTCCTATCAATGGAATGGACTACCAACCACCAAAGCCTATTCACCGATAATGAAGCCAAGGAAACTCTAACAAAATAAAACACACTTCCAACCCCAATACGCACTAGATTATAACAACTTCCTATTCCTCTCTAACTCAAACCATATTATCTTGAAGCTAACCTCTAAATTGGTGATCAAACAAGTTTTATCATTTTTATTAACAATTTTATGGGTGGGTTGATAATTTTATAGAAATAACTCAAATTAAGAATTATATTAGAACTTTATAGTTATATCATAATTTGAAAATACCACTAAATGTGTTTAATTGAGCATATAGTCCAGATAAAATCAATTTTATAAGATCATCCCATCTCCATTGTAAATAATTAGTTGAGTACCCAACCACATTAAACTATTAACTAATATTTATAACATAATTACAAGTTATTAAAGATAACACATAAAGAAAAAGAAATTGGATCACAAGCATCACAAAAACCAACAAGCCCCTCATAAGATCTTGAACATTTATAAATTTTACCCACTCTTCATTTTGAAAACATATATATCATTATTCTCGATACTAATCAATCTTATTATGCTACACACAATAGGGCCCAAATTGTCCAAAATAAGGGATCCTATTTTCAATCTATTGATCAAATTAATGCTTTGATTTTGTTCTTTTAGGTTGTTTCCTTGGCCTTCTAGGTTAATATGATTGATTTCTTCATTTAGAGCACTTAAAAGTTCCATCATAATATTTTAGATTTATATAGACTATCTATTTGATGACCAAATATTTTTTTCATTTTAACATTAACTATGAGTGAGTACATGTAATGGTTTAGCTTGTTTATTTGTACACTTGCAAGTTTAGAATATTCCATCGGCCTTTGTTCATGTCGATTTTAGCATGAATTCTCTTGCCTCCTCTATTTGAAGCTTCATGTCTATACATATCTTGGATTTATTTTGAAACCTCTTTATTCATGGATGTTTTGTCCTAGTTTTAAAATTCATGATTATAATTCTTTCTCTATTCATGGTGGGTTTACTCAAAAATGTGTGAACACGCCATTTTTTCTCAATACATGATTTTTTTATTTTATTTCATTTTTGAACTCTTGTGTAAAACCCTACACCATGTTTTTGTTTCAATGTCAAAAGGATTTTGTCTATATTCCCAAGCTCTATTGAGTTTGAGTTATATTATACACATGTCACCATTGTTATCAAATGAATAAACATTTAGCTTATAGGTAAACCCACAAAAGTGGTTTACAATTCCAGTAAGAAAGGAAAAGTTGCAAAAAATGACTTCATGCACAAAAGATTGGTTTTTGGGGGTTCGAACGAACTTCTAGTTCAAGCGAACCCAAATGGGGTTCGATAGAACCCCCTTTGAGCAAACCCATTTAATGTCGGGTCCCACATTTCTCAAAAAATAAGCAAAAAAATGCTTGTGAAAAGGGGGTTTGAATGAACCAGGGTTTCGAATGAACCCTGATTCGAGCGAACCCCTAGGGGTTCGCTAAAACTTCCCTTTTCCCCATTCTCCCCCTCTGGCACCAAAAAACCTCAGAATTTTTCCCTTCGAAGCTCGGGTTGAGGATGAAAATGGAGGAGACTTCACAGACCCAACTAGATGATGGTAGTCCTCGGAATGAGCTATCCAACGAATATAATTTTAATATGTTTTGGTTTTATTATGTATTTGTTTTTTTAGTTTGATTAAACATAGGTTTTTCACCAAAAATCAAGCTCTTTATTTTGCACATGTGGAAAAATAGTAGATTATCAAAATAAAATTCTGAAAAATATGTTCAGGCTAGGTATTGATGTCCTTAATCCAATAAACAATAAAATAAAATTTCAATACATACAAAAAAAATTATGTTGTATACGGTTTGTCTATGTTTGAATTGTATTTGGTTTGACTTTGAAACTTGATTAAGGAAAAAATATTCAATAAAACACTATAAAACCAAATGAAAGGACTAGATATTGTAGTTACAAATCTAAATTCAAAAAAAAATAGAATTTTATCCTTCATTGAAAAAAAGTTGTGTTGTATATAGTGAGTGTCACTCCTTAAAAATATTGTTTACTGAAAAAAAAAAAAACTAGTTTTCGAAGGAGATGGAAAAAGAAGTGAAATTTTATTCCAATTTTTTTGGAAAAAATATATTTAGAATCTTCAGACAAAATTTCACAAATCACTAGTTTGCATCATTTTCAAATTCTTCACGGTTTAGCCGCTATAGGTGCCTGAAAGTGAAGATTTAGTTAGAAAAAATTATTTTAGTGTCAAGTTTGCCCAAAAATTGTAAACCAATATTGTGGGATCACCCTTATCTCAAGCATTAAATACTAGACTATTGACCTATATAAGATTTTTCCTAGTCATTTTGTGGGTGCATTGTTTAACAAATGGGCATGACCAAGGGAAATAAATGAGAGGTGTAAACACTATAGTGTGTCTCTCTTTTCAACATTATTGGATGATCAAGATATGCATTTTTTTGTATTGAACACATTCTATCAATTACAAAAAACAAACTATGAATAATTTAACAATATTTCCAAATTTTATAACAATATATTTTTATCTTATTTGGTTAGTTTACAAGAAAAATATTATTTTTCTATTATTTATAATGAATGACATTTTACTATATAATTTTTTAAAATACAAATAAAATATTGCCAAGATTTCTTCAAATTAGATTATTAACTCTAGTATATCTTGTATGGAATTTTTTTTAATTCCTTAATTAAATATTTTATTTCTTACTATTATATTTAAATTTCTATTTATAAATTTATGCCTCAAAATTTTTAATCCTAATATTTTTGGTTTTACCAATTTTTATTTTTTTGTTGAAACAATTACATCAATATGGGCTCCAATGTAATTTTTAGAAAAAAAAGACTTAGTTTGATAATTTTTAATGTATTTAATATAAGATGTACTTATCTTTTTGTAATAGGTCAATCAAGTTCTTATAAATTAAATAAATAAATAATATAATTTAAAATATATATATTCGAATTGAAAGAAATAGGGAGTTCCACCTTTTTGGAAGATGGAACAAGGAGAAGGCCTATTTCACTCTCAGTTCATTAGGAAACCAAGATCCCTCGACCAAGTGACTCAATTGAGGGAAGGACACACGGGGGTGTGGTTTCCTTAGGTGTGATTAAAAGGGGGGTTCACCATTAAAATTAAGCTTCAAAGGAAAATGCACACTCTAATGCACTAAATCCTAGAAACTTAAGAGCATTGAATCAAACTAAGAAACAAAAATCAGACAGAAAGGAACCTGGAAAATTGAAGGATTCAAGCAAGATCTACAACTCTAAAATTATTCTTTTTGAAGTGTACTAGGGCTCATACACCAAAATGGGCGATTTAGTCCTACTATTAGAATCTGGGCAGAATCTAGAATCTTTTGCTGATAAATAAGGATCTACAAAAACCTGTTGAAAAGAGGTATACTGGGACTCATACACCTAGAGGGGTGATTTAATCCTAGTATTAGGGTTTGACTAAAACTTTTGTAGCCTCAAGTGATCTTTTGTAGCTTTCATCTTGTTCGATCTCCAAGTCTGAAAAGTTTGAATTACGCTCTATAGGTGAGTTTCTGTGAAGATGACAACTTTCTCCAATCTTGCAATTTTATCTTCAAAGGATCTTCAAATTCCAAATCACCTAGATCTACAATCACATATGGAGGGGAAAAAATGTTTGTGTGTTAGGGAATAGGGGTTTGCCTTGTTCAAACCCCATTTTGGTAATCAAACCTTGAAATGAAATGAAATAGAATGAAAGAATGATGAATGAAAAATATGCAATGTTGCAGCTCACCAGACCCTTGAAATAAAGGCTAAAAACTAGTATGAAATGGCTCCAATGGATGTGGATCTCAACTCTTGATCTTGATATGAGATAATGTATTTAAATGCTTGCTTGAATCATGAAAACCTACATCACAAATATTAGCTCAAAAAAACACATGATGCATGAAGACTTTGACATGATGCTTGAATCTTGACTGTTGCTCCAAATGCTTGATAATTTTCTCTTGAATGCTCTTGAATACTCTCTTGATCATCAATTTTTTATAATGCTTGAATACTTGAAAGCTTAAGTGAAATTATGTGAAATAAGCTTGTATTTATACTTGTTTATGCCAAATTTCTTGAAATTACAACACTACAAGATGACATCAGATCTAAGATAATAAAATCTCACCAAGCATTTGATTCAAAATAGGTCTTGATTAAAGCGGAAATCATACACCACCTTGGGCATATGAGTCCCAGTGTCTTAAACATAGGAAACAAACTCCAAGAAATGTCTTGTTTAATACAATATTTAAAATCAGGTCCCAAGATCTAGGTGGAACCCATATGCCCAAGGTGGCATATGAGTCCTAGATCAGCAAATCTGGAACACCTAACCTCAAATATTGAATCATGATTTTTCAAAATTGTTAAATATTGGGATTATCCTAAAAAAAATACATTAAATAAAATTTGTGGATGCAAAATAGAAGAAAATAACGCATATAAAAGCCCAATTTTAACAAGGAGGGCCCAAACAAGTCTGAAAATGTAAAGGGATACATTTTCCTATACTACATTTAGCCCCCACTTTAGTGAGAGGAGGAACTTGCTTCAAACTCACACTAAAATAGACAAATACGCATTAAGAGGTCCAAGTGTACCAATGCTAGTGAGATAGGACAACAACGATCAAGAGGGGTGATCAAGCCCCTAGGATCAAGATCTTATGGCAAACCAACATAAGCACAAAAGAACACACATGTGAATGATGTATGAAGAAACAAAAAGATACAAGCATACACTACCAAAGACATAAAGAAGAAAGAAAAAGAAAAAGAAGGGTGGATCAAGCCTCAACCATTTGTCCAACACGATTTGGATCAGATCTAAGTTGTTTATCCAAAAAATGTTTGCAAGTGAAAAACGATGTCCACTATGCAAGAAAAATAGGCGCTCACAAGTACTAGTGATACAATTGAAAGAAATTCTAAAAATAATTGTACTTAAATTAAAAAGATCTCTATTCAATGAAATTCTTCCTTTTAAATTTAATAAATACTAAAAATTAAATATCAATAATAAAAATGATTAAAATATAAAATGTGATGAATTAAATTTAAGTACTATATATTATAACTTAATTATTGTATTTATACCAATCTAATAAAAACAAACCTAAAACATTTTTAAAAAAAACCCTTAAATTTATTTATTTGAAATGCGAAAATTGATGAATTAAATACATATCAATTTTATCTTAACTCTTAGATTTGGTCGATTTTCCTAGTAATGAAAGAGAGATATACCCTATCATGTTAATTTCCTAGAAAGAGCCAAGAATCGCATGTTGAGAAACTATGTATTAGTCAGAAATCATTGAGGATATTTATTTGTTATTTCCCACCATAAACGTGGAACAGCTTTATGATTGACCAGAACAATTCATTTCTCTTCCAACTATGACGGCTGCTACTAACTTGGCGTGCACTCCACGCAATTTAAACGAAACAACGACGATGTAGGCATTACCTATTTTGGTATAAATTCAGACAACAATCTTATGCCAAGCACTACTTCACATTACAATATTTTGAACATCTTTCCTGTAAATTCCAGTCATTGGGCAAAGATAGATCTCATCTATATTGTATTTCTCTAAGATGGGTAATTCAGTTTTGTGCAGAGTTGCTTCAAATTACCCACTACAAATGATGTCTTCCCTGAAGAACAACAGCAAGATGATAATGGAAAGGAGATGAAGTGGAAGAGTAGTGACAAGAAAAAGACCACTTCTTCCACTGCCCCAATTGTTGTATCATACTTCCCTCTTGGATCCAATCTGTCCCGCCTCTAGTCTAATCTATTCTTTGCTCTCATCACTTCACTTGGTTGAAGGAATTTTGATGCTTCTCCAATCCATTGAACACATGAGCGTGAGAAACCAAAAGATCAGTAATGCGTGATAAATGTTGTAACCAGTAATTTCATTGTAATAGGAGGGTGTTGATCAACTCCATCAGATGTTGGCCGATCCTATTTCCAGCCAAATTGTATGAAATTCAAGCAAATCTGGCTTAACAAGAGCTCATCCCTGTTGAATTGTTACTTCTTAATCTCAAATATTGCTATAATTCTCCTAGTTCAGTAGTGTTTTTTGTAGGAAATGCTTGATTCAATTAATGGCCTTACTGATATGTAAATTAACATTTTGAATCTGAAATGCTTGTTGGTTGGACCCTGCTGGGTCTACCTTCTACAGTTTTCTTTTTGCTGTTGTTCTCTTTTTAATAATGTTCTACTGTAAAAACACAGACTGCTATAACTCAGTGTATTTTGCTGCTGTTATTCCGTGCGCTATAACTCAATGTATTTTTATGCTGTAACTCTGTAATTTCCTATTCTCAATCCAATGAAGAAAAAACATTTTGAAATAACACCATACCCATCACAGGTATTACGACTCCTACGAAGGCCAGTTATTGATTTATTCATTGTATGGTCAAATCTTGTCTTAAATGTCACAATTATTCGCTTGTTGATTTGACGAATGCAGCATATACTTTCCTTGGTAGGCTTATCACTATGACCAAATCAGTTATTTTTTCATTGATTTATTGATTGAGTGGTCAAAGATGATTGGAGCTAGCTTTATCACTTTGACTAAGCACCATTTTTTTCGTCAGCAATGGTGACTGCAAAATATACTTGCCTTGCATTGCATCCTACTTTGCTTTCAGCTAAGTAAAAATAAAATCTAATCAGAAGGATTACAAAAGATTTAAAAGGAGAGAACAAAAGATGAATAAATTTGTAAATCTCTCTTATCACATATCAAATTTATCATCTTCACAATTCAAAAACAACATAAATTTTAGGAGGTTGGCCCTCTCTCGTGGCATAAAGTCAATCATATAATCCTAATTGGTTTATGTTTGAATGTCGAGTCAAAGTGAAAAGGAGATGTTCTTAGTTATCCTAATTAGATCTAGGATCACTTTTCTTATTCAACACACCAACTCCATAGTAATTTGATTTATTAATTCATAAAATGTAGACATGTCAAAATAGGGAATATTGATAAAATAAAACAGCATACAACTTTGCTTAAGTTTTGGAGGCCCAAACCATTTATCAGGGCCATTGATTTATATTAGCTAACATTGCCATGGCATTGATTTAGAATATATGGAGAAGTTTTTAACAATAAAAACATCTTGAAAAGAGATCTATTTTTTTAGTTTTTTATTTTGATTAGGTTTTCTCCTCTAAAATGCATGTTATATTTAAGTAATCTTTGCAAAAGGTCTAAATTAGTCTCTAAAAAAATCATGTGTCAAGTAAAAGCTCAAGTTTGGAAAATATTAAAAATTCATGAATCTAATTCCAAACTATCTAAAACAAAGCTAAAAAGGATGATTTATTATCTATACCCACAAAAAAGCAACAAAAAAATAGTTATAAAATAAAAATTAGTAAAAAATTAACTAAATGCTAATTTTGTATGTAATGCATTAATATCAACATTAGTATATATTAAAAAAGAGTAAGTTTATTCACCCATCATATATAATCAATCTAAAAGATAATCATATTTTAATTTTATATGTAATATTTGACCTAATTGTGTCCATCACATATAATCAATCTAAGAAAACTTAAAATAAATTTGTCCATAGTCAAATTACCAAATATTTTTCATCACGATCCCCCATGTCCTCATTAGATATTGGAAGTTGTAAAGAATCTAAAAATTTCTAAGTCCACTACATGTTTCTCATTATCTAGAAGTTTTAGCAAATTTGTTGAGTTTCAATGGAGTGGTGGATTTCTCCAATTATCCATCCTCTTGTCATAGCCATTGGTCTTATTGAGAAAATTTTCTAAGTCTTTCAAATCCCTTTTTCTCTTTATTTTCCTTTGATTTTTATATTTGTAGGTTTTTTATGGATGTTTAATTTTTTACTTCCTTTTCCTAATGTGTCATTCTTTTCTACATCCAGGAGAGGGTCATGCTCTTATTTTCTTTCTTCTCTCTCATTTTCCCTTTTGTAAACTTGTTGAATTCATCCAAACATTTTTATTTCCCATTCATCTCCTAACATCCTTTCTTACATTCTTTTTAACTTCCCTACTTAAAAAAATATTTTTGCACTTTTCAAAATCTAGACTTCCTCTAGGTCTACTTCACTTGTGACTAGCAATTCTATATTTCTTCCTAAAAAGTTACAAAATGGATTCATCTCTCCTTTCCTTCTACCATGTAGAGTTCCTTTAAACTTCAAGATTTTCTTAGCTCAAGTTCAACATTTCATCCCTACATGTTTCTTGCAAATACTTAACTCGCTCACTTCATCCATCTACATAATTTAAACGAACTTCTAGACTTTTATCCCCAACTTCAGCCTTGAAGTTAAAGTAGGACCTAACATGTATAATATCTAGTCTCCTTAGCCCACTTAATCTATCCCCTTAAGTACCATTAGTCCCCTTAGTCCTTTTAATTTATCTCCTGCAAAGTGTCCTTAAGTCCCCTTAATACATTTAGTTCAACTCATATCACCTTATATTTTGTGTACATGATTTTCTCCTTTCATATATACATCATGGAGCACACATGTCTTTATCCTACATTGTTGTATATTTTTTATTAAGGTAAAAACAGGTTTTGAAGGGACCCCGAAACCCTTTACAAGAAGATTTTGAATGGATCTGGAACCCTCAACCGGGAGGTTGTCAAAACTAAAAGACAAGAAGGCACAGACAACCAAGGATAAAAAGGCAACCAAGGCCAAGAGCCACAACCGATTACAAAGCCACAAATAGCCAGCAACTGGCCAAAAACTAGCCCCCAAAAAAGAACCATCAAGATTTACATTTAGAATTACTCTTGTGGGAGTGGAGAGTCATGTCAAAAGGAGGTTTAGAGGACTTATCTTTTTTGCCCTTTACAGTGATCCAGCCCTCTTCCACTTGTGTTGCCTTATCAATCCAAGTCAGCACACAATTATCTTGAAGAGGAAAGCCAATAGCCGATGTCTTAAATATTTGATTTGTATTCCTCTTAGTAGGCGTGGCTAAATCAGGAGAGCCACCCGAAAAGATAGATGGAGCACTGTCACCATAAGTGGTAGCCAAAGGCCCACTCTCAATCTCAAAAGGGGTCACAGCATTGTTGTCTTGCAAAGCATTAGCAATCCCGCCATTAGAGACAACCAGAGAGGAAGCCTCAAGGCCCTGTGATACTTGAGCAACCACCTCAGAGAAGCTCCTTGGTTGCTCAACCTTCTTCACAATCGTATAGTGTTGCGGAGAAGCATCTTTCCACCATGTAGCCTTCATGGCTTTTTTCTCAAAACCACATTGAGCAGCAACATGACCTGTCTTCAAACATCTTCTACATCAAAAGGGAATCCCCTCATAGTCCAAAGCTTGGACCCAAGAACTCTTAGAAGTTTTAAGTAAAATTTCGGCAGGCAACCCTTTTGAAATATCCATTTCAACCAATATACAGGCAAAGGTAGAGTGAAACATATCAGAAGATGCATCATCCACCAAAAAAAAATCACCAAGAGCCTCACCCACTTCCTCCAAAAGGGAGTCAGTCCATAAATGGAGTGGAAGATTAGGAAGCTAAACCCAAATCAGGACTTTATTGAAAGTTTCATAAGAGGGGTTGAAATCAGCATGCCAAGGCTTTATCATCTATAGAAATTTTTCCTCCCAGCTAAAGAAGTGATTACATAATATTTTGTTTCTATCCATATCAATGTCAAATTTAGCAACAAAAAACCCCTTGGCCATGGGGAAAATATGAATTTTACCAGTTATTAAAGGCTCCCATTCTTTAGAGATCTAGGAGTGCAGCTAAGGGAGAGAGGGCCAAAAATCCTTAAACCGGTAGATCACCCCATGGGAGGAAAAGGCAGAAGCATTAAAATCGATTTCCTCTTTCGTCTCAGCAGTCAAGTCAACAGAGAAAGCAGAAGCCACAGGAATAAACTCGCCAAACGGTGGTCTCTCAGGCCAAGATCTCTGTGTCAAAGTATTCTGCAAACGGTCCACTCTTTCCTTGCCATTACTACAAAACCCACGTCGTTGGCCATTAAGGACCTGCCCAGCACATCGACCAACAATGGATCCCAAAGGACCCAGAACCGTCATGACCGCAAACCCTTGCTTGCCCTGGCCGTCATCGCAAGAGGACCTCCCACCACCAGCAATGCCCGCGCCATTAACCATCTGAGAAATCCCATTTAAAGAAGTGTCACCTCCTCCCTTAACGCCAAACCCTTTGTCAGCGTGCGCACCAGTGAGTTCTTTCTCCTAGGAACCTTCCACAGGAGCCTTCGGCAAATCCCCCGCACAGGTCGCATGGGTCTCCAACATCTTCGTTTCCCTTCACGCCTCTGTCGCCATTTCAGAATTCCCTCATGTCAATAACAAAAAAAAAGCATAGACTACATTGTTGTATGTTACTTTGAAAGTTTATTTTACTTTTCAAATATGTACATCAAAATTTTATTTTCCAAAAATTTTTAAATTGATAAATTTTATTTATACATTTGATTTTTTTCATTCTGGTTATATCCAACATTTGTGTGTCCTTCCAGTTGAGATGCACTATTACTGAAAATACAATTTTATTCCAAAAAACTAGATTCATTTCACTTTTCAATCCCAAATAATTATGAAGTTAATTCTTCACTTACAATATAAATAAATAATACATATTTATAAAATATTAGACTAGTTATTATTGACACTTAAACTAATTTAGATTTATTACACTTGTAAATTCAAAAGAGATCTTTTACCTTATGAAAATACTATGAAATAGAATCAAAATAGTCATTAAAATAGTAATCCAATAAAAATATCTAGTCATATTATCAATTTTTTAAGCTCCAAGTTACTATAAGCATAGGTATTACTATTGACAAGGAGAAGCTTGTCAATTTGGGCCTTAAAGTAAGAGAAAACCTAAGACTATATTAGAATGAAATCAGACATACTCCTAAGGAGTCCTTCACGATTTTAAACTAATCTATTGTTTCTTTTATTTGTATTATATTTCACTTGCAAGGTGTTTATTTCTCATTTAAATTATGCTTGATGAACAAAGAGATTTCCTTCACAAGTTCCATCTCTTGGCTCTATTTTCAAAGGATCTTTCTTCTTGACCATAAATTTATCTTGCAAGAGGCTATTGTTAATGTGTTAAGAGATGATTACATGGTTAGGAAGGGATTAAAACCAGGGTCATTACAAATGATGTTACATATTTTATGGAGAAGTTACAATTTTATTTATATGACAAATACATAATTGATCCTTGGTGACAAAACATTAAACCAAAGTATTTGATATCATTGAAAAAAAACTTACAAGTGATTAAATTTAAAGAAAAAAGAATTACTACAATAACAGGTTCCTTTGTAATTTATCAATAATTAAAACTAAAGATCAATAATAAAAAGATAACAAAATATAAAATATCATAAACCATATAAATATTTACTCACCTTATAAATTAATTTTTATTATTATAACAATTTAATTAAAATAAACCCAAACCATTAAATCAAAAAGCTTAAGTACACAATTTTCAAAATTAATAATGTGCAACTCAACCAAAACAAGTGCCATGTAGTGATGAGTACTTTCCTTTGTAGTATTGTAATTAGAGGTTTGTAGAGTTGAAATAATATATATGTAATTTTAATTAATGTGAATAAAAGTAAATGTAATTTTTGTTAATTATTGTATTTTAGTTTTGGCTTTTTTTTGGTTTTGTTTGTTTAGTAGTGATGATGTCTTATTTAATGTAGATGTTTTCGGATTATTTTTATTGTTCAAATATATTAAACTTGTTTTGGATGATTTTGTTGGATAATGACAACAATATTAGAAAGAAAGTAGGATTTATCTTTCTATTTTATTTCTATGGTTAATAGAGGTTGAAGATATATGTATATATATGTCTTGAAGGCTAAATTATATTGTAATGCATTGTAATTGAAGAGGAGTAGTTGACTTGTAGACATGCAAAACCAACATCATGCATCCCGCTCTAATTAACATTCAATTCTTCTATTAATCAATTAAAATAATGTATTGATTAATTCCCTAAGCTTCATCGTATTTAATTAAATAATTATTTAATTAAGTCCTTAAGTTCTTCTCATTTGATTCAATAAATAAAAATGATTTAAATCAAATATCAAAACTCCTAAAATCCTCCAAGTCAATTAATCTGGATTAATTAACCTCTAATCATAATCACCCATTCTCTAGCTTTTGACTCAACTTAAGTTAAATCTAAACTCTCAACTAACCCACCCACTTGCACCAATAAATCATTTCTTTGATTTATTAATTCTTCTAATTACTTTCAAAAGGGCATCAAGATGGAATATTCTATCAATTTGAATCTTCCCTCCAAAGGACTTGTCCCTTTCAACAAAGCATTAAATGTTCTTACACATGCTCTTACATGTCTCTTGCACAAGTCAAACTTGGCATTTAATGCATTTTCCATCCCCCCTAAACATGTCATTTCATGCAAAATTCAAATTTAAAATTGGCACATTGGCCAAAACTTGCACATTCCTCATCCTCTCAAATCTTGACAAGTGGCATCTTGTCATCGGCTCATGAATGATCCCACATTCATCAAAATCTCTCACTCTTCCAACATTGAATCTATAAAAATAACACAACAACACGATTTGAGAACAATACACTTTCATGCAAAGTTACTCTCTACATGTGAGAACTAATTTTGTCCACAATTACATGCATTTGCATTATCACCATCATCTTGGCAGCTTTTTCTTATCAGGGATTGGGAAAGGGCATCCTTTCTACATCATGAGGAGCACCAATCCACTATGAGATAAGTTTGATTCACGTTATTGTGTCTTATTTAGTTTTCCTTGTTTTTTTACTTAACATGACTCGGTATTTCATAGAGATGTTGTTATTTGCTTTGTTTTAAAGGACTAACCATGCTAAGGGTATGTTTGAGTCTTTTTAAGCAATTTGCGGATTTCACCATCACATAAATGGCGCTAGAAGGAGGGCAACATAAACTGATATCTTGACTACATTTTCTTGGTTTCTTCTTTTTTCTCTCTCTAGGGTTGTATTCCCACATTGTTATTTTCTTACATAAACGAGCACCTGCAGTTTTTATCTTTCTTTCTCAAATGGCTGTGATTTTAGGATATTTCAGACGTCCACTCACACTTAGACATGAGAAAATGCAGTAAATGGTCTATAAAGTGAATGACTTGAGTGTTTAATGATTTTTTGTTGTATGATTTTATGCAAACAGTCATTTACATGTCGGTTTATATAATGATCTATATAAAACTATTCAGACAGTGATCTGTGTTATGCTTTATGAAGACCAACGTAACCAAGAAGGAAAATTTCAAATCATTTGTCTCTGATGCTTTGGATGTATCGATGTTTGATCTACTTTTTCTTTTACAAAATAGCTCTGAAACTATCTTTTCTTGGCATCATTTTCCTTCAATCCATCTGCCAACTCTTTGTCCAAAGCGAGGAAAATTTTGCATAAATGTCATATTGATTAAGGAAGGCACAATTTTTGCTTACTAAAATATGGTTTAAATGCATCAGATCTTGTACTATTGTCATCTTTGTTGTAAGACCCCTTCGTTTCACTCTTTTGATCGAACAGTGTTCTGTTTGGTTATGTCTTATTTTATGTTTGTACTTTAACTTAGAACTCAATTGCTATTTGATCGTTATCTGTAAAGTGATGCGAATGTTATATTTTGGTGTGATGGTGTATTTTTCTAATATTATCGTTATGGCATGCTTTGGATTAGCATAGTGGATAATTGAATTAATGATTAAATGTTTTTGATCATATTAATGATGTTAGATTCGTCAGTTAGTAATACTGTATTGGTGAAGGGGACAAGATTGCATCACTCGCTTGCGAGCGCCCTGCGATCCCGAGATTTCCTCTTCACGGTGTGTTTTAATTTTAACATATATATGCATGTGGATATACTCTGTGTTCACAGGTTGACAGGTACAGGACATTGACTCCACCTGGTCTCACAGGTTTGAGAGTGTTCATTGCCCAATGGTATTCGATTGGGAGATAGTAGCTAGGTTTTCTATGCCAAGTCATCACCCTAGTCATAGTGTGTCGTCAGGTGTTAGTCGAGTTATGTTGCTTTTATGTTGATCATCTTGCCTTGATTTTATTTAAACTGCAAGTTAAAAAGGGTAATTACATGGTTTAATGCATGGAAATGATGGTGTTCTTGACTGAAAATTATAATTTTTATGTATTATTTTTTCAATTAGTTTTGCTAATCTCATTGGAGAATATATATATACTTATATATACATAAAATATATATATATATATATATATATATATATATATATATATATATATATATATATATCGCATCTTTGTTATTTGAGGCTATGCTATTAAAAAAAAACCTTGGTTTTTAAAGAATGATTTTCAGATTTGGGAAAAAAAATTCGCAAGGGGGGGGGTTTTATGTATATTTGTTTTAAAAAAAAATTGGGGAGGGAAGTGTTGGGGGCTCACCCGCACCGCGCCCTCATAAGAGGCGCATGGGGGAGAGTCGCGCCCAGTGCAACCCCCCACGGACCACCTACGGCGTTAAGTTATTTATTTTGAAGTTATGGATATATTGTTTCAAATTGAAAAAAAAAGAAAAATGATTTAAATTCCAATTTTAGAAAAGTTTGAATTCAAAAATTGAAAAATGGAGATATTTTGGCTATTCTGTTTTTGAAAATTTACGAGGGTTGGTGCATGGATTTTTTGGAGAAATTTCTTTATTATTGAATTTTTCTTCACAATTGAAAATCATGAAATTTTGGAAAAGATTGAAATAGGAGGAAGAATTTTTGCATTTTGGGGGGTTTTGGGTTGAAGCTTTAGAGATCTGTGGAGCTGAAGTTGGAATGAAGGTACCATCTAGATCTTCTCTCAAACTCAAGGATACCAAGTTCTTTGTTTATTAAATTTAGTTGTTCTATTATATATTTTTTGTTGTTTGGAAACATTCAAAACCTAGGTTGGTTTATAAATAAAACCCATCTTAGTTCTTGCTTCAAATTTGAAAGAAAAGAAAAAAACCATGTTTGAAAATAAATTTCTCCATGGAAATGATGGTGTTCTTGACTGAAAATTATAATTTTTATGTATTATTTTTTCAATTAGTTCTGCTAATCTCATTGGAGAATATATATATATATCGCATCTTTGTTATTTGAGGCTATGCTATTAAAAAAAAACCTTGGTTTTTAAAGAATGATTTTCAGATTTGGGAAAAAAAGTTTGCAAGGGGTTTATGTATATTTATTTTAAAAAAAAAATTGGGGAGGGAAGTGTTGGGGGCTCACCCGCACCGCGCCCTCATAAGAGGCGCATGGGGGAGAGTCGCGCCCAGTGCAGCCCCCCACGGACCACTTGCGGCGTTACTTACTCAGCCACCACCGCAAGCGGTGGTCGGTTGTGCTAAGCACAGCCGCACCACTCGCAGGGGTCGATGATTGTGCGTAGCACAGTCACCGCCGTCGGGGGTCGACTGGTAAGCCGCCGCCCCACCAAAACCTTCACCACCCACTATGGAGATCCGTCGGCCAAAGGAAAAATGTGCGGCTACTAGCCACCCCACCAAAACCTCTGCCGCCCACTGTGGAGATCCGTCGGCCAAAGGAAAAACGCGTGGCCCCAGCCCTAAATGGCGTGCAACCCGAACAGCCGACCGACCTTAGAGTTTGGCGCGCGGCCCGAGGACGCCCTTGGGTTCGGCTTTTTTTATTGATAATATAAAATATATATATAAATTAATATTTTATTATTATATTTTAATAATATTAAAATATTAATATGTATTATATTAATATTTAATATTATATATATTAATTAATTAAATATTGAGGTATATATGTAATATATATATATACCAGATACACAAGTGTTTTTGTATTTTTATTGAAGGCATGATTTAAGGATAATTGAAGAAATTAAAATATGATTTATTGAAGGCATGATTTAAGGATAATTGAAGAAATTAAAATATTGTGTTTTAATGAAATTATTGACTTTATTTTAAAAATAATATATCTAAGTGGAATAATATATTTGTTTTAAATAATATGGTTATTGTGTTAAATTAAATTGAGGAAATGGAAAATAGTTAATTTGAATTAAATCATTGTTTTATTTTAAAACATTATTTTAAAGGAGAATAGTTTTGAATTGAAGTAATAAGTTTTCAAGTCAAGTTAATTATTTTTAAATGGCTACATTGAAACGAGGAACACTATATTTATTTTAAAGCAACGTATTTGATTTATATGATAAACTGGTTGATTTTTCATTATTTAAATGCAAGTAGGGAAACTAAATGATTAGTGTCAATTTCTCCCTTATCTGAAAAGACGTATTTTTAATTTAGTTTTATTGTTGCAATAAATTACTGAATGTAAGGAGGAAATGGATTTAGAATATCCAAAGGTAGTTTCTTTCAATTGCTTCAATGAACATTTCCTTCGTTTTCTTGTTTGGGGAAATGGGTTAAGTGTCTTTAATTTGTAAGTCTTCGAGATGGCGTTTCCAGCTGTGAGTTGTCGTCTTATGTTGTCAACCTGTTGTGAATTCCTTGGGCAGTGCATGGTGTCTCATCAGTGTATACCTGGTTCCCACGAATGGGGATGTTTTGTGTCTCTTGTGAAAGGAGTGGATTATGGGATCCGCGTCTCCTTGTAAGGAGTGACCTTGTTATGTGATTTGTTGCCTCCAGTGTTGGAGTGAGTTTCATTTTATGTCGCCTCCTATGAAAGGAGTGGTCGTGATATCTTGTTTGTTGCACTTTGTACCCTTAGAGTATGGTCGAAAAAGTGTGTTGTCAAGTAGAAGAGTGGCTTCCGTTAGGGGCCAGAGCCCAAAGAGGTAAGATTGGGTAACCTTCGGAAGTAGTTTAATCAAGTGAAACTAAATCAATACTTAGAAGATTAGGACTAATTTTTCAATAATCAAGATAAGTTGGCCTCACTCATAGACACAAGGGCTCATTTAGACTTGGGATGAGTGGGAAGGCTTGGAATGGCAAGGTCATCTATCGTGTCTGTACATAAGGTATTTGATCTCGCATTAGTAAGTATGAGGGCTAGGGGATCGGTAGAGGCCACCAGGTTATCCAAGGCCTATGAAGATCTGCTTGGGTAACTTATGACGAGTTGTGTGATCACACTCTTTCTAGGACAACAGTCGGTATTTGATTTTATGGGTACGGTTTCCTTAACATACCTGATGTGACCATAGTTGGTATTTGATTCTGTGTATGGTTCTCATAACATACTTGATCTGCTTATATCTGGAAGCAATGTGACCATGATAGAGTTGTACCCGAGTTGTACTTATGTTGTACTTGTGATGGACTTGTGTTGTACTTGTGTTGTACATGTGCTTGGTTGTGTCAGTTTGGTTCAGTTTTGTGTTAGCCAGTGTCTAGAGGTAGATGGTTTTGGCTAGGATTCCTTGTTACTATCTCCTAGCACAGGGGGTGGGCCTTTGGGTTCCCCTTGGTTGGGTGGCATGCACCTTAATCCATTGGGCTATCTTCATGTTCGTATGGATGAGACTTCTTGTTGGAGAGCTCGTGGGATTCAGTTCTAGTTCTTGCTTTTTATCATTTCAGTTGCTCTTGTGATTTAATACCCCTCATTTGTTATCGAGGTGGAAGTTGTAATTGTAACCTTATTAATTTGACTTGCCTCATTCGGGGAATGAGAGATGTAATCTTATTGTTTAATTGTGATTAATGAAATTGAAAGTTAGCTCTTATGCTTTGATGTAATTTATCTTATTTGGAATGTATGTGTTTAATTTCATAAGTAAATAAATGATATGGTTTGGATTCATTTATGTTGTTGTGAGTTATAAGTAATCTTAGTCTCGCAATCTTAGAGGTTGTTTGCAATGGGTAGTGAACTTGTATGTTCCTTGTACTTAAATAATAATAATAATAAAATTAGTTCGTTTAAGTAGTTAATTGCAATGTCATATTGATTAAGGAGGGCACGATTTTTGCATACTAAAATATGGTTTAAATGCATCAGATCTTGTACTATTGTCATCTCTGTCTTCTGTAGAATTTGTCCCCTAGCCAAGAGCTGCAGGTAATAACCATATGCATTACAGGCTTCTTTAGCACACCCTTTGTCCTCAGCATTGTGCCCCCTTACAGGCATCTATCAGTATAGTAATCGTTATCTACATAGCAATTGTATGTTTAAAGGTGCCTAAAGATTTTTTTACCCAACTCATATGGTGTGTATGCTGCAATCATTATAGGCTAGGAGGTCACGTGTTTGAGGCCTTCTGTCAACTAGTTAAACCTTGTCTATGCAATTGCATTTGCATACAAGTTGTGAGAGAACTTTTTAAAAGATATGCCAAGTAGAAAAAATAAATAGGTAAGATGAATTAATGCAAGTTGATAGCAATTATATCTACTGTATGGCTATGCCCACCATTTATATGTTGTTGTTGTACACAAATGAGCATTGTACATAGAGGTGCCTTCCATTAACCTGAAACATTCTTCATAAAGTTTCTTGTTTACCACTTGAAAGCTAGAAGCAGCTACAAAAAAAAAGGGGGATAATCGTTTCTTCAAATCAGCATGACTATGTCGCCATAAGTGATATGGCAGTGTCTAACTTTGATGCTACCGCTGGAACTAGTAAGACGGGAGCTGCAATGCCCATTGTTTTGAATAAGCAAAATAGATCTTTGTCTGTTATCTTTTAAATACAATAAATGTCTTTGTTCGTTGTTTCTTAGAAGCAAGATTTGCGGATTTATTACTGTTGTATTTTACATGTGCTTGAGTAAATTGTCGGGTTGCGCTATCTTGCAAGTCATGATCTCACTAATATTGTTGATTCAAAATTGATCGGTGCACTTGAGTTTGTTCACCAATGCAGCAATAAACAAAGGTGTAAATGGCGCAATTTAAAGATACACACACTATATTGTCTGATTTAAATTTTGTGTGCTTGTCTCTGGGAAGATTTGGTTATGTGACAAGCAGATAGGAGAGGAGAGGGTACACTGATGTCCTATCTTTTCCTTTTGACTTTATCGCGCTTTATCAAACGCTATTTATTGAGCCATCCATCTTTTTCTTTTATTGTGGTAGAAGAAACACAATCTGCATTTTCCAATCCCAGAGCCACGCCCTTGTCTCACGCGCGTACATTACTTATATAAGTCAGCAAGTGTGACTTTCATTTCTGATAATCGCCTTCATTTGCAGGGAGCCCACTGTCAGAATATGTTAAGGTATAAATGTTGATCAAAAGCTAGGGAATTCACTCTTTTTATATATATACCTATCACTTGCATTAAACGTACACTTCATCTTAAATTTTGGAGCTTTTTTGGTCTGCAGATTTATAGTCAAGCTCATCATTTATAATATATGAAAGGGGTAGGTAGCGATTTCTATAATTATTGTCAGATTTCATCATATTTTTATCTAATGGCATTCTTATCTAGCAGATTTCATATATTCTTAAGGATAATTTTATTGTTGAATCTTATTGCTCTAAATGAATTTAACTTACGGGCATAAATAAAAAAAATAAGGAACTCAGTAAACTTTGACTTGAGAATATTCAAAAGTGCTTATTGGAATAAATGCATGAGTGCTTTTATAGACCTGTGGTAAATGACCCTCATGAGCACGTAAGTTTAGATGATTCAATTTGCACATTTATCTGCAATTTTATCTAAAATTAGTTTACCATTAGAAGATTTTGCAAATTGAATATTTGTCTCACTACCAGATTTGTCAGGTTTCTCTTCATCTTCTTAATTTTCTTCCATCTCCATCTCAAATATATAGACCTTGCTTGAATTTTCATACAAAATGTATTTCCATCTTATTTCAATTTCAATCTCAATAAGCATGTACTCACATTGAATCATTCCTGCACGATGCACTTCTTTGAAATTGCTTCTATGAAATCTATTTATTGTGCCTAACTAATCAACGAGTTGTAGCATTCAATTTTAGGGGAAGCAGACAACAGGTACAAGTAAATCAGTCATATATAACATTGTCATGTGTCTCATTCATAGTATTGTCTATCATTAGAGATTGTTTGGACAGTGGGAAAGTCTTTATATCATTAATGTTGATATTTTTAAACTCATTTATGGCTTTCTGCAGGCTAGGAGGATGAAATTTTAGATGCTACTTAAATCTCATCAAACCTTTATCCTTCTAAGTTTTCTAATGTTGAAATATCAGCAAAAAGGCTTTTCTCATTGTTGGCAAACTTTCTCTTTATGGAAGAATATTTTATTTTAAATTCCTTGAATAGAAGTTTTTCTTTAAAATATTTGAAAATGCTAACTATAACCCATTTGCCTTTTAATCTTATGGAATAGGTTGACATCAAGGTTGACTTTGAAATCAAGCGAAAACAAAGGCGAATGGAGTGGAGTTGGAGATCTTATTGAAATCAAGATTTGGAAAAAGCATTTTTTAATGCTTGTTTTAACAATCTAGAGCTTCCATTTTCTACTCTTGTTTTCTATTTTAACTCAACTCACTTTTCGATTTGGGCTTAAAATCAAGCACTAATTTGATCTTTTCAAAGTTGGTTAAAAAGAACCTTAGACATT
This sequence comes from Sequoiadendron giganteum, assembly GCA_007115665.2. Lineage (NCBI taxonomy): Eukaryota > Viridiplantae > Streptophyta > Pinopsida > Cupressales > Cupressaceae > Sequoiadendron > Sequoiadendron giganteum. Next base: position 187,918,546 of record CM021109.1, on the reverse strand, counting down.
TACTAGATTTCGATTTGGGTTAAAATTGGACAAGGCAAACTTCACATCTCATTTTGGTGCTTTAAAACGAATCAAAATCACTGCTTTTGAGCTCTAAAATGAACAAGTGTTTTTCATGTTTTGCAATCTTTTTCACAAATTAATATCATTTAAAAGGCGTATGCACTTCTCTCGTGCTTCACGGCGATCTTGAGAATCAAAAGCCTTTTGGTGATATTAGTTTGTTTAAAATATTGTCTTCACACTTTGATTTGGTACCTAAAATTAAACAAAACTTGTTTAGTGTGAGAAAAAGGCATTGCGAGTGTTCTCTCTTTGTTCATGCAAACAAAGATGATCAAACTATGAATGCACTTACTCGCTATTGTGTACCTTTAGAGGGCCTGCCTTGGTGGAAAAAAGTACTCACCCCAAGGGAACGACTCAAACGGTAACGAGCTAAAGCCAAGCTCTTCCAAACCGCTATATAAATTTGTGTTCATGGTGAAAGCCATGGACAATGGGAAGCAATGCATAATAAATCTCCCCCAATATCTTTATGATGCGTAAAGCCCTTGTTCTAAGGGTTGGGAGATCTCTCACAAGTATTTTATCATTGCACCCCCTAAACTGGATGCCCTTACTACAAACTTTTGTTTAGTAGCCAAAAATACCTTATATTTGTTGGTGCAAGAGGTCATGTCCTCTGAATCCACCCCACGTATACATGCGGTTCTATCATAGAGATGAAAAGTATGCCATGGGAGATTCATGGGTACTTATGCTTAGCTAACCTGAGAAGTGTGCACTGTAAGGGGGAGCCTGTGTGGTCAAGCATCTAGTCATCCGCACAGAATATGCGCAGCTGGATTTATCCAAGTGGGAACCTGACAAATATTGTCTTTTCCAGCCTAGGGTTGTACATGTGCTTAAAACCAAAACACATTGCTTGGACTTCAAAACAAATTGGAAACGAACATTCACAAAGAACTTCAAATTTCAAACCCTTTGGGGAAGACAAAATACCTTTGAAAAATTCAAGTGTTATTGCTTACCCTAGGGATTCAATCCTTAGAGGTTTCTAAGTGCTCGGGATTAATCATTGTTTTTTCTCACCAAAGTCAACCTAGGAAACCTTTGCCTTGATTTCCTTGATTTCCACATAATGCACTTTGTGGGATGAAAGAAAATTAGGACATTGGACATTCAATTTGAAAAGTATAATCAAGAAAATGTTTTGTGGTAAAAAGAACCGAATCTAACCAAGATAAAAAAATAATTGAACCACACATGTGCTTGTTCTCTTTTGAGTCTTATGGTTTTTCATGCAAACATTGGTCTTTTCATCTGAATTACTCCTAGGGAAAAGCATGTTCTTCATTACCTTGGTCTTGTAAAAAAAGTCCTCTCAAGTTCATCTAGGATCAAGTCAAACACTTCACCCATCTCAAACATCAATAAAATTTTCATTTCACCAACAAACTTTTAAGAACTTTGAAATATCATCCATGCTAAACTTAAAGGAAAAATCAACATCATTACATTTGACTTCATACACCTAGTCAAGTTATCAATCCTCTTGAACAAATTTACCTTTGGGATAACACAACTTCCTAAGGTCTACTAGTTCACAATCACTTTGATTGGCTTAACACACTTAGCCAATTCATTCTCTTGAGCAAGTTTCTCTAGGATAACACAGCTTCCTAGGGTTTACAAGTTCACCACCATCTTGTTTGACTTAACACACTTAGTCAAACTATCAAAATCAAAATCAAAACAAGTCCTAAAGTCTAGCATTGATCCTAGTTCCTAAAAGTTAAAACACCCATATCATTCATCCTTCATCTCATCATTGGTCCTAAACCCCTCGGAGGTCAACAAGGTCAAAACACAAGAGGAGCATCCAAGTCTATCCAAGTCTCGCAATGCCATCTGATTTTCAAAACTTGCATTGGTACAATCTATGCATAGCATCATTATCTCCTCCAAACCTCAATGGTACGAATGTGAGTATGCCCAATCTAAAGTTTGGAACACCTTTCACGATGGTAGATTTAAAACCAAGTCCAAACCTACAAATCTATCAACCAAACGGTCAATGCATGAGTCTTATTCCAAACAACATTATCCCACCAAATCCATACATTCCAAATACAAGTTTTCCAAACACGAACATATCAAGTCCATACTTGGTGAACTTTGGGATAGATGTGATTGCAAATCAAACCAATGTTGTTCAAAATCCAAGCAGTATATTGACAACTCTAGGTATTGATCACAGTCAAGATAACACCATGCAAAATCAAAGTTACCTAAATCAAGGCAATATGATCCTCAACCATAACAATGTTCAATGTCAACCTATAATTCCAAATGAAAACATCACACCGAATCAGAGCATTATACAAAATCAACCAGTCCATGATCCCATGCAAACACCACAAGCATACATGCCAAATATGCTTGCTCAACAACCAATTCAACCATATCAAAGGCGTTAAGATCAAAATCAAGATCAAATTTTGCAAGATCAAATTGCTTCACTTGCCAAAGTAGTTGATCCATTGCGCTAAGAGACATATCCACCTCAAAATCAATACGCTCTTCCATTGGTTGAACCATGTCATCAAAGCATTGAGTTATCTCCACAATCACATCAAGAACAATATATCCAAAATCAAGAGGTTGGATATCAACAAAATCAACAACAAACTCAATCACCACATCTCAAAAATCAATCACCATATATCCAAAATCAATCGCCACAAGGTCAATTTAAAGTGCAAATCTCACAAGGTAGCAAACGAAAATACACACCACTTGGGGAACCAATCGAATCGGTCTTGCAACGGTTGGTACAAGAAAATCTCATTAAAATCCCCATCTATGTGAATTATCAAGAGCCCATGGTGAAACCACAAGGGTATGACGAGAAACACTTTTGTGATTTTCACAAAGTAAAGGGACACACAACATTAGATTGTATTCGACTCAAAAATATCATCCAAGACTTGATTGATCAAAAGCTAATAGCTATTGGGGACAATAATCAGAATTCAACCACTAGCGATAGCGTTAACAATCTCTCCTCCACAATTGGGGAAAACAATGATCAAGATCTATCCATTAATGAGCACATCGAAGATGTTTCCACCTCGACCAGTGATCAAATCAACACACACCAAAAGCCACTTTTCAATCATGATCAAAACTCACCAACGATACCCAACAATGATCCAACTCAAGAGACATTAACATCATTTGATCTTATTGATAATCTCATCACCATAATTGTTGAAAACAATGATCAAAACCAATTCATCAATGAGCACTATGAAGATATGTCTACCACATCCAGTGATCAAATCAACATTCATCAAGAGCCACTTTTTAGTGATCTATTTCAAGATGTGTTAACATTATTTGATCCTATTGACATAATCCACGATTCATCGACCAATGATCATATTGAAAATTTCTCTACATTGCCTTATGAGTTAGAGGACATATCTCTTGAACATATTCCAAAGCATGATCAACATCTACCATCAAGGTCTAGCAATGGTCCTTTCCAAGGCATATTGACATCCTTCGACCTCACAATTGAGAATAGTGAAAGAATCTTTGAATTTACACTTGATCCAAAACCATTCAAAGAAAAAGTGGATATTAAGCCATTTCCCATGCCTAAGGATGATACCCAAGAACCCTTCATAAGCAATCCGCCCTTTGAAATTGACCCATGTCAAGAACTTGATCTAAAGCATGTCGAAAGAAATTCCAAAATTAATCAAGATCAAGAATTTGTATCTCCGAGATACTACAATGATCTAATGGGCACTCTTCTAGCTATACAAGATGTCGCAAATGATCATATCCATATAGCACATATTCCTCCATCTACCCATGAGATTCTTTCTTTGGATGGACACGTAAATGATCTTCATTCAAAACAAGTCTCATACTCTTGGCATCATTACCAAGAAACAAGAGTCTCCTACTCTTAACATTTGTACACTTGATAAAGATTTAGAATAATCTAGAGACATATCAGAAGAAAATCATGAAGAAGGCTTCTACAGAAGTTGTAAATCAGAAACATCTTGTGGACACCTAGCAGAAATAGATCATGAAGAAGGCTTCTACAAAAGTTGCAAATTAGAAACATCTTGTGGAGATGTAGCAGAAATAGGTCATGAGGAAGGATTTTACAGAAATCGTGAATCAGAAACAACATCCTATGAAGTGAATCATGAGGAAGAATTTTATGTTTGGATAATGAATCATCAACGCTTCTTGAAGAAGCATTACAATTTGATATCAATCAGACGTTCATCCCACATGTGGAGGATCCTATCACTTATAAACTTGGATCACTTACCTTTCTTAGAGCAAGCTATCTCATCAATAAAGAAGTCATCACTTTTGAAGGTCCGCCATAGAGCAGAGAAGGATTAGCACCTTGTTTCCAAGGTAAATCATATCCTTTTGCAAATAAAATGTTTCAACAGATGAATTATCAAGGCAAAGGATTAGGCCTGCATGAACAAGGTATCCTGGAACCAATGCAGGTTGTTGGCAATCCTAAACATCAAGGCCTTGGTTATTCAACAAGAAAGGGACACAAACATATTAGTGATTCTTCCACAAAACTGGGGGCGACTTTTTCACAAGCAAACATCAACATAAGGAGCATGAAGAATCCTTATGATGAAAGCAATGCCAATACTACAACCTGCCACATCACGAATCTTCATCCACTCATCACCCCATCCACGAATTGGGACCAACATCAAAAGAAAGATTTGAATCAAAGCATCAAAAACGTCATTAAAGAAAAAGAAGTATTGAAGCATAAAGGATAAATCAAATACATATGGATAGAAAAGAATACAAAGAATGATTGCCCCTATCAAAATTCATTAGTCAAAGAAACTATGGGGCAAAATAAAAAAGGGAAAATTATCCATCAAAGATGTCATCAAACGAAAAGGCAGGCTTCTCAAGCGACATACAAAGTGTATCAAGCAGTTGGTCCTAATTCCATGCACACTTTTGTATCCACCCATCATTGCTCATCTTCCCAAGTTTGGAGAGTCAAAAGTTCCAAATTGTCAGTCAATCCATATTTTATTCCTAAACACACTTCATCCACGCCTCCACGCATGATATCCAATTCTCACATTGACCGTGTGTTGGCAATGACCCTTCATCATAAGGATTCAGAAGGCACTCTATCATGATGTGTGCACAAAGACAGAGTTAACTCCAGTATCAGCAAAGCAAAACAGATTTCTCAAAATTTGCTTTCAAGTGCACGTGTCTTGGCAAAGCAGCTTCTTCAAGCAGGATATCGATGGCATATTATGACAGAAACATCAACATCAGGATCACCAGGTGGTTCAACATGAGCTTAAAATCTCTCAGAAAATACAAAAAAATACAAAAAATACAAAAATCAAAAAAAGGATTGAAAACAGTAAAGAAAAAAATCGTCCTCTAGCGAAAATCGCTTCAGTGGCGCTTTGGATAGGTACCATGATGAAAACCTAGAAAATAGGCATCATGTGTAGAATCGAGCATCTGTGTATGCCAATTCAGTTGAAAGCATCTTATCGCATCCATAATAAAGCCAGCATCCCAGCCATATCATCTGTTCACCCATGAACCGTTTATCCAACCCATTACCATCTACTTGCATTATCTTGATAAAATTTTGGAGCACACTTTATTCTTGTTTATGGTAAACATCTTGACATGGGTCATTTTCATTTATCCCATCCTACCCAACGTTATCTGAGCCTTGAAGCATTATCTGAATGAGAATACTCTATTTGAACACCCTTATCTTATCGCAAGATAATTCATATCCATTCATCCAAGAATCCACCCATGGTCGTTCAAACATTGCTAGACACTGGGAGGCAAATATTTACATCTCGCTTCGGGAATAAATCTTGATCTATGTCCTCCAACTTATGAAGTGATCCGAACATTGGTAAACATGAAAGCAAATTGGTCAAAGCATTTGTGAGCCAAAAATCCAAATCACTAGCCCATGGCATATTTTGATGAGATGATGTTCCTCATCAAGCTTTATCTTTTGTCGAACATCAATCCAACAATTCATATCAGTCGCATCTAACTTGTGCGTCGGTGTCACATTAAATCATCAAAACAATTTTGTTCCAAATCAAGCTTCATCAATCTTGATCAATTGAATCCAATCAATTATCACCTTGTTTGACTTAACACACTTAGTCAAACTATCATCTTGTGCACGAGTTTACTCTAGGCTAACACAACTTCCTTGGGTTTACAAGTTCATTATCATCTTTGTTTGGCTTAACACACTTAGCCAAATTATCAAATCCATAATCACCTCATTTGACTTAACACACTTAGTCAAACCATCCTCTTTTGTACAAGTCTACTCTAGGATAACACAACTTCTTGGAATTTACAAGTGCATTATCACTTTTGTTTGACTTAACACACTTAGTCAAACTAACAATCCATCAATCCATCAATCTGATCAATCAACCTTAGCTTGGTTTTCAACAAAGTCCCAAAACAAAGCACTGATATCATCACATGTCCATATCCAAATCGTCAAAATCATGTGAAAAATTCAAAAACATTCAAAAATTCATCAAAAATCCAAAAAAATCCAAATCATATCAAAAATCCAAAACATCTCAAAAATCTAAAAAAATCAAAAATAGAGTCATCTTGCCAAACTACGTCGTCTCTAAGCTTGAACGTAGGCAAGGTTGATCTTTGATCATCCCCCGAGACATTTTAGGTCAATCCTAAGGCATCTGTCGCAATGGCAATCTGTTTGTCCATCTATTTCACATTTTAGGTTAGTTCTTAGGCGTCTGTCGCATTGGCAATCCATTTGCCCATCTAGTTTACATTTTAGGTCAGTCCTTAGACGTCCGTCACAATGGCATCTGTTCGTCCATCTATTTAGGCGTCCATCGCAATGGCATCCATTTGTCCATTTTTTTCACATTTTAGATCAGTCCTTAGGCATCTGTCGCAATGGCATCCGTTTTCCCATCTATTTAGGCGGCAGTTGCAGTGGCATTCGTTTGTCCATCTTTTTCACATTTTAGGTTAGTCCTTAGGCGTCTGTCACAATGGCATCTGTCTGCCCATCTATTTAGGCGTCCGTCGCAATGGCATATGTCTGCCCATCTATTTAGGCGTTCGTCACAATGGCATCCGTTTGCCCATCTATTTAGGCATTTGTCGCAATGGCATTCATTTGCCCATCTATTTCACACCCTAGGTGAGTCCTTTAGGCATTCGTCGCAATGGAATTATGTTTGCCCATCTATTTAGGCATTTGTCGCAATGGCAATCTGTTTGCTCATATATCTCATCAACATTCAAGTCAATTGTCGTCTGAACTACGTCGTCTCTGAGCTTAAACATAGGCAAGGCCATCCTTGATCGGCCCTCGAGACACAAAATCCAAAAAACATTCATAAAATCTCAAAAACCCAAAAATATTAGAAAATCCAAAAAATCAAAACAACCTCAAAACATTTCAAAACATCAAAAACATCCAAATATTTTTAAAAACCCAAAATGGTGCACCCATCCCATCTCGCTTTCACCCACAATAATCGTTTCTCATAATAAATCAATCGTCACTTTCATCCTTTGGTGAAGCAATCAGAAGCAAGTCTAGCAGATTCAAAAGTGAACACCTAATCGTCAAAGTCTCAAGTCTAGATTCGTAAGCAAGCAAGTTGGTCAACTCGGAGTATCAATAGCTTATCATCCAATCAATCTCATCAAAACCCTGATCACAACATGTCCTAGGAATGTGACCTTCCCGCAATGGACATCAGCATCAAGTAACCCCGTAGTTTAGCCTTGGCTAGTGGTATGAAGAACATTAACTTGTTTGTTTACTTTATCTGGTCTTTTTGACTTATCTTATTTTGCGCTCATTCTAAGGACCTCTCGATGATGCCTAAACAAAACAAGTTTAGAAAGAAAGGAATGGGGCAATGATCATTATCTTTTTTGTCTATTGTGCTTATTGGACGTTCTTGTAATATAACTTGGTGAATACTTGCTTTGTTGGGTCCATCCTAGCAAGGTTTATGTATGTCAAATGTGAACAAGAGCACTCCTATTTGATTGTCGAGTCAAAGTCCATCACACTACGCGCAACGCCACCCTGGTTCTTTATACCTTGATGCATCGCACCTATGTGTGTTATCAAACATAAGGAAAGTTATGCTCTTTATCTCTCCCATCCCTGGATAGACAATACATCATCATCAATCATCATCATATCCAATAAAGTCTCGACAACTAGTGGACTTGTTGGACTTCTGCGTTTTCTTGGATTCAAGGGTTGATCCCTCTCATTCTTCTATCCTCTTTCATGCTAACAATGCATCCATCCTGCATCCACACTTTCATCTTGCATATCATCATAGGACACATCATTCATCTCATTTTCATAATCATTTAAGTTGTTTAGGATAATATAAATTTGTTATTCTAAGCATCTTCCAAACATCTCATTGGCATCATCATTATCATATAGATCATATAGTCATAGCCATCCATACATTCATTTTGAACCTCTTTGTCGCGAGATTGACCTCAAATCGAATCTTTTCGCTCGATCTCTCGAGGGGGAAATGTACTAATGTACTTCTTTTCGCTCAAGCATCCAAAACAATCAGAATTTTTTTAATTTTGATGTCGGCAGAATCATTCTTTGAACCAATGCAACGAGTACATTGCTTCAAAGAGGGGCAAAATGTAGACATGCAAAACCAACATCATGCATCTCACTCTAATTAACAGTCAATTCTTCTATTAATCAATTAAAATATTGTATTGATTAATTCCCTAAGCTTCATCGTATTTAATTAAATAATTATTTAATTAAGTCCTTAAATTCTTCTCATTTGATTCAATAAATCAAAATGATTTAAATCAAATATCAAAACTCCTAAAATCCTCCAAGTTAATTAATCTGGATTAATTAACCTCTAATCATAATTACCCATTCTCTAGCTTTTGACTCAACTTGAGTCAAATCTAAACTCTCAACTAACCCACCCACTTGCACCAATAAATCATTTCTTTGATTTATTAATTCTTCTAATTACTTTCAAAAGGGCATCAAATGGAATATTCTATCAATTTGAATCTTCCCTCCAAAGGACTTGTCCCTTCCAACAAAGCATTAAATGCTCTTACACATGCTTTTACATGTCTCTTGCACAAGTCAAACTTGGCATTTAATGCATTTTCCATCCCCCCTAAACATGTCATTTCATGCAAAATTTAAATTTGAAATTGGCACATTAGCCAAAACTTGCACATTCCTCATCCTCTCAAATCTTGACGAGTGGCATCTTGTCATTGGCTCATGAATGATCCCACATTCATCAAAATCTCTCACTCTTCCAACATTGAATCTATAAAAATAACACAACAACATGATTTGAGAACAATACACTTTCATGCAAAGTTACTCTCTACATGTGAGAACTAATTTTGTCCACAATTACATGCATTTGCATTGGCAGCTTTTTCTTATCAGGGATTGGGAAAGGGCATCATTTCTACATCATGAGGAGCACCAATCCACTATGAGATAAGTTTGATTCATGTTATTGTGTCTTATTTAGTTTTCCTTGTTTTCTTACTTAACATGACTCAGTATTTCATAGAGATGTTGTTGTTTTCTTTGTTTTAAAGGACTAACCATGCTAAGGGTGTGTTTGAGTCTTTTTAAGCAATTTGCAAATTTCACCATCACATAATTGAAGGTTGTAATCAATTTCTTTGAGAAATAAGAATACTGATACTTTGCCCCATGGATGTTTCCTTGGCATATTGTCAAGGTTTTACCATTTAAATTTGTGTCTTGTTTATTATTTTGTTATTCCATTTTATTATCTTTTGTATTTCTTTCCATCTAACTTGTGTTATAATTATTTAAGTTTGTGGGTTTTATTTGTGTTTATGGGAAGCAATCTAGACATAATTTTAAAGCAGGTAGTCATACAAGCAAGGGTATTCTAGATTACATTCATTCAAATGTTTTTGGGTGTTTTACTTAAGCTCTTTTATGTTTAAACTACAAAGAGTAAAGAAAAGTCAACAACGCTAGTAAACTCTAATGATACTTCAATTGGCATATGCATCGAGTCTTGGTACCCTATTATGAACCCCTTTTGGTTTTTGAAGATTATTTTATGTTTGGGTTTTGTTTATCAATTAAGGGAAAGATGTTATTGCTCTTATCATATACTTTGGGGCCTTGTTGGTTGCATATTTTTATCTGTTTGAGTTGCCTTGTTGTCCCCTCATGGTGGTGTGAGGATGGTTTCTTCTTTCTAAAGGTATCCTATTTAGTCTTCAAAAAATGATAAATAGAAGAATAACAATAGAAACTTTGTAGAATAAGCAATCATTTGCACTCAAACAAATTGAATTGATTTACTAAAGCTCTTTTATGTTTAAACTACAAAGAGTAAAGAAAATGCAACAACCCTACTAAACTCTAATGATGCTTCAAACTCTCTTTGTCTCGCCCACTTTTGTACACTTTACCAGCAATAGATTTTTAAAATATCATAACCAATATTATCACTAATTCAAAAACACTCAAAATCCTTAACAAACATAAAAAAACATTTAAAAACCTTTAAAAAAATCTTGAAAGCAACAATATAGTTTTCACCTTCTTGCCTTATAAAGAATAAAAAAGGGTGCAAATTTTTGAAAGACAATATTTGAAGAATTAATTAAATCCCATATGTTTTAATATTTATTTGAAATTTCTCTATACATAAAATTAAAAAATGTCTGCTTTATTCATGGTTTCCTCCCAAATTACATCACATCTTAGCTTGTTTATACCATCAAATCATTTTCATTGTCGAGCAAAAATGAGAAGTTGAATAAAGTGTGTACAACATATAATCCATTTGCAAGGTTTTGTCTAGTTGTTGACTAAATTTAATCCATTAAGTAATAAAGACTTACTATTTGGAGAAAAATATATTTTAGATTTGATTTTAAAAAATATCAGTTTATGTATAATTTACTAAAGAAATAGAGTTGGTTAGATTCTTTAGTAAACAATACATCTTAAATAAGATAAATTATTTAAATACAAAAGAATGTAGCAGATTTCATCTCTAATGAAACTTAAATCAATATAATGTCCAAGTAGCGAGAAAATTTTCTTATTATTACTATACTATTGTACATTGTTTTTTATAAAGTAAGCAACATTTACAGGGCGTCATACCCTTTACACGTAAAACCCTTGGGGCCAAAAAAAGTTAGTTCAAAACTGGACATGAACTAGAAATAGAAACAAGATATGGATAGTCGATAGACCGCATGTCGAATGAAATACTAGGACTAAACAACCCCTGAATCATAGGGGACATATTTGACTCCCAAAACCGTGGCCCTTTTTTTTTTGCACAACAGACTAGGGAGGTTCGGAAATGAAGTCCGCTAAGCAAGACAATATGAGTGGTTCCTCCACAACCACCAAGGACAAAGAGTCACCACACAGTGAATCTGGCACTGTAGAAGAGGAGTCAAGAGCAATCAGAGGATCAACAAAAATGAACATCGAGGGATGGGTAGGCTCTGCCAACACAACGATAACAGAACGGGGCAACACTGGTTTCCACAAAAGGGATAGTCAGAGGAGGATCTTGGGGAGCCTCCAAGGAAGAAATAGCCAAGGGGATGTCCTCCCTGGAGGGACCATCTAAAGAGGGAGAGCCCACCGTGAGATGGTCTGAGAGAGCATTCTTCCACCAAATAGCAGTGCCCTTGCGGCGAGCAAGAGGGAAGTCAAAGGCCAAATGACCAACAGAGAAACACCTCTTGCATTGAAAAGGGAGCCCCTCATAGTCTAGAAGTTTCTTCCAAGGTTTCTCCTCCACCATCAAGACCATAGATTCCATGGAGAGATTTGGAGATGTCCAAATCGACTAAAATACGAGCCATCGTAGTATGCCCAAGATCCTGAGACGTAGAGTTCACTTTCAAAAAGAAACCAATGTCGTTGCCAATATCTTCAAAACAAGAATCCTCCCAAAATTGGAGAGGGAGGTTAACTTTATTACTAGATTAAAAAAATAGTGAACAAGGGTTTTAATTTTTCTTATTATTAGTAAACTATTGTACATATTATAGTATATTCATTTCCTAATTGATGAATTTATTTTCAGAGTGACTACAAGATTGATTTGTCACTTGCCTATTACAAGCAACAACTAAGCTTGCAAGTCAGCTGACTTCCATTTATTATTTTTGTATTTTTTGCCTACATTTCTTAATTAATCATAAATATATTTCAACTTAGATTAAAATATCTACTCATTATACATAAAACAATGGTTGATATTGTTGGCGTTGATACATATACCAAAAATGAAAAAGAAAATGTACCCAACATTGATATTGCTTCGAAAAACAACTTTTTCGGGTAGATTCATTTTACTATATTGTAGGGGATTGTTTGTTTGATAGTCTTCAACTATTGCTTCATTTTCATTATACTGCAAACGAATTACATAATGGATTAATTGATTACTTTTTGTTATTACTATCCAAACATGATTATGATGCATTACAAGCACTTGTACATGAATTGCATCCACAAATGTTGCATGAAATGTACAATCTATATGATGTAACAACTTATTTATCTAAAATGTGATTATCTGCGTCAAATACTATACTAGAATAGTATAGAGGACTTTGGGGTGACACATTTTGCGTACAATGGGTATCAAATTGGTTAAACATACCAATTGCATTATGGTCAACAACTACAAAGAAAAAGTATTTACATTTCAATAGCAATATTCAGAAAAGTTTGTATTCTATTTTATTTCATGATGAAAATCCAAATTCGGGTCATTACGAACCATTTCTTTGCAAAAAAGCTACAACAATTTATAGTCCTACAATATCAAATTATCTTTCTAATAATTGTGCAACATTAGAAACCTACTGGCAATATATTGCACCTGAAATGGAAGTAAATGGAATGAGAAAGACAACTATAATGACAAGGAATTGTGGTGAGAGCCTATTTAATTCAATATCTTATTTGATGAATGGAGAATTCGATACTCAATCATTAAGATTGTACATTGCACAATCTTTTTGTAATTCAACAAAAGGTAGTTGTACAAATGTCACCAGCTATCTAAAAGATTTACTGGAACAAGATATGTTACACACATTGCCACGTCTTACAGATTGCAAAGAGTATATTATCAACATGGCAAAGCCATATGTGGAAGGGAAAATTGGAGGATCATTTTTTTATAATGGTTAGCAACTATATTAAACATAAGTATTTGCTTATGGTCATCAAGTCGTAAACAAATTGAAAAAAAAATTAATAGCAATACAAGCACAAAAAATACATATAACATAATCTCTTTTATAATAAGTACCGAACATATACACTATGACCCACTAGAAGCATCTAATTTAATTGAAGGATTTCAAAAAAAAAACAACTTCTACATATTTCACTATAAAACTGGAAAGAAATAAACCAACGGAAAAAAATGGAAAATATCTTCAAAAGCAGTTAACAATAAAGTCCATCAACACAAAATTGTTGAAAGGAAAACAATATCACTTACTAAATTAAAGAGAAAACCATGTAATTATATAACAAGTAAAGAATAATTAAATACCATAATAGAAATAGATCGAATTCAACAACAAAAAAGAAAAATGGAAAAAAAATTTAAACCAAGTTATAGTAAGCTATATCACGCAAAAACTATTGAAAAGAAAACATCTCTCACTGAATTGAAAAAAAATTGTGTGTGCTTACAAACCAAATAAACCACATTATTCTAAGGAAAAGAATACAAAAAAAAGGAAAATCCAACACAAATATATTTCAAAGCAATTGAGGACACTCCTCAAAATGAATGCTATATTTGTCAATGGATCCAAATTCAGCATTTCATTAAAAATCTTAATGGAAGTGAGCAACAAACTTACAAAAGTTTCTCAAAAAGGGATACAATACATGCTTTTGAAAATGTATGCGAACATTGCAAAAAAATGCTACACAATGGTATATTACCATTGTTTTCTACACCGTGCAGTGAATAAGATGAAACAAGACACTTGACATTTTATCATCTATATCATAACTTGAGGAAAGACTTATATCATCACGGCTTGTTTTTTCCCAAATCAAACAATGGGGACACAAGAGATGTCAAATGGGATTAATTGGATCCATTATTAATGTCCCAACAAATATGAATATTATACAAATAATACTTCCATGATCAATTGATGAAACAATAACAATTGAGGTTGCACTAAAAAGGAGAGTTCAATACAAGAATCCATATCAAGTTGGTATTGTTCATCCTAAATTAGTAATGAAAGCATTAAAACTCCTATGTCAAAGACATTTATATAGAATAGAAAAAGTTTCTATAGACGATAGTTGGAAAAAATATACAAAAACATATAATAATTCTATTCAAACAAAACAAATGTCTAGTGATTCGCAGGGAAAACTTTAGTGGCGAATCTTCGCCAATTGGCGAATATTTGAAATTGGGACCTCCAAAAATGACGAATAATACAAATTAGAAAGGATGTTGAATCGCCAGGTTTTTACAAAAAAAAAAAAAAAATTGTCTCAATTAATTTGCCAATGCATTATTTTTTAAACGATGTGTCATTGGAATGATTCGCCAGTAGTTTATACTGTAATTACAGATATTAATTATATTTTCCATTAATTTTATATTCCTACAATTAATTTTTGGGAAATATCGCCACTAATAATAATTTACCTTTTCATTTTAGGGATATTTTAGCTTTGAATAAGTTTTTTATTTATTGCTATCGATTAGTTTTTTAATCAAATGGTTGCAAGTCAATACAATGATTTTATATGCACGTGCCTTTTAAAAAGGTTGTTGAGGCCCGAAATTTGATCTCCACCGTTCATTGTTTCCAATAGTTCATGACATACGTCATCATCGTTGTATCAGCGGGATATCCCCAAGTGTCCCACCAATGATGTTCACTCACGCCGATAAGGCTTCCATACTCCACCTGGGGTCCACCAAGGCACAGGTACACCACTTGTGTAATTTTGGAGAATCATGAAGGGAATCTACAATATTCGCGCCAAGCTCCTAGAAAGACATCTGATCAAAGCTCTATTTGATCTTCATCGTTCACTGTTGCCAATAGTTCATGGCATACATCATCATCATTGTATCGGCGAGACATCCCTAAGTGTCCCACCGATGATGTTCACTCACGTCGATATTCGCTCACGGAATGAACTTGCAGTCGTCCGATTTAAAAGCTAATCGATGGTAAAATTTTCAAGTTGCATTTAGTCTTACTTTTCAAGGAGCACATCGGGGCCGCTGTCCTCGGACCCCGCGAGGGGGCGTTGCCCCCTCGACCCTCGCAAGGGGCACTACCCCTTGAACCCATTGGTGGCTGCCGCCCCTAGGCCCCTACTTCAATATTAAAAAAAAAAATTAAAAATGGGGGAACTGTGCCGACCAACTATACAAATTTTTAAAGGAGAGATTCGCCATTATAATTAATCGTTTTAGTGATTATTCACTAGGATTCGCCACTGTGATTTTTTTTTTTACCAATTATTCATTAAGATTTGCCATGATTTTATAAATTTTTTAATAATGTGCATAAGATTCGCCAAGGAAAATTACTATTTTTTCAAATAAAAAGAAAGATTCGCCAGGATTTTACACCTTCGTTGAGGGGGGGCTTTCTTAAAGTTATCCTTGGTGATTCACATTCTAACAATCTACAAATAGAAAATGGAGATGGAGTGGAAACACATATTGATACTCTAATACATGAATTAACAAAATCTCGGTGTGTTTATGACTTCCATGATATAATAATTGAAATTGCACAAGGTGAAGGAAACCAACCTCTAGGAGTTTTTAGGGATAGATATGTAGAAGAAATGAACTTTCCAACACTTTTCTTTGTTAATCCACAAGATGAAGACATAACCAAAAATTTTAAGTATCAAAAAATTGCACAATGGGAGGGTATGTGCAAGATCATCATGGAAAAAATAGGCCTTTAAGTGGCAATAAAATTCAAAAAATCAGAGTTAGGCAACTTGACATAAAAATTTGAATAAGTTATCTATATTATTTCAAAAATATGTAAGAATAGAATCTGTAGCAAATTGGATGTAGTTTCTAAACTACTAGGTTTATTTAGAAAAATAAAAAAATTATTTGGTGAAAATTTAAAATTTCAATGCAGTAGTACTTAAATTTCAAGGAAAAAATAAGGTGTTTTTTTTACCACCCTAACCACAATAAAATGATAATATTTTTTTATAATATTTTAGATATAAGTAGGGGACTCATGTCCCGATGTGATGCATATTTTTTTGTAATTATTTTATAAGTAAATAATTAATTATGATTTTTTTATTACAAATTTTTAAAAATAAAAAAACTCGTATGTCTAACCACCTTAACTTGGTCAAAACTTCATGAAATTCAATTTTATTTTTCAATCCTATAGTATGCAAAACATAGAATGTGACGCATGTTTTGGATTCAAAAAATGTGATATTGTTTGAAAGTTATAGATGTTTTTTTCAATTAAGACTTTAATCGTAATTCAAATAGAAAATGAATAATTATTATTTATTAGATTCAAAGTAAAGCATAATTTATATTGGTGGAAAGTTGAGAATCTCCTTTAAAAACTTTTTTTGTTTCATCAATTTTGGGTTAAAAAAAAGGTCATCAACCACATGGGCCATCATATCACTTAGATATCACCACTTTTTGATCCATCATGATCCTGCACATACCCGAGAGGTCTTGCATTCAAGTGGTGATTTTGCAAGCCATACTACAAATTTATTTTTTAAAATAGTTTGTATCATTATAGAAAATTAATTTCAAGTATATCAATAAGAATTAGAAAAATTCAATTTAAAGGCCATACAGTGCTTACAAAATATTTCTAAAATCAAACATTGTATACATGGATTTCAAACATATATGTATCGTTTTGTATTACCTACAACAAATAAAAAAGAACATATTTGCAATGATAAGACAACTAGGTCGTCCAACTTTTTTCCTAACCCTTTCAACTGTAGAACACCAATAGACATCATTAGTATCAGCACTCACTAAGCTACACAACAATCAAATTGATAAAAGAAATTATACACTGGCACATGAAATTGATATTGATTCACTTGTTCAAAAAGACCCTATCACTTGCACTCGTTACTATAGACATAGAATAAATCATCTTAAAAAACTACTATGTAAGGATAATACAATTCTCGGACATATCAATGACTTCTTCTTTGTTATAGAATTCCAAAATAGGGGAAATCAGCACAATCATGCATTGATATGGGTTAAAGATGCTCCTATATATAGAAAATCAAATCCTCTACATATTGAACAATTTGTGGACAAATACATAACATGCAATACAAACACTCAATGAAAGGTTTGGTAAGTTACATCGACACTACCACACAAAAAGTTGTCAAAAAACAAAAAAATACACATTGTAGATACAATTTTCCTTTTCCACCTATGAGAAAGACAACTATACTAGACCCAATTACATCACTTATCATACCATTATAAATAATGCAGTTCAAGTATTTACAACTCTACAACAAAATAATTATGACCACTCTCACTTTTGATGATTTCTAAAATGAAATAAAAATACAAGAACCTAATTACATAAAAGGAATACAATCAACACTAACAAAACCAGCATTTTTTCTTAAAAAGAACCATCACATGCTTGGAATAAGTTTTGGTAAAAATATACCTGAATTATGGCAAGCAAACACTAATGCTCAATTTGTTCTCAATGCTTATGTTGCAGCAGCATATTGTTTATCATACATGACAAAAATTGGCAAATCTATTACGACATCTTTCAAAAGAATGCGAAAAGACCATGAGACAACAAAAATAGATGTTATGCAAATGATTCACAGTCTCAGAAATACTCTACTTAACCTACAACAAATGTTTACTCGGCTAGCAATACACATAGTACTCTCACTACCTTTAAATACAAGTTCTAAAATAGTTATTTTCATAAACACATCTCCACCAAAAGAACGTACATTTATTCTTAAGTCTAAATCATTTACTAAAATTTGAACCTAATGAGTCAAATCAAATAATGTGTAAATCAATCATAGATCACTACATTCAACGTCCAACAAATTTGAAACAAATTTGTCTTGCTCAATTTTCTTGAGAATATAGAATCAATAAAGGAAAAAAAGTAAAAGTAAAATAAATAGTATCATTAGATTTCTTAAATATAACAAGAACATTGATTATGACAACTACTGTAGAGAAAAACTATTATTATATGTACCTTTTCAGACTAGTGAAAATACAACAAAAGAAGGATTCAAAACAAATGAAGATACATACAATCTATTATGAAAAACAAACAAATATGAACTAGGATAAGTATAGATACAATTTCAATTCTACGTGGGGATATCTAGAAAAGGCATTTGAAAAAGTTGAAACAAATGAAAATACAAGTGATAATCTATTTAACAGAGAAAAAATTAAGTAACAACAAATCTGAAATATATGACCTAACTTCAGATTTACCATATTTACAACAAAAATAAAAAATAAATAAATTTGAGATTGGTTTTCAAGTTGTACAAAATCCAAATATTCAAGAAAACATTGAATACTATAAGCTACGGAAAACACTTAATAAAGAACAACAAGAAATTATAAAAGAAATTGCAATGAAACAAATAGATAAGGATAAGTAATTGTACCTTTTTCTTAATTGGTGGTGCTAGAACAGGTAAAAAATTTACCGCAAAAGCAATTTTTCAAATGCTACTACACATCTACAACTCAAGTATTGGTGCAGATCCGCTAAAGCATAAAGGACTAATAATGGCTTATACAGGAAAAGTAGTATACAATGTCGGTGGAACAACTATACACTTTGCACTTCTATTGCCCTTTAACAAGTCTATTTTCTTCCCACTTAGCAACAAAACCATAATTTCAATGCAAAAACATTATGAACAGTTACAAGTAATGCTCATAGAAAAGGCTTCTTTAATAGGTAGTCAATTCTTATATTTAATTGACAAAAGAATGAAAGAAACTAAGCATACCCCTACAAAATATTTTGGAGGCATTGACATAGTTCTCTATGGAGACTTCTACCAGGCACAACCAACCAATACAAGATAGCTTTATTTTTAACATCCTATTATTAGCAAAGAAAGAGTACCCTACACTTTTTGGACAAATATGATAAAATGCTATGATTTGAAAACAATTATGCGACAAAAAAATAAAAAAATTATCTCCATACTAAACAGAATACGGACCAATTCACAATCCAATAATGATATAGAATATCCTAATAATAATTGCATTAGCTCAGCTCCTATTAACCCCATCTTCCCATATCTTTTCTACATGAACAAGTTTGTAGCTATACATAATAATAATATGTTATCAATTGTTGTTGGGAAACCAATCATCATTAAAGAAATTTACGAAATCAATCAAAACCATGGAAATGTCCAAATAATTGATGTTGTTCATTTACACGAGAAGCGAAAGCTTCAATAAATAAAATTACAAAGATGATGTTTCTAAAAGAAATAATCATTAACAACAGACTAAGTTAGAAACTAACTAGATGACCATTAACAACACAAATAGAAAGATATTATACTAATACCCTCCCTTAATGGTCATCGTTCTGACTACCTAGAGAAATAACAGAGAAGGTTGCCCCCTTCTTCTCAGAATGCTTCTACAACAAAAGACAAGAGTCTGCTTCTGACTTTGCCACTTGAGATGAGTCTGCCACCAACCCTCCCAGAAACTGCAAAACTTCTAGATATACCCAAAAAACAACACCAATCGTCCAACCTGATGTTGGATAATAGAATTGTCTCTCCCTGTAACTAGAGACACGCCGAGAATAGTTGCCACGATTTTGAGGAAAAATCGACAAACTCTCCAAATTGTTGCAGATGAGTAAGATGCCCAAAAACAGACTACAAAAAACCACTAGTGCAGATGTTCACACAACTCCAAGTGCAACTAAAAACAGACTACAACAAAGTATGATTTTGGAGGAAAAATTCACCAAACCCAAAAATCCAAAGACTATAAATCATCGTTTTTTTCAAAAGAAACGGTAAAAACCCAAACACAATTTTTTAAGATAAAAATCGATCAAAACCGGACACCAAATAATTTTTGAGGGAAAAATTATTAAAACCCAACAAATAATTTTTTAGGACAATTATTAAAACCAAAAAAATAATTTGAGGACAAAATTATTAAAACCCTGAATTTTTAAGGAAAATTTTATGAAAACCCAAACATCGATGCATAGCAAACTGAAAACGACGCAGAAGACCCAATTTTCTGAAAATCTGTGAACACAAAGGGCGGCCAGGAAGGAAGAAAAACCCTCGATCAGAAAGGAAAATACAAGAAGTGCCCTAGATTTGTAGAAAAAACTTGACCAAGAAGAACGCAGGTAGAAAAACGAACAAAAAACACGCCCAAAAATGGTCGCCAAACTACAAGAAATCGTGCAAAAAAAGAAAGTGCGCCTAGAATGGGAGACAAAACACGATCACAAAGAACACGAAATCGCGGCCAAATGCAAATGAAAGTCGTGCCCAGAATGCAAATGGAAGTCATGCCAAAAAACTGATCAAATTCGTGCCCAGAAGATGAGTAAATTTGCACCCAAAAGTAGACGAAAACCAAGAAGGTCGCTAGTCAAAAAACCTGTCCAAGTGAGCAGAGAAAATTGCGGCCAAATGCAGATAGAAGTCACGCCAGAAAAAAGAAGAAATCACGACTAACTAAGCCACAAGCAGATTTCTAGGTTGCGTTGAAAGAACTAAGAAACGCGGGTTTGAGAGAAAAAAATAGGTCGTGAATGAAGAAAAACACGTGCCCAAAACACGTGAAAAGTCTACACAAATTTTTACTAGAGGCGCCCACAAATTTGCAACAAGAGGGTTGTGTTTTTTAGTGAGAAAAAACTCAAATAGAAACCCTCGAATTTTAACAAAGAAAAAGAGACGCAATTTTGACTCCTTCATTCTTTTATTTTTCAGAAGAAAAAAAAAATCCATGAATTTTAAAAAGAAAAAAATCAATTCACCCGCTCTGTTACCATGTTCAAATAATCAATGTTCATTTACACGAGAAGTGAAAGCTTCAATAAATAGAATTAGAAAGACAATATTTCTAAAAGAAACAATTGTTAACAACAGACGAAGATAGAAACTAACTAGATGACCATTAACAACACAAATAGAAAGATATTATATTAATAGGAAATACAACAACTTATCCAAACAAAAATCTACCAAAACAAATAATATTAAAAGTCAACATGTTAGTTGAGTTATATGCAAGGAATTATAATATGAAAGATGGATTGGTAAATGGTGCAGATGGTATTTTCAAAGCATACACAATCACAAACCAAGAAGATATACTATGGATACAATTCAATGACTCAAATATTGAACAATCGCAATGTCACAAACTACGACACTTATATACAAACATAATTTCAAAAGAATGGGTACCAATAGTACGAATAGCCAAACCTATTTCACAAATGAAAAATCCATCACATATTAAAATACATAAACAATTTCCTATACAACTAGCATGTGCACGAACAACTCATAGAACACAAGGTCTTACACTAGATGGAATTGCATTTGATCCATCACAAATCAAGTCACATGGACTAGTATATACAACACTTTCACGTGTTCGAGAAATGCAATCACTATACTTATTAAGTCCCCTTACAAAACAACATTTTAAAGTGAAAGACAAAATATTAAATGAAATGCACTAATTAAGTACCACAACAAAATGGAAACAAGAATGCAATAACCCAAAAATAGATGACAACATTGTAGTAAAATTTATATCTTTGAACACAAGAAGTCGAAAACCACATATCGATGACATTATTCATGATTAAGACTTCTTAGAATCAGACATAATATGCTTACAAGAGACCCGCACATCTGACTTGTACTATCACACAACTTACAAATTTTAATTCTATTTTTGTGTATCATTTTCATGGAGTGATGACTTCAATTAATAAACATATCCAAATTACTTATTCAAATCAATATATTTCAAACAATATCAAAGTTTTACAAACAAACTTGCTTATTTATAGCTTTCCAATCACAATAATTAACTTGTATTCACCACCAAACACAAAAGTCTATTCAATAATTGATATTATACAACAATCGTTGGCCAATGTTCAATTGAATAATAATATACTAATTCTTGGAGATTTTAATATCAATATGGAAAATGACAATATAAATACAAAAGAATTAGAAACATTTATTGATAACAAAAAATATACATTTCTTACTTGATATAAATAATGGTGTACCAAAATCAATTATTGACCATGCTTGGTCAAACATTAACAAAACATATTACAAACTATTCAAAATAGATACATATTGGAGTGACCATGATACTATTTGTCTATTTCTTTATTCAATAAAAAAAATATACTAAAATAATTTTTAATTTAAATTCAATATTACTCATACTATAGTCCTCCAATTGTGAAGTAAAAAATATAGTAAGAACTTACATTATGCTTACATTTTGTCTTTTTATTTTTTAAACATTTTGATATTTATAATTACCTAACAAATGTGTTTCCTGTAACAGGTTTCTATTGTCTCATTTCATTTCAAATGAAGAGCTCCAAAAGAATAGAAAAAACAAAAATATTGGACAAGGACAACAAGTCAAAATGTAAGTATCCTTTCATATAAATATTTTACAAAATTTCACAAACATTATTTAATTTCAATTTTTTTTAAACATTTTCAATATAAGCCTTATAAACACTACTTTACATTTTTTTTAGGCCAAAAAGGGAACATAGAAAAATAGTTTCAATTGAAGAACTTAATGCTCATAGAATCGGTGAAGTGTTTGAAGGCAATGTCATAATAATATATAAAACTCAGCTTGACAAAAACAAGAATTCAATAAAGTCTTTCGAGCCGACCTTATCGATATCAAAGGAGAAATAGTAGTGACCTTAAACTTAACAAGAAATTTCATTCAAATGTTTCAACAAATGATATTTCCAAAAGCAAGTATTTGTATAACAACTTTTCAAATTGCTCCAAAAACAGGTTATGATCACGGTGACTGTGATTTAATTCTGCTATTAACTCAAAACGTTGTCATTGAAAGTATTCCTAGAGTTTGCAAAGAATATACTTTCATACCAAGCACAACCATCAAGCACAAAACAATACACAGTTGGAACAATAGGTGCAATTGTTCTTGCATGCAAAAGGACACCTTACAACTTTGTCCTAGATATAAAAGATGGAAACAGTGTCATTGAAAGTATTCCTAGAGTTTGCAAAGAATATACTTCCATACCAAGCACAGAACAATACACGGTTGGAACAATAGGTGCAATTGTTCTTGCATGCAAAAGAGCACCTTACAACTGTCCTAGATATAAAAGATGGAGAAACTAAGTATAATCACACACATGTAATTTATAACTTTACTATTCTACTTGCTATATAAAATATAAATTCTACTCTAATTTAATCCCCACTTCGTATCAATACAGATGAATAACGTTTTGTTTTTCTAATAGATACATCTGCACGCAAGCCTCACACAACAATACATAGTAATTGAAGATCATGTTCAAATCAAAGATTATCCTTTGATATTATTCAAAAATATTGTGAAACGAACATGCACAAAAGATTGTGCTTTTCGCACTTCCAAGTCTACATATATTGTACCACTTGCAAACAAGGTAACCTTCAACCAACTACACAAGTTGCTTCACTCAACATATCAAGTAATTTCTTATTTAATTTCTTTAAACATTTCTCTCATTACAATTGATATAGTAAAATTTAAATCTAGATTAATAAAATTGTTTTATTCCTAACAACTTGCAATTAGTATTACTTTAATACAATTCTTTTCTTGAAAATTATATTCAGTTACTTTGAATTAATTTTACAGGTCTATGGAGTATTGAAGGTTGGTAATCCTTTTTCTATACCATTCAAACCTATTTGCACAAAATGCAACTACACTTTTTCTAACTATGGAGCACTTAAAAATGACATTGGACATTCCAAAAAGTGCAACCAAGATATAGTATACATACCGTCATTCTCTAAAGTGCATCATAACAATTGAAAACAAAATTATATTGTAATTCTCACTTGAAAATGACATGTTCATCTGTTTGCAGCTACAACTTGGACAAACAAGTTATGAAGAGTATATCAAAACATGACAAAAAATATCTTCATCATATGTGGCTCACAAGCTAAAGGTACATTTACTTTAGATCAGAACAATATAATCTCTGACTTGCAACAAAATCACGTAACTACACATGCATCATCATCTCAGGTATGCAAACTATTTTATCATTATTATTTTTACTTATAATTTACTTTAAATTTTATTAAAAAAAATTATTCTAATAGATATTTTCATTTTATAGATAACACAAGTCTGATTTGCGACCTATTCTACAATATGACTTCCCAACATATACATACAGATGATAACAAACTTGCTATTGTTTTATACTAGTTTTTCAGTTAACTTACTTTTGGAGCAATACCAAATACAATATGTTTAATGTAATTTACTGTAACTTCACACTCAACATGATACTTTGAACAATCTATCTTCTCATACATTATAAGACTTGTATACTTTGTTGTTTAACAATATAAAACATAATTTTGACTTGTAATTATAAAATGTTCTATTATATATTTCTTTTCTACAATAATTTTGCGACCAATTGCACAATCTGACTTCCCAACATATGCATACATAACGATATATATGTTTACTTTACTTTGTAAATTCAATATTCACTCAACAATATCTGCTCAAAAAAATGATTTGATAGCCTTTACCAATTTTACTTTCTACTTCTAATAAATCAAACTATCAATAAACTTAATCATGTCACCATGCTATTATACTCCCTGTTTGCTACAAGCGATTTTGCTGAATGGTTTAGGTGCTTTATTAAACCAGTTACTCTCCAATCATTTATTTTTTTCCCTCGTAATATTTGGTTTCTTAAATGAGCACAACTCAAAAATAAAAGAAGACCAAATAGCATTGACAAAATAATGAACAACATTAAATTATTCAACTTAACACAATTTAGCAATATAAATAGAAAAATTATAATTGTTGTATTGATTATGGGGAAGGAAAACAGTGTATAACTATTCAGTTTAATCAATTGTTTATAATATATCTTGCTTAATATTCTAGAACCCATTTATGTTTCATTTATATGTATCTATATTTTTTTTTAAAGAACCTGGAAATATCATTTTCTGCTCTACAAAAAACCATATACAACTGCAACCTAACATTCATAGTTTTAGTTCTCTTTGGAATGGCCGCTTAGAAATACTTTAAAAAGGCCATAAAATCAGATTGGGTCAGCATAATTTGCTGCAGGATTCTACAATGGGAAACCATTTTTCAGACATTTTGCATTCCATAAAACTCTAGATTTTAATCAATTAATATGGAGGTCATCTATCGTTGCAAATGAGTAAACACCATCATAATTCACTCTTAATAAAGCATCTACACCATTCACCAATATCGTCTGTAGCAAACAGGGAGTATAATAGCATGGTGACAAGATTAAGCTAATTCACAGTAGTAGAAAGTAAAATTGGTAAAGACTATCAAATCATTCTTTTGAACACAAATTGTTGAGTAAATATTGAATTTACAAAGGAAACTAAACATATATATTGTTATCATATGTATGCATATGTTGGAAAGCCAGATTGTACAATTGGTAGCAAAATTATTGTAGAAAAGAAATAATATAATAGAACATTTTATAATTACAAGTCAAAATTATGTTTTATATTGTTAAACAACAGAGTATACAAGTCTTATAATGTATGAGAGGATAGATTGTTCAAAGTATCATGTTGAGTGTGAAGTTCCAGTAAATTACATTAAACATATCATTTTTAATATTGCTCCAAAATTAAGTTAACTGAAAAACTAGTATAAAGCAATAGTAAGTTATCATCTATATGTATATTTTGGGAAGCCACATTGTAAAATAGGTAGCAAATCAGACAAATGTTATCTGTAAAACGGAAATATCTATTAGAATAAATTTTATTAATAATAATAGATTGCATACCTGAAATGATGGTGCATGTATAGTTACATGATTCTCTTGCAAGTCAAAGATTATATTGTTCTGATCTAAAGTAAATGTACATTCAGCTTGTAAGTCACATATGATGAAAATATTGTTTGTCTTGTTTTGTAAATACTCTTCATAACTTATTTGTTCAAGTTGTGGCAACAAACATATGAACATGTCATTTTCAAGTGAGCATTGCAATATATTTTCGTTTTCAATTGTTATAATGCACTTTAGAGAATGATGGTATGTGTATATTGTATCTTGATTGCACTTTTTGCAATGACCAATATCGTTTTTAAGTGCTTCATAGTTAGAAAAAGTGTAGTTGCATTTTGTGCAAATAGGTTTGAATGGTATAGAAAAAGGATTACCAACCTTAAGACTCCATAAACCTGTAAAATTAATTTAAAGTAATTGAATATAATTTCAAAGAAATGAATTGTATTAAACTAATACTAATTGCAGGTTGTTTGGATTAAACCGTTTTATTCATCTAGATTTAAAATTTACTATATCAATGGTAATGAGAAAAATACTTAAAGAAGTAAAATAAGAAATTACTTGATATGTTGAGTGAAGCAACTTGTGTAGTTGGTTGAAGGTTTCCTTGTTTGCAAGTGGTGCAATATATGTAGACTGGGAAGTGTTAAAAGCACAATCTTTTGTGTCTGTTTGTTTCACAATATTTTTGAATATTATCAAAGGATGATCTTTGATTTGAACATGATCTTCAATTGTTATGTACTGTTGTATGAGGCTCGCATGCAAATATATCTAATAGAAAAAAAAAATGTTATTCATCCGTATTGATAGGAAATGGGAATTAAATTAGATTAGAATTTATATTTTACAGCATGTAGAACAATAAAGTTATAAATTACCTGTGCATGATCATACTCAGTTTCTCCATCATTTATATCTAGGACAAAGTTGTAAGGTGTCCTTTTGCATGCAAGAACAATTGCACCTATTGTTCCAACCGTGTATTGTTTTGTGCTTTGTTGTAAAAGTCTGATGGTTGTGTTTGGTATGAAAGTATATTCTTTGCAAACTCTAAGAATATTTTCAATGACACTGTTTTGAGTTAATAGTAGAATTAAATCATAGTCACTGTGATCATAACCTGTTTTTGGAGCGATTTGAAAAGTGGTTATACAAATACTTGCCCATAGAAATATCATTTGTTGAAATATTTGAACAAAATTTCCTATCAAGTTTAAGGTCTCTATCATTTCTTCTTTGATATTGGTAAGGTCGGCACGAAAGACTTCTACTAAATTATTGTTTTTGTCAAGCTAAGTTTTATATATTACTATGACATCGCCTTCAAACAGTTCACCGATTCTATAAGCATTATGTTCTTCAATTGAAACTGTTTTTGTAAGTTCCTTTTTTGGCCTAAAAAACAATGCAAAGTAATATTTATAAGGTTTATATTGAAAACATTTTTTTTAAAATTGAAATTAAATAATGTTTGTGAAATTTTGTAAAATATTGATATGAAAGGATACTTACATTTTGACTACTTGTCCTTGTCCAATAATTTTGTTGTCTCTATTCTTTTGGAACTCTTCATCTGAAATGGAATGGGACAATAGAAACATGTTAAAAGAAACACATTTGTTAGATAATTATAAATATCAAAATGTTTAAAAAATAAAAAGACAAAATGACATAATGTAGGTTCTTACTATATTTTTGACTTCACCATTGAAGGACTACAATATGAGTAATATTAAATTTATATTTAAAATTTATTTTAGTATATGCTATTTTTTATTGAAATAAGAAATAGACAAATAGTATCATGGTCCCTCCAATATGTATCTATTTTGAATATTTTGTAATATGTTTTGTTAATGTTTCACCAAGCATGGTCAATAATTGATCTTGGTACAACATTACTTATATTAATTAAGAAATGTATATTTTTGTTATTAAGAAATGTTTCTAATTCTTTTGTATTTGTATTGTCATTTTCCATATTGATATTAAAATCACCAAGAATTAGTATATTTTATTCAATTGAACATTGGCCAACGATTGTTGTATAATATCAATTATTGAATAAACTTTTGTTTTCGGTGGTGAATACAAGTTAATTATTGTGATTGGAAAGCTATGAATAAGTAAGTTTGTTTGTAAAACTTCAATATTGTTTGAACTGTATTGATTTGAATAGGTAATTTTGATATGTTTTTTAACTGAATTCATCACCCAATGAAAATGATACATAGAAATAGAATTAAAATTTGCAGTTTGTGTGTGATAGGACAAGTCAGATGTGTGGGTCTCTTGTAAGCATATTATGTCTTATTCTAAGAAGTCGTAATCATGAATAATATCATCGATATGTGATTTTGGACTTCTTGTGTTCAAAGATAGAATTATTAGTGCAATGTTGTCATTTATTTCCGAGTTATTGCATTCTTGTTTCCATTTCGTTGTGGTACTCAGTCAGTGCATTTCATTTTATTTTTTTTGTCTTTCACTTTAAAATGTTGTTTTGTAAGTGGGTTTAATAAGTATAGTGATTGCATTTCTCGAACACGTGAAAGTGTTGTATATACTAATCCATGTGATTTGATTCCTGATGGGTCAAATGTGATTCCATCTAGTGTAAGACCATGTGTTATATGAATTGTTTGTGCACATGCTAGTTGTATAGGAGATTGTTTATGGATTTTAATGTGTAATGGATTTTTCATTTGTGAAATAGGTTTAGCTATTCGTAGTATTGGTACCCATTCTTTGAAATTATGTTTGTATATAAGTGTCGTAATTTGTGACATTACGATTGTCCAATATTTGAGTCATTGAATTGTATCCATACTATATCTTCTCGGTTTGTGATTGTCTACGCTTTGAAAATACCATTTGCACCATTTACCAATCCACCTTTCATAATATAATTCCCTACATATAACTCAACTAACATGTTGACTTTTAACGTTATTTGTGTTAGATTTAGGATCAGAAATGAAAGCAATCAGAAAATGCAACACATAAGACAATGAACACAAGAAGATACCCTAGGAAAACCCTCCTACTCGAGGGAGAAAAACCCAGCAAATATATCTCTTATATATTGAAGGAATAAGAGCAGAAATCTGCTTACAACTCAGGCCCAACACAATGTCGAATTTGATACAATGAATACAACACCTCCAGATGTAAAGATACAAATGAATATGTTTCTCCTTGAATCGGTCTACAATACAAAATGATGATCTGCTGCTACAAGATGATGATATGCTGCTCAAGTATGAACTTCTTCTAGGAATGCGAATTATGATGAATGAACTTGATGATCAAATGAATGATCATCACCTTGTATTTATACAAAACTAGGTGACTCTTCATTTGCCACTTTTAAGAAACAGGGTGACTTTCATAAAATTTGATATATATAGCAAGTCCTGACTTGCTCCTTGGTATTATTTATCCATCATTGTTAAGGATCGTATATATACAAGCAGGTCTGATTATGTTTGTCAAAGATGTTTCTCCAGATTTCTATCTCTTGATGTCGAATGTGCTGATTGCAGAACATTAATAGATTTCGATGTCTGCATATCACGAATGAAACTTCCTTTTATATGTTTAGGAGACCTGCATTTAATTAAGGGGTAAGAGCGACGGTTCTCCAATGCGATTTCAAGGTCTCAGATATCACTTGGTAATTTGAAACCTTTATAGTGTTTAGGGAGGACCTGCCACTTCATGGGGTGCATCTCTGAGAGGACAAGCAACTCATTACGTGGAGACACGGCCCACCCAAGGGATGTGTCCCATGCCAGACCCACAACCGATTACCATTCGGTTAGTGTTATTTAACACACACATAACCTTATATGTGGTGAGTGCATAAGTTCCGAATTATTAAATGCAGAAATAACGTTTCATTTTATTTAATACGAATTTATATATATTTATGCTCATAAATTCGATTTCCAGAAATATGAAAATAAGGAGGATAATCTTGATCATATATAAATAACGAAGATGCTTTCAGCATTTGTTATTTATATCTGACCGCAGCTATCATCCATTAACACTCCCTCTTAGCTAGGGAAGATATTTCAAATCAAATAAGTAGAGATATCACCTTAACACGTGATATCTAAGATGGTATGATTTCTCAATATTGTCAAGTCACATGACATTCTCCATAACACATCTCCATTATACAACTCTCCCTCTTTAACTAGGGAGGATAACTTCCAAAAGTGATATCACCTAACTCGTGATATCAGAAGATATGGTATGCTTCTGAAAGTGTCAAGTCACATGACATTCTCCATAACACATCTTCATTATTCAACACTCCCTCTTCAACTGGAGAAGATAACTTCTATCAAGTAAAATTGATATCACCTAACTCGTGATATCAGAAGATATGGTATGCTTCTGAAAGTGTCAAGTCACATGACATTCTTCATAACATATCTTCATTATGGTATGTGCACTGACATCGAGTCACATGATGTCTACCATAATTCATGGCATATCCACGGATATATAAATATCCACCATGATTATCTCTTAAGGATCACAATGATCTTCAGATGACATCAAGTCCCATGATATCCATCAAGGTGTCCAAGAGATACTATCATGACATGTCCACAGATATCAAGTCACATGATATCTATCATGATAGTTTATCATTGTAGAGTCATCACTTTACAATGTCAAATACAAGTGTTCATTATTAGAAAGATCGTCACCTTTCAATAATGTACACATGGGGAGTAGGCCCATAGGGTCATGGAGTCACACACATGACAAAAGAGTTTACACATTAAACATCTTTATATATTAGTACAACTTATAAACAAATTTGAATTTCAAACATAATATCAAATTACATACCAAGTTTTCTTCCCGAAGAGTTCAACCTTAACTCTGGAGAGAAGTTGTTGAGTATGTCTGCTGTTTAAACATTTGAACTAATATACTCCAACTGGATCACTTTCCTTTCCACCATATCTCTTACATAAAGATAGGGGATCTCAATGTGCTTAGATCAAGGAGTCCCACAAGCAATTTACGAAGCCAAATTGCTTCTCTTGCCCCCATAGAGGCTGCATTGTAATCAACTTCTGTCGAGCTTTGTGCTACAAAAGACTTTTTTCTGAACTGGCTTAGAGCATTCACTAGGACCTTCCATCTGTTGCTTGAGTGCTCTATCAACTGAGCTACTGGCCCCTTGTGGCTAGCCCATTATTAGACCGAGTGTGGCTTATATCCAACACCCCCCCTTTAAGCCATACTGCGGGTGCTGGGGCTCTTCTGTAGTTAGATCCTAGGACCTGTTGTCATGGAGTCTCTCAACATGACGCCTCATCTCAGTCTCAGAGATGAACAAGGGCTTTCACCTTATATCTCTCTATCTCAGAGATTTATGCATTACAACAAGTGAAGATGTGACTCCCTCTGAAGCTCTAAGTACTTGTATTAGCCTCCTGACCTCCTTGTCCAAAAACGGCTGTAATACTTGCTTTTAGAGAAATAATTTCACACCTTTGTAGAGATTCAGGGCTGTTCTCTTCAACCTCATCCCAGATCACTCTACTATGAATAGGTTTGCGGAGCTACCAATGCTAAATCTAGGTTGACTGACATGAGCAATTCTGATCTCAATTATTGAAGAGGTACTTCAAAAATTTAACATCTATCCTTGCAACATTGAATCATAGAACTCCCTCTGAAGGTTAATGCTCCCTCTTTGAAGAGATGTCCTCAACCATTCACACAGTCTCAAGGCTGCAAGCAAAGTCTCCATTTTTCAACCTATAGGATGCATCAAGCCTTTCATGGAAGTAATCTCTTACACTTCTTTATTCGTCCTAAAAACATTAAGAAGAGATTACTAATAAATCATGGGACTCAACTATCTCAAATAGACGTACCATAACTAGGAGCATACATGATTGACCATCTCAATGTTATAGCATGAATTTGGAAGAGCTAATCTCAAAAAAAAAACAATCTTCACAAATTAGCATGATACAACTTGTGATGAAAAAAAAAAATCTTATCACAGTGATTACTATTTACTGGTCACACATAATCCTAAGTAAATAATGTCAGATTTGCACCACTCAGCAAACTGAATTTTAGCCCAGAATGGTAATTACAAACTAAACAAAGAATACTTATCTTTTAAATATTATGAAGAGTGGACACAGTACGATACGCTGCTCTTGGGCTCAGATCAGTCCACCAAATTCAATGCTCGAACACAGGCCCTTTGCAGGGTTAAATTTGGACATGGTCTTTGACCGTTCAAATTTACGATGCACTCCATATTTAGCTGTAATCCACCAATTTATGAAACGGATGCAGTACACCTCGATGAAATCATATGGTTGCAGCCATCAAACTCAGACATCATCCATTAGCAACTCGAATTGACAGTAGATAAGCTCTTGACTGTAATGTCGTAAAGACCATTGATGTCCAACATGACTGTAAGGACGTACATAGTCCTCCAAATTGGGCCAAACCACGTCATCACTGAACTCTGTCAATAAGTCTGAATTTGCTAGATAACAGGTTCTTCATTTATCGACTTGAAGCAAACATCCAGGCAACACTCAACAGGATAAAATAAATTATTTCCTTGATGATCCAATATGTGACAACAGTAGAGAACCGCACCTCTCAAAATACATGAGTACTCAGACCTTTAAATAATCATATGCTTATAGATAAGCCCAACTCCAAGGCGTTAACAACCAACATCATGAATATTGGCCAACTAGAGAATAGAGACAACCATGGAAATTTTCGACATCATAGGATACAAAATGCCCGCACATGAGAAGAGTTTGTCCGATGTGTTTAGGAATTATGGTGCTGGCATAAAGTAATCTTGCGTCTCATGAAAAGAACACTTCCCATATTCTCAATATTGGAAACTCGACAAATGGTCATTGATGCTCTGAGATCGCAAGCAGTCATTCAGGATGATGACTTTTGATGATAACATTCCTGTCGCCAATCCTCCACGAAGTCATCGAGACAGACCGCACAATCGGAGCACTTGGTTGGTGCTTTGAGACGCTTCACCAGGTTGTAGCTGAAAATGGGAAAGTTCTCGATGACCACCCGCTCTATACCCCAGGTCGCTTCCCAGTTGAGGACCTCCATGACCGTTCCGGCGCTCTCCTGTGATGTCCTAGTTCGTGCGTTGACGTCAGGTGAAGATGGATAAAAGCCACATAAAAGAAGCCAAATAGCACGGGGATGGTAAATGGCAGCGAAGAACTGAACGGGCACTTGTGATCGCGGAAGCTACAGATGGAATTATTCGTATCGTTGTTGGCTACTAAGATCACTACTTTCAATTGCGTAACAAGAGAAGATTGTCTCCTGGGTTGCTCTGCTCGGCCCTGGAGAATAAGCGATGAAGGCTCTGTCGCCCTTATAGTGGCGTCGACGCCTAAGGTATATCCGCATGGAGATAGTGACCTGGAGGAGCCCATCACAAGGTAATTCCGAGCTTCAATGTTTTGTAAGACAACTCACAGGTCAGACAAAGGATGCTAAAGCCGTGGAAGAGAGACGGAATCATAATTGAAGCTACAGCCTACGGGTGATGTTGCACGCACGAAAACAATTTCACAGGCTCAAGACAACTTCAACTTCCGGATACTCCACGCATGACAGAGAGTCGCGAAAACTCCAGCTAATGCGGAAGCAACTCTCGAAGATTACCTTATGCTGTTTAATGCATTTCTGCTTGATGAATTTCAATCAGATCTTTTCCCCGCTCTGATACCATGTTAAGGATCGTATATATACAAGCAGGTCTGATTATGTTTGTCAAAGATGTTTCTCCAGATTTCTATCTCT
>CM021109.1:187808998-187884219 GCA_007115665.2 Sequoiadendron giganteum | reverse complement strand
GGAAGGAAGAAAAACCCTCGATCAGAAAGGAAAATACAAGAAGTGCCCTAGATTTGTAGAAAAAACTTGACCAAGAAGAACGCAGGTAGAAAAACGAACAAAAAACACGCCCAAAAATGGTCGCCAAACTACAAGAAATCGTGCAAAAAAAGAAAGTGCGCCTAGAATGGGAGACAAAACACGATCACAAAGAACACGAAATCGCGGCCAAATGCAAATGAAAGTCGTGCCCAGAATGCAAATGGAAGTCATGCCAAAAAACTGATCAAATTCGTGCCCAGAAGATGAGTAAATTTGCACCCAAAAGTAGACGAAAACCAAGAAGGTCGCTAGTCAAAAAACCTGTCCAAGTGAGCAGAGAAAATTGCGGCCAAATGCAGATAGAAGTCACGCCAGAAAAAAGAAGAAATCACGACTAACTAAGCCACAAGCAGATTTCTAGGTTGCGTTGAAAGAACTAAGAAACGCGGGTTTGAGAGAAAAAAATAGGTCGTGAATGAAGAAAAACACGTGCCCAAAACACGTGAAAAGTCTACACAAATTTTTACTAGAGGCGCCCACAAATTTGCAACAAGAGGGTTGTGTTTTTTAGTGAGAAAAAACTCAAATAGAAACCCTCGAATTTTAACAAAGAAAAAGAGACGCAATTTTGACTCCTTCATTCTTTTATTTTTCAGAAGAAAAAAAAAATCCATGAATTTTAAAAAGAAAAAAATCAATTCACCCGCTCTGTTACCATGTTCAAATAATCAATGTTCATTTACACGAGAAGTGAAAGCTTCAATAAATAGAATTAGAAAGACAATATTTCTAAAAGAAACAATTGTTAACAACAGACGAAGATAGAAACTAACTAGATGACCATTAACAACACAAATAGAAAGATATTATATTAATAGGAAATACAACAACTTATCCAAACAAAAATCTACCAAAACAAATAATATTAAAAGTCAACATGTTAGTTGAGTTATATGCAAGGAATTATAATATGAAAGATGGATTGGTAAATGGTGCAGATGGTATTTTCAAAGCATACACAATCACAAACCAAGAAGATATACTATGGATACAATTCAATGACTCAAATATTGAACAATCGCAATGTCACAAACTACGACACTTATATACAAACATAATTTCAAAAGAATGGGTACCAATAGTACGAATAGCCAAACCTATTTCACAAATGAAAAATCCATCACATATTAAAATACATAAACAATTTCCTATACAACTAGCATGTGCACGAACAACTCATAGAACACAAGGTCTTACACTAGATGGAATTGCATTTGATCCATCACAAATCAAGTCACATGGACTAGTATATACAACACTTTCACGTGTTCGAGAAATGCAATCACTATACTTATTAAGTCCCCTTACAAAACAACATTTTAAAGTGAAAGACAAAATATTAAATGAAATGCACTAATTAAGTACCACAACAAAATGGAAACAAGAATGCAATAACCCAAAAATAGATGACAACATTGTAGTAAAATTTATATCTTTGAACACAAGAAGTCGAAAACCACATATCGATGACATTATTCATGATTAAGACTTCTTAGAATCAGACATAATATGCTTACAAGAGACCCGCACATCTGACTTGTACTATCACACAACTTACAAATTTTAATTCTATTTTTGTGTATCATTTTCATGGAGTGATGACTTCAATTAATAAACATATCCAAATTACTTATTCAAATCAATATATTTCAAACAATATCAAAGTTTTACAAACAAACTTGCTTATTTATAGCTTTCCAATCACAATAATTAACTTGTATTCACCACCAAACACAAAAGTCTATTCAATAATTGATATTATACAACAATCGTTGGCCAATGTTCAATTGAATAATAATATACTAATTCTTGGAGATTTTAATATCAATATGGAAAATGACAATATAAATACAAAAGAATTAGAAACATTTATTGATAACAAAAAATATACATTTCTTACTTGATATAAATAATGGTGTACCAAAATCAATTATTGACCATGCTTGGTCAAACATTAACAAAACATATTACAAACTATTCAAAATAGATACATATTGGAGTGACCATGATACTATTTGTCTATTTCTTTATTCAATAAAAAAAATATACTAAAATAATTTTTAATTTAAATTCAATATTACTCATACTATAGTCCTCCAATTGTGAAGTAAAAAATATAGTAAGAACTTACATTATGCTTACATTTTGTCTTTTTATTTTTTAAACATTTTGATATTTATAATTACCTAACAAATGTGTTTCCTGTAACAGGTTTCTATTGTCTCATTTCATTTCAAATGAAGAGCTCCAAAAGAATAGAAAAAACAAAAATATTGGACAAGGACAACAAGTCAAAATGTAAGTATCCTTTCATATAAATATTTTACAAAATTTCACAAACATTATTTAATTTCAATTTTTTTTAAACATTTTCAATATAAGCCTTATAAACACTACTTTACATTTTTTTTAGGCCAAAAAGGGAACATAGAAAAATAGTTTCAATTGAAGAACTTAATGCTCATAGAATCGGTGAAGTGTTTGAAGGCAATGTCATAATAATATATAAAACTCAGCTTGACAAAAACAAGAATTCAATAAAGTCTTTCGAGCCGACCTTATCGATATCAAAGGAGAAATAGTAGTGACCTTAAACTTAACAAGAAATTTCATTCAAATGTTTCAACAAATGATATTTCCAAAAGCAAGTATTTGTATAACAACTTTTCAAATTGCTCCAAAAACAGGTTATGATCACGGTGACTGTGATTTAATTCTGCTATTAACTCAAAACGTTGTCATTGAAAGTATTCCTAGAGTTTGCAAAGAATATACTTTCATACCAAGCACAACCATCAAGCACAAAACAATACACAGTTGGAACAATAGGTGCAATTGTTCTTGCATGCAAAAGGACACCTTACAACTTTGTCCTAGATATAAAAGATGGAAACAGTGTCATTGAAAGTATTCCTAGAGTTTGCAAAGAATATACTTCCATACCAAGCACAGAACAATACACGGTTGGAACAATAGGTGCAATTGTTCTTGCATGCAAAAGAGCACCTTACAACTGTCCTAGATATAAAAGATGGAGAAACTAAGTATAATCACACACATGTAATTTATAACTTTACTATTCTACTTGCTATATAAAATATAAATTCTACTCTAATTTAATCCCCACTTCGTATCAATACAGATGAATAACGTTTTGTTTTTCTAATAGATACATCTGCACGCAAGCCTCACACAACAATACATAGTAATTGAAGATCATGTTCAAATCAAAGATTATCCTTTGATATTATTCAAAAATATTGTGAAACGAACATGCACAAAAGATTGTGCTTTTCGCACTTCCAAGTCTACATATATTGTACCACTTGCAAACAAGGTAACCTTCAACCAACTACACAAGTTGCTTCACTCAACATATCAAGTAATTTCTTATTTAATTTCTTTAAACATTTCTCTCATTACAATTGATATAGTAAAATTTAAATCTAGATTAATAAAATTGTTTTATTCCTAACAACTTGCAATTAGTATTACTTTAATACAATTCTTTTCTTGAAAATTATATTCAGTTACTTTGAATTAATTTTACAGGTCTATGGAGTATTGAAGGTTGGTAATCCTTTTTCTATACCATTCAAACCTATTTGCACAAAATGCAACTACACTTTTTCTAACTATGGAGCACTTAAAAATGACATTGGACATTCCAAAAAGTGCAACCAAGATATAGTATACATACCGTCATTCTCTAAAGTGCATCATAACAATTGAAAACAAAATTATATTGTAATTCTCACTTGAAAATGACATGTTCATCTGTTTGCAGCTACAACTTGGACAAACAAGTTATGAAGAGTATATCAAAACATGACAAAAAATATCTTCATCATATGTGGCTCACAAGCTAAAGGTACATTTACTTTAGATCAGAACAATATAATCTCTGACTTGCAACAAAATCACGTAACTACACATGCATCATCATCTCAGGTATGCAAACTATTTTATCATTATTATTTTTACTTATAATTTACTTTAAATTTTATTAAAAAAAATTATTCTAATAGATATTTTCATTTTATAGATAACACAAGTCTGATTTGCGACCTATTCTACAATATGACTTCCCAACATATACATACAGATGATAACAAACTTGCTATTGTTTTATACTAGTTTTTCAGTTAACTTACTTTTGGAGCAATACCAAATACAATATGTTTAATGTAATTTACTGTAACTTCACACTCAACATGATACTTTGAACAATCTATCTTCTCATACATTATAAGACTTGTATACTTTGTTGTTTAACAATATAAAACATAATTTTGACTTGTAATTATAAAATGTTCTATTATATATTTCTTTTCTACAATAATTTTGCGACCAATTGCACAATCTGACTTCCCAACATATGCATACATAACGATATATATGTTTACTTTACTTTGTAAATTCAATATTCACTCAACAATATCTGCTCAAAAAAATGATTTGATAGCCTTTACCAATTTTACTTTCTACTTCTAATAAATCAAACTATCAATAAACTTAATCATGTCACCATGCTATTATACTCCCTGTTTGCTACAAGCGATTTTGCTGAATGGTTTAGGTGCTTTATTAAACCAGTTACTCTCCAATCATTTATTTTTTTCCCTCGTAATATTTGGTTTCTTAAATGAGCACAACTCAAAAATAAAAGAAGACCAAATAGCATTGACAAAATAATGAACAACATTAAATTATTCAACTTAACACAATTTAGCAATATAAATAGAAAAATTATAATTGTTGTATTGATTATGGGGAAGGAAAACAGTGTATAACTATTCAGTTTAATCAATTGTTTATAATATATCTTGCTTAATATTCTAGAACCCATTTATGTTTCATTTATATGTATCTATATTTTTTTTTAAAGAACCTGGAAATATCATTTTCTGCTCTACAAAAAACCATATACAACTGCAACCTAACATTCATAGTTTTAGTTCTCTTTGGAATGGCCGCTTAGAAATACTTTAAAAAGGCCATAAAATCAGATTGGGTCAGCATAATTTGCTGCAGGATTCTACAATGGGAAACCATTTTTCAGACATTTTGCATTCCATAAAACTCTAGATTTTAATCAATTAATATGGAGGTCATCTATCGTTGCAAATGAGTAAACACCATCATAATTCACTCTTAATAAAGCATCTACACCATTCACCAATATCGTCTGTAGCAAACAGGGAGTATAATAGCATGGTGACAAGATTAAGCTAATTCACAGTAGTAGAAAGTAAAATTGGTAAAGACTATCAAATCATTCTTTTGAACACAAATTGTTGAGTAAATATTGAATTTACAAAGGAAACTAAACATATATATTGTTATCATATGTATGCATATGTTGGAAAGCCAGATTGTACAATTGGTAGCAAAATTATTGTAGAAAAGAAATAATATAATAGAACATTTTATAATTACAAGTCAAAATTATGTTTTATATTGTTAAACAACAGAGTATACAAGTCTTATAATGTATGAGAGGATAGATTGTTCAAAGTATCATGTTGAGTGTGAAGTTCCAGTAAATTACATTAAACATATCATTTTTAATATTGCTCCAAAATTAAGTTAACTGAAAAACTAGTATAAAGCAATAGTAAGTTATCATCTATATGTATATTTTGGGAAGCCACATTGTAAAATAGGTAGCAAATCAGACAAATGTTATCTGTAAAACGGAAATATCTATTAGAATAAATTTTATTAATAATAATAGATTGCATACCTGAAATGATGGTGCATGTATAGTTACATGATTCTCTTGCAAGTCAAAGATTATATTGTTCTGATCTAAAGTAAATGTACATTCAGCTTGTAAGTCACATATGATGAAAATATTGTTTGTCTTGTTTTGTAAATACTCTTCATAACTTATTTGTTCAAGTTGTGGCAACAAACATATGAACATGTCATTTTCAAGTGAGCATTGCAATATATTTTCGTTTTCAATTGTTATAATGCACTTTAGAGAATGATGGTATGTGTATATTGTATCTTGATTGCACTTTTTGCAATGACCAATATCGTTTTTAAGTGCTTCATAGTTAGAAAAAGTGTAGTTGCATTTTGTGCAAATAGGTTTGAATGGTATAGAAAAAGGATTACCAACCTTAAGACTCCATAAACCTGTAAAATTAATTTAAAGTAATTGAATATAATTTCAAAGAAATGAATTGTATTAAACTAATACTAATTGCAGGTTGTTTGGATTAAACCGTTTTATTCATCTAGATTTAAAATTTACTATATCAATGGTAATGAGAAAAATACTTAAAGAAGTAAAATAAGAAATTACTTGATATGTTGAGTGAAGCAACTTGTGT
The DNA here is from genome assembly GCA_007115665.2 of Sequoiadendron giganteum. Taxonomy (NCBI): domain Eukaryota; kingdom Viridiplantae; phylum Streptophyta; class Pinopsida; order Cupressales; family Cupressaceae; genus Sequoiadendron; species Sequoiadendron giganteum. The sequence goes on along the minus strand of CM021109.1, from coordinate 187,877,794 downwards.
AGTTGGTTGAAGGTTTCCTTGTTTGCAAGTGGTGCAATATATGTAGACTGGGAAGTGTTAAAAGCACAATCTTTTGTGTCTGTTTGTTTCACAATATTTTTGAATATTATCAAAGGATGATCTTTGATTTGAACATGATCTTCAATTGTTATGTACTGTTGTATGAGGCTCGCATGCAAATATATCTAATAGAAAAAAAAAATGTTATTCATCCGTATTGATAGGAAATGGGAATTAAATTAGATTAGAATTTATATTTTACAGCATGTAGAACAATAAAGTTATAAATTACCTGTGCATGATCATACTCAGTTTCTCCATCATTTATATCTAGGACAAAGTTGTAAGGTGTCCTTTTGCATGCAAGAACAATTGCACCTATTGTTCCAACCGTGTATTGTTTTGTGCTTTGTTGTAAAAGTCTGATGGTTGTGTTTGGTATGAAAGTATATTCTTTGCAAACTCTAAGAATATTTTCAATGACACTGTTTTGAGTTAATAGTAGAATTAAATCATAGTCACTGTGATCATAACCTGTTTTTGGAGCGATTTGAAAAGTGGTTATACAAATACTTGCCCATAGAAATATCATTTGTTGAAATATTTGAACAAAATTTCCTATCAAGTTTAAGGTCTCTATCATTTCTTCTTTGATATTGGTAAGGTCGGCACGAAAGACTTCTACTAAATTATTGTTTTTGTCAAGCTAAGTTTTATATATTACTATGACATCGCCTTCAAACAGTTCACCGATTCTATAAGCATTATGTTCTTCAATTGAAACTGTTTTTGTAAGTTCCTTTTTTGGCCTAAAAAACAATGCAAAGTAATATTTATAAGGTTTATATTGAAAACATTTTTTTTAAAATTGAAATTAAATAATGTTTGTGAAATTTTGTAAAATATTGATATGAAAGGATACTTACATTTTGACTACTTGTCCTTGTCCAATAATTTTGTTGTCTCTATTCTTTTGGAACTCTTCATCTGAAATGGAATGGGACAATAGAAACATGTTAAAAGAAACACATTTGTTAGATAATTATAAATATCAAAATGTTTAAAAAATAAAAAGACAAAATGACATAATGTAGGTTCTTACTATATTTTTGACTTCACCATTGAAGGACTACAATATGAGTAATATTAAATTTATATTTAAAATTTATTTTAGTATATGCTATTTTTTATTGAAATAAGAAATAGACAAATAGTATCATGGTCCCTCCAATATGTATCTATTTTGAATATTTTGTAATATGTTTTGTTAATGTTTCACCAAGCATGGTCAATAATTGATCTTGGTACAACATTACTTATATTAATTAAGAAATGTATATTTTTGTTATTAAGAAATGTTTCTAATTCTTTTGTATTTGTATTGTCATTTTCCATATTGATATTAAAATCACCAAGAATTAGTATATTTTATTCAATTGAACATTGGCCAACGATTGTTGTATAATATCAATTATTGAATAAACTTTTGTTTTCGGTGGTGAATACAAGTTAATTATTGTGATTGGAAAGCTATGAATAAGTAAGTTTGTTTGTAAAACTTCAATATTGTTTGAACTGTATTGATTTGAATAGGTAATTTTGATATGTTTTTTAACTGAATTCATCACCCAATGAAAATGATACATAGAAATAGAATTAAAATTTGCAGTTTGTGTGTGATAGGACAAGTCAGATGTGTGGGTCTCTTGTAAGCATATTATGTCTTATTCTAAGAAGTCGTAATCATGAATAATATCATCGATATGTGATTTTGGACTTCTTGTGTTCAAAGATAGAATTATTAGTGCAATGTTGTCATTTATTTCCGAGTTATTGCATTCTTGTTTCCATTTCGTTGTGGTACTCAGTCAGTGCATTTCATTTTATTTTTTTTGTCTTTCACTTTAAAATGTTGTTTTGTAAGTGGGTTTAATAAGTATAGTGATTGCATTTCTCGAACACGTGAAAGTGTTGTATATACTAATCCATGTGATTTGATTCCTGATGGGTCAAATGTGATTCCATCTAGTGTAAGACCATGTGTTATATGAATTGTTTGTGCACATGCTAGTTGTATAGGAGATTGTTTATGGATTTTAATGTGTAATGGATTTTTCATTTGTGAAATAGGTTTAGCTATTCGTAGTATTGGTACCCATTCTTTGAAATTATGTTTGTATATAAGTGTCGTAATTTGTGACATTACGATTGTCCAATATTTGAGTCATTGAATTGTATCCATACTATATCTTCTCGGTTTGTGATTGTCTACGCTTTGAAAATACCATTTGCACCATTTACCAATCCACCTTTCATAATATAATTCCCTACATATAACTCAACTAACATGTTGACTTTTAACGTTATTTGTGTTAGATTTAGGATCAGAAATGAAAGCAATCAGAAAATGCAACACATAAGACAATGAACACAAGAAGATACCCTAGGAAAACCCTCCTACTCGAGGGAGAAAAACCCAGCAAATATATCTCTTATATATTGAAGGAATAAGAGCAGAAATCTGCTTACAACTCAGGCCCAACACAATGTCGAATTTGATACAATGAATAATAGCACCTCTCCTAGATGCAAAGATACAAGTGAATATGTTTCTCCTCGAAATCGGTCTGCTACTACAAAATGATGATCTGCTGCTACAAGATGATGATCCGCTGCTCAAGTATGAACTTCTTCTAGGAATGCGAATTATGATGAATGAACTTTATAATCAAATGAATGATCATCACCTTGTATTTATACAAAACTAGGTGACTCTTCATTTGGGTTGGCCTAGATTTTAAGAAACAAGGTGACTCTTCATAAAATTATTATATATAGCAAGTCTGACTTGCCTTGGTATTATTTATCCATCATTTTTAAATTTGAGAGAAAGATATCTCCCACTGCTATAACATCAACAATTTGTTCTGGTAGACTTTTGCTTGGATATGTTGTTGTATTTCCATGGTTTTGATCAATTTCATTAGTTGCTTTAATGATGATTGGTTTGCCAATAACAATTGATAACATATTATTATTATGTATAGCTACAGACTTGTTTGTGTAGAAAAGATATGGGAAGGTGGGGTCAATAGGAGCTAGGCAAATGCAATAGTTATTGTTGATGTTGTCGCTTCGAACTACATACTTCCGCCTTGCTTGTTGAACAATAAATTTCATATAGCCTAACGGCTATTTATTTATTGCATCTATTAAAGTGAAGAGGCGCTTCACTTGGCATAATATTTATTATATATTTGGGTTGACTTCTTTATGATAGCCGACCTATTTAATTATTGTAAATTCCTAATGAGGTCGACCTCATGAAGAGTCACTTTGTTTTGTATAAATACAAGGTGATGCTCTCTCATTTGATCATCAAGTTCATTCATCATATTCGCACTCTTAGAAGAAGTTCGCACTTGAGCAGCAGATCATCATATTGATGCAGCAGATCGATCTCAAGGAGAAACATATTCATATTTGTATCTACGCATCTAGGAGAGGTGCTATTATTCATTGTATCAAATTCGGCCTTGTATTGGGCCTGAGTTGTAAGCAAATTTCTGCTCTTATTCCTCAAATATATAAGCAATATATTTGTTGGGTTTTTCCCCTCGAGTTGGAGGGTTTTCCCAGGGTATCTTGTGGTGTTCATTGTCTTATGTGTTGCATTTTTTGATTGCTTTCATTTCTGATCCTAAAACTAGCATGGTATCAGAGCGGGTCTGAGAAAAGAAGTAATCAGATTTGACTAAGCATATTCCCTAGAAATTTGCTTGTGCTCAAGAGAAAGAGGTGATACCAAGTAGATCATAGCGACAGGCTTCAATGATTATCAACTTGGTTCAGACAGACAAAGCATTGTGGACGCAAACATGATCATTCTAGGGAAATGAATATAAGAAGTGATAATTGTACTGTTCACTCCTTATCAGTGATTGTTTCTACATGGGAAGCAATGAAGATATGGTAGAATGAAGGAATGGACGGGAACGCTATCGAGCAACTGGTGTAAATGATTTTTACAAACCGTTGACATCCCAATGTCATCTATAATCCAGTCATGAATAGAACTGCGACAGGAGAGAAGAATTTTGGATGCATCGTTGGTCAACCTGAATAATGAGGAGCTGCCATGATATTCAGTATGATGCATAGATGAGGGACTTTAATATCTTCAAGCGTTGTCTCTGCTTCTTCATTTACTGCTGCCTATTTCCCTCTCATATAGAAACCGTCAATGAGCCTAAGGTAATGTATCTCTTAAGAATGAGGAAGTGTTGCTGATGTGGCATTACAAGCATTGAAGAGAAAATTCGTCAATTGAGAATGTTCGGGAATCAAAGGTTCTCATAAGAAGTCGCTATAGGATTACAAGCGCTGTTAGGAATATCAGAAAATCAATTCATGTGTGCATAGTGAGTTATTGCAGCTAAGTATGTCGACATTCTCTTGTTGTAGGAGATATTTCTTGAAGTAGATATTCCTTGATGGCCTATGTAAAGGAATGACAAGGCAGTTTGTGTACAGAAACTACACACTTGTGCATACTGTGATAGAGCCTTGATTTTTATTTTTTTTTGAGAAGTCTGGTTCTATTTGTTGGCTGCGTAATGTAGCCAAGAAATCTGTGTTGAGCAGATTGTCTTCTTCTTGTGTTGAGATTAGCACTTCCAAGAGCAGTAAAGATGAAAGAAAGATATATCAAGGAACAACAAAGATAAGTCCTATTATTTCTTTTATTTAATCTTTCTAATGTTGTTTGCTACATGCTTCACTTGTAGTTTGATTTTTTTTATATGTAAACTATTATTAATCCTTTAAAATGCAGGTTGGATCGAGAAGCAAATGAATGATGAATTTAAGGGGTTAAATTCCGAGGATTCAAGGCTCGAGTTGAGAGCCTGTCTTGGAAAAGTATTAAGGTTCTAAGATCTGAAAAATTATTGAGAGATAATGAGCAGATCCCAGGAAAGATAAGTACAGCACTTAAGGAGATTCTGATGAGATAAGTATTTCATGTTGAATAATGTTCATGATTTTTTTATAGTTATTAATTCATGCTATAACATTGGGATAGTGAATCATGCATGCTTCTAGCATTGGTATTTCTCTTCGAGTGAACTTTTAGTAATCTCTTTCTTTATGCTTCCAAGATAAAGCAAGAGGGTGATGAGAGATTGTGCAAAAAGGAAGAGCTCAAGGCATCTTGTGAGGAAGTCATGCCAACTGGAGAAATGATCAAGCATGGAGTCATAGCTTGCAACCATAGGACTGAGTTGGTGGTTGGAGACATCTCTCGAAGATGAAGAATCTATTCAGATTGTCTTTGTGATCAGTTCTTCGAAGAGGAGGAATTAACATTCAGAGGGAGTTATGTGACTCACTGAGAAGAAGTGAAGGTTGTAGTATCCTTGAAAGACCTCTTCAGCAGTTGAGATCAGAATTGCTCAAGACAGTCAATCTAGATTTAACATTGGTAGCTCCACAAACCTATTCAAAATAGAGTGATTTGGGATGAGGTCGAAGAGGACAACCCTGAATCTCTATAGAGGTGTGCGTTGGAAACCATTTCTCTAAAGCAAGCATTGTTGACAATCTTGGACAAGGAGGTCAGAAGGTTGTTGCAAGTACTTGGAAATTCAGAGGGAGTCTACTGAACCAGAAGAGGATGATGATCCAGTTGAGCCTTTTGGAACTCACTGATGGGCCTACCAACATTGTTATTCGTCGAAAGAGACCTCTATGGGCTAGGCAAACAATGCAGGAGGCAGAAAAGTTTGCAGCCCCTAGAGGAACATTTAGAGAAAGCAAAAGACCTTAGTTGTTTTCAAAATATGTTGCATTGATGAGTCAAATCATTGAGTCTAAACCTTCCAGTGTTGAGGAAGCTTCGAGTCAACAAGTATGGAGAGATGCTATGGCTGAAGAATATCAATCTATCCTCAAGAACGATGTTTGGGACATTGTACCTAGACTAGAAGGCAAATCTGTTGTATCTTCTAAGTGGCTTTTCAAGATCAAGCATGCAGCTGATGGAAGCATTGAGAAGTACAAGGCTAGATTTGTGGCTAGAGGATTCTCTCAAAAAGAGGGAATAGACTATGAGGAAACCTTTGCTCTAGTTGCTCGTTATACTTCCATCGGGACTATCATTGTCATTGCAGCAGCTAAAGGATGGAAGTTACACCAGATGGACGTGAAGACAACATTTCTAAATGGTGTAATTGAAGAAGTATACATTGAGCAACCTGATGGATTTGAGGTTCATGGGAAGGAGTCTCATGTTTGTAGATTGAAGAAGGCTTTGTATGACCTTAAGCAAGCTCCTCAGCTTGGTATGAGAGGATTGATCGATACTTGTTGAGATTGGGCTTCTCCAAGAATGATGTTGTTTCAAACCTATATTTCAAAGTAATTAATGGTGAGGCCTTGATCTTGGTTCTCTATGTTGATGATCCATTTCTTAGTGGAGAAGAACACCTCATTACCAAAATGCAACAAGGAGTTGGCTTCTGAATTTGAAATGAAGGATCTTAAGTACATGCATTACTTCCTTGGTTTAGAAGTATGGCAAAGGCCTAAAGAGATTATTCTAAGTCAAGGGAAGTATACAATAGACATCTTGAAGAGATTTGGTATGATGGATTGCAAATCCATGTCTACACCTATGGAAACCAATTTTCAAAAGTTAAAAGAGGCTGCAACTAGTTCAGATCTGGTGGATCCTACTATGTATAGGCAATTGATTGGATCATTGATGTATCTAGTCAATACTAGACCAGATATTTGCTATGCAGTGAGTGCACTCAGTCAGTTCATGTGTGAACCAAGGAAAATACACCTAGTTGCAGCAAAGCATATCCTGAGATACTTGTGTGGCACAGTTGGGTATGGCTTGAAATATTCTTCTGGTGTGGACTTGAAGCTGCATGGTTATACTAATTTTGATTGGGCAGGGTGTGTTGTTGATCAGAAGAGCACCTATGGATGTTGTTTCAGTTTGGGGTCTGCAATGATCTCCTAGTGTAGCAGGAAGCAGTCTTCAGTGGAACTGAGCACTGCAGAGGCCGAGTACATTGCAGCGTGTGTGGCAGTTCGAGAAGCAGTGTGGCTTCAGAAGCTCCTTGCAAGATTGTTTGGACAATCATTGGAGCCGACTGTAATTCATTGTGATAATCAAAGTTGTGTGAATCTTTCTGTCAATCCAGTGTTTCATGACAGAACCAAACATGTTGAGATCAAATACCATTATATCAGAGATATGGTATTGAGGAAAGCAATCCAGTTGAAGTATATTAGCACTGATGAGCAAACGGTAGACATTCTCACAAAGCCTCTCTCCAGAGTAAAGTTTGTGTACTTCCAAAACAAGCTTGGTATTGTGGAGAGTGAAGCCCTAGCTAAGAAGGAGACTCAGCTTCAGTGATCTTCTGTGATTTGCTTTAATGCATGAGAAATTTGAGGTGTAAGCCCTTGTTTTCCACCCTCTGGGAGTAGCCATGGTGGATGTCATGTTGAGTGACTCCATGACAACATCACGTGAGAGAGTCTGTGATGATTTTTTTGTACTTGTGTTTATCCAACCTTTGGGAGTATCCATGGTGAACGTCATGTTGAGATGACAACATCACGTTGAGTGATTTTGTGATGGTCACTTGTGCACATATGCTTTACCATACATGGGAGTAGCCATGATGGTTGATATCACGATTGAGTGAGTCCGTGATGAGCCCCCTCCACATATGGGTGTAGCCATAGTGGTTGTCATGTTGAGAGATTCCATGACAGTGTGTATCGGAAGTATTCCTCCCTAGCTAAGAGGGAGTGTTGATGTTGTAGCTTCGGGCTACATACTTCTGCCTTGCTTGTTGAACAATAAATTTCATATAGCCTAACGGCTATTTATTTATTGCATCTATTAAAGTGAAGAGGCGCTTCACTTGGCATAATATTTATTATATATTTGGGTCAACTTCTTTATGATGGCCAACCTATTTAATTATTGTAAATTCCTAATGAGGCCAACCTCATGAAGAGTCACTTTGTTTTGTATAAATACAAGGTGATGCTCTCTCATTTGATCATCAAGTTCATTCATCATATTCGCACTCTTAGAAGAAGTTCGCACTTGAGCAGCAGATCATCATCTTGAGCAGCAGATCATCATATTGATGCAGCAGATCAATCTCAAGGAGAAACATGTTCATTTCTGTATCTATGCATCTAGGAGAGGTGTTATTATTCATTGTATCAAATTCGGCCTTGTGTTGGGCCTGAGTTGTAAGTAGATTTCTGCTCTTATTCCTCAAATATATAAGCGATATATTTGTTGGGTTTTTCCCCTCGAGTTGGAGGGTTTTCCCAAGGTATCTTGTCGTGTTCATTGTCTTATGTGTTGCATTTTCTGATTGCTTTAATTTCTGATCCTAAAACTAACAGTTATTAAGATATTCTATATCATTATTGGATTGTGAATTGGTTCTTATTCTGTTTAGTGTGGAGATTATTTTTTTGTCACAATGTTGTTTTCAAATCATAGCATTTTATCATACCTGTCCAAAAAGTGTAGGGTACTCTTTCTTTGTTAATAATAGGATGTTCAAAAATAAAGTCATGCCTGGTAGAAGTCTCCATAGAGAACTATGTCAATGCCTCCAAAATATTTTGTAGGGGTATGTTTAATTTCTCTCATTCTTTTGTCAATTAAATATGAATCGACTACCTATTAAAGAAGCCTCATCCATGAGGAGTACTTGTAACCATTCATAATGTTTTTGTAATGAGTCTATGGTTTTGTTGCTGAGTGGGATGAAAATAGACTTGTTAAAGGGCAATAGAAGTGCATTCCACTAGCATTATATGATGATTTTCCTGTATAAGCCATTATTAGTCCCTTTTGCTTTAGCAGATCTAAACCAGCACTTTAGTTGTAGATGTGTAGTAGCATTTGAAAAATTGCTTTTGCGATTAAATTTTCACTTGTTCCAACACCACCAGTTAAGAAAAGGTACAATGGCTTGTCCTTATCATTTTTTTCATTTCACTTTCTTTTATAATTTGTTGTTCTCTAATAAGTGTTTGTTGTAGCTTATAGTATTCAATATTTTCTACAATATTTGGATTTTGTACAACTTGAAAACGAATCTCAAATTTATTTATTTTTCTCTTTTGTTGTATGGTAAATCTCAAGTTAGGTCATATATTTTAGATTTGTTCTTATTCTTTCTCTGTTTTTGAAATATAAGCTGCATTTACAAGGTGTTGTACCCTTTACACGAAAAGCCCGCAGGGCCAAAAAGGAACCAAGTTCATCAAAACATCATAAAAACTAAACTAAAAACAACAGAAAAAGGCCACAAACATAGCACATAGACAATCGAAACCCAACACAACACAAACTCGGCCACTAACTATCCACACTTTCCCATTTCTGGATGAGGAGGTTTAAAACATCATCCCCAATCCAGTTGGGGCCTTCACCCACAATGTTCTTGTCCACTTCCTCCTTGATGACATCTAAAAGTGTGACGGCCAATCTGTGAATCATTTTAATAGTGAACCAAGCCAGCCTATTGAATTTTCATTCAAGTTTAACAACCCTCTCCTACAGCATTTTGAAGTCCTCGTCCTTGTTGTTCTTCCGTTGGGTCGCCTCTTCCTCACAAACATTGGGATCCAAGGAGTGGATGGAGTCCTCCTTAAGCATCTTGTTCATGTCCAAGAAATGACTAGGCCCTCCACGAAATCTTCTTCCATCTCCTCAACAATGTCTTTTTTGCCTTCTGTTCTGTCACCAATCTGCTCTGAATCACTAGAAATATCATCCACCAGAATCCCTTTTTTGTTCTTCGCCAATCTGTGGAACCTCCTCACATTAGTTTGTTTCATCCCCACATCAATGCTCACGGCCACCATGGTGTAACCCTTGGAGTCTTTTTCCTCAACGCTTTTTCCTTCGCTTTTAGTGGTTGGCATGTCCACCTGGCACTAAGATTCTTTTTTCCCCTTCTTCTTAGTAGTGAGTCTATTGTCCTTCTTGATGGATTTGTTTTTTAGCTCGCATAACCCAGCCGCAGCCTTGGACTCACTACTAAAGCAACATAGGGTTCATTTTCAGGCATGGGGGTTTTCCTCTTAGGACCCACTGAAGCAACATGGGACGAATTATCGGAGGCAAGGTCAGGAGGTTCCAATTCCTCCACACCCACAGCCGAGATAGGTTTAGGAGGGCACAAGGCCAAATGGAAGTGATAGAGCCTAAGGATTAGGACCTGGTGCAGTGGCAAGGGAGGTGGAATATTAGGATTGAGAGTGGCAACATCATGGTATTCTTTGATTGAATTTTCCAGGGAAGTCAATAGAAAGAAGGGAAAGTTGATGATCATTTTGTGTCGTAGGTGATTTAACATCGCCAAATGGTAGAAGTAAAAAACATTATATCTACCTTCTAAAGTAACATATTTCATAAGAGCAAGACACACCTTGTCCCAAGGTTTTGGCAGCGCCTCACGATCGAAACCTGACTGCTTTTTAACCGGCTTCTCGTTGTCCTTGAAGAAGCGTTGAGACTCTCCAAGTCTTGAGTTTTGGTGTGCTTTTTGTATTTCTTGCCATCGCAAGAGAGGTCCTTCGCCTTACCAATCACTTCCTCATCCACCTCGAACAAAATGCCTCCCATGGTGACATGCCTATCCTTCCACAAACCAACGAATTGGGCTGACATTTTCTCATCGTGACCCACAAGATTGTCTAACAGTGGCACCAAACCTCCCTCCATACAAATATGCCAAGCTATGGGGTCTCTGTGAAACTCCTCACAATTGTCAGGCTCAATCCTGACCCTATCACCACCTATCTTGGCCCACAGCCCACAAGATCTAGCCCAGAGAAACAAAGTTAGCCAACAAATGGACTAGCCACCAATGAATTTACCCTTTCTTAAACCATCATTACCCCACCACCCGGGGCAGTAAGGCACAATTAAAGCTATCAGATGTTTACATGCTTCAGCGGTCATTCCCGATGACACCAACTCCACAAGGCCATAATCATCCCTTAAGTACCATAAGCTAAGGCAATAATCCATGATAATGAAAATCGGATAATTAATACCCATCCTGCCAAAGGTCCCAATGAAATTACACATTTTCCTAGACCTTTTAGCCGTGGGGCCAATATTTGAAATTCTTAAGTACAACTCATAAAATCTTATGCTCATCATAAAGTTGATTAAATTGGAATTATCAAGTAAGTTGGCAATGAACATCACATTACACACATTCCCAGAGATTCAATAGGATAAGTAGTAAATTTGAAAAGACTGTCCATAAAGGCCAAGGACCTCACTGTACATAATTATGAAATAAAATAACCACTCGACATCCGACTTTAAAATCACCACCTCACTCGACCTAGTCGTCACCCAAGGTCTCGACGTGTAGTGCCACCTGTACCCATAAGAATTGGTATTGTTTGCCATCATTGAGCGGTTATATTCCTCTATTCTGCAAGGATTAATCCTTGTATATTTTTTGGTAGCACCTCGAGCCTTTTCCAACACTTGCATAGACTACAAGTTGGCCAAACCATCGACCACCTAGTTACCCTCTCTATAGGTGTGAGTCGAGCATTTCCTTTCCAATTTTGAAAACAATAAATTTATGTCAAGCAAGATATCCCTGATGTTCGAACCATGCAACCGACCATAATTAACAGAGTCAATCACAGTCTTAGAGTCCCTTTCAATATGTAATTTTTTTATACCCAATGTGACAGCGATCTCAATGCCCTTAAGCAGCGCCCGTGACTCAGCCGTCATAGAAGATTGAATGCCAATTCCTCTAGCAAACCCAACAACCAAGTTGCCTTTGCAATCCCATATAACACCACCAATACAGGCTATACCAGGGTTCCCCTTGGCCGCACCGTCAAAATTCAACTTAAACCAACCCAAACCTAGGGGGATCCAAACTATGTTTTTTCTAGCTAGGGACTTGGCGTTATCAAAAGAGTTGGTTTCAAGTTTTATGTTCCACGATTTTGCCATTTTGATCTCCCAGTCAGTAGGGGCATTGTCTGGGGGTTTCCACTTGAATAGAGAGATACTTTCAGAAATAAGTCTAGATCCAATGCCAAAAACTTTCTTGGGGCTCCTCTCAGTGTCTCTGAAGATCCAGATGTTCCTTTCTTTCCATAAGCACCAGCAAATGATGGGGGGGGACTTGCCTCTAGATCTCCATGGGGAGAGGGTGTAGAAAGGATCCAGTCCATCCTTCAATAAAGGATTTTAAATCCTTATTCACAGTCCAGTGAGTATCCAACTTTTGGAAAGCCATGTCCCAAATCTCAATAGCAAAGGGACAATGCAGCAATAGGTGATCCACCGATTCTTCATTAATTTTGCATAACATACATCTATTCGGGATCAAGAAGTCCCTTTTCCTTAGGTTATCTTGAGTTAGTATTCTATTGTGACAAGTCGTCCACCAGAAGAAATTTAACTGTCAATTCCAAACCCGTTTCCAAATCCGTCTTTGAGTGCCCTTGTCCAACAACAAACTATAAGTTGTCCTAACAGAAAGGTTGCCCTTACTTTCCAAAGACCAAAAGAAATCATCCTTGACATCAGATATAGGGATTTTGAATAAATAGAGTAAGTCCTGTAAGGAATTAGCTAGTCATTTCACGTCTGGGGAAAGAGGGCAGCATAAGCCTAAGACTTTCCACTTCCTGACACCCAGTGGACCATGAAGATAGTCACACACATTCCTACCAAAGAACCAAATCGCAGGTTCCATCATGTCTTTAAACTTAGGAAAGGCCAAAGGGGAATCAAATAGCCAAGGGTCTTCCCAAAAACGAATACAACTGCCACGACCAAGTTTCCATCTCAGTCTTGATTGAAGCAGCTTCTTCATCTTGCAAATATTGTTCCAAGCTAAGGACCCACGGGGGTGATCATTCAAAGTGCATCTGATTAGGGAGCAATTGCCAAGGTATTTAGCATTCATTATCCTGCACCAGTCCTTTTTATTCCTTAACTGGTCCCACCCCACCTTGGCAAGCAAGGCTTTGTTGGTAGATTGGACTTTCCTAATGCCCAACCCTCCCCCAAATTTAGGCAAGCACACCTTATCCCAACTGACAAGAGACATCTTCTTTTCCTCAATACCAGACCAAAGGAAGACTCTTTGGATCTTTTCGAATTTCTCAGCAATGTAGCTGAGAATTTTGAACATAGAGAGGAAGTAAACCAAAATCCCTTGAAGGACAGCAGTAAGGAGTTGCAGTTTACCAGCATGACTCAGGATCCAACCTTTCCACCCTACAAGCTTCCTTTGAATCCTTTCAAGGATAGAATTCCAGAAATTGGGAGTGACTTCCTTAACAGTGAGAGGGAGACATAGATACACTGAAGGAAGTGAGGCACTCACACAGCCCAAAACAATAGTCACACGATCTTGCAGACTAGGAGTGCAATTTAAGAAATAGATCATACTCTTATTAAAATTAATGCACTACCTGAACAAACCGCATAAAGATTGAGGCAACTTTTCCATTTCCTAGCTTCCACAACCAAGGCTTTCCCAAATAACATAGTGTCATCCACAAATTGTTCGATGATAGCAGGGTCAAGAGTGGTGGCCGGCTTGACACCCTTGATGGAGCCCTCCAACAGCATATGAGCAACATTCCTACTCAACACATCAACAATCATTATGAACAAATATGGGGAAAGGGGGTCCCCCTGTGCTTGTGTTGCTATTATGAAAAAGTGGGTTGTCAACCTACTACTATTGTTACCATTGGTATAATGGTGAAGTAGCTTTGAGTTTTCTAGATTCACATCATCTAGATCTAGCAAGCTTTTCTTCTCATACAAATGACATTCCCATTCCAGTTGATAAACCATTTCTGCCTGCATTGTCTTGATTCAAATAACTTGGCCGACCCAAGATCTGAAATTTTGGATATCTCTACTATTACCTTCTCTTCTAGGAGAATGTTCTCTTTTAAAGTACTTGGTGTTGTTTCCCCAAATCTGTACTGTTCTTGAAAGTTGATTGAGACCTTGTCCTCGTATTTGTATTCCTTTTCTTTCCTAATCCTAATATCAACATGTGAGCTTCAAGGTCATGAGTTCAACTGCAACACATTGATATTATATGTTGTTTGTGTAGATTAAAGCCAAGAGTTTTGCTATTGTACTATGTTGTAGTTACAGTAATCTTTTATGTACTACTATGTTATTCCTACTATATATGTCGCATATTGTAACATATTACCTGCATATTTAATATAAGGATTAACAACTATATTTATTGACTATGGTGCTTTTTGTAGCAACCTATTGTACCAGATTTTAGTGTTATTTAATATAAGTAAGAGTTCTATAGTTATCTAATATCTTCCATTGTGGGCCCAATTTGCAATCTGGGTAATCAATTGTATAAATTGTGAAGGAGAATTCCAAGTTTTGCTAGATTAGAGTTAAGGTAGTTGTTGCATCATGTTTATATAATCTACCGTTTGTTGTTGGTCTGAGCATAGTAGTTATGCTGTTGTATATGTTGTTGTTACAGCATGTTGTAATGTTCTTCAGATATTAGTAATAGTAAAAAAGGCTCAATAGTTTATTGATTATTCACCTCTGTTGGCTTAAATTAAAATTTGGCATCTTAAGTGGCTCAGTGTATCTGATAAGCTTTAAATTTCTTCGATGAAGAACCTGCCAACACTGATATCATCTTGCTTAAAGACTTCCACTTGTCAAGGTGACATTTTAATCTAACCTAGCCCAAATCCAAGTAGGTAATGGTGCCAAATTGTAGTATAGAAAATGGAAACAAATATACACACAAAGAAAAATGCAGAGCAAATATCACCACAAAATAGAAAAGGCATCTGACACTTGATTATTATGGTACAATATGCGTTTACAGTATTTTCTAGAATACATGGAGAACGGTACAACCAGCTAGAATAACTAAGAGAGCTCCACTCATATATGTCCAGCTACAACATACATAGTTGTTTGTCCAATGGCACGTATGAAAAGGACACCCATCTGACAACCACTCATACTGAGCAAAATTCGTACAAACCATTTAAAATCCAAAACTCAAATAACACTCTTACAATAATACAAAGTTTGTATTACGAACACATACTTGATTAGAAAAACAACATGCAATATCCTTTATTATCTCAAACTATGGCATGGCAATGCCTAATAAATCTGTATGCTTATCCACATACTACAACCGATTCCTCTGTTTATACCTAGTCAAATACCTTCAAGAGAAACTTAAAATTGTAGCAATAATAAGTGCAACTGGGAAGGGTGACTCCATCCGTATATTCAGCCACAAGCCAATAACACACAAGCAGACACCAGATGATTGGAAAAGGGTAGTGTTACAAAGGATGCTTGCCAAAGAGGGTCGACAAAGTATTGAAGCTTTTCCAAGAAATAAACTACTTTTATGTGCCCTCAAACAAAATCTGAATGCAATTACTCAGCCAATATGTGACAGAAATTTCAAAAAGCTGTACTATATACTTTAGAAACAGTGATCTCTATTCTGTAATAAAAACCAAAGAATTTTGAAAATAACAAAAAAAATTATGTGATTTATTATTTAATTATATTAATATATGGTTGAAAGGTAAAGTTAAGATTTTTGACAAATGAATATCGATAATTCCCCCTTCTATCTCACATGAGGCAAAGTAAGTACCTGAAAAAAATTTAAGAGGCCGCTGAATTCTAAAAAAGTCAATAATTTTCTTCTGCACCAAGGGAAATTCTGCATAAGAGAAATTGTTGACACACATAAATCAAAATAAATTCAACTAAAACAAGTTATTACGAGTCAATTTATACTTGCTTCCAACACCAAGATAGAAAACAATTTGGTCATGCTATTACGAGCATAGCATCAATAATGGATACATACATATACACAGATTCCATGCATAACAGATAATAAATAAATTACCATGCTGCCTTTTTCTCCACACTTCTCACAAGCAAGAATCCTCATAGTACAATAAAAAAAAAAAATACACAATGAGAAACTAAGCATCAATCTGAATCATGAAGCAAATTTGCTGTCCAAACAGTTTTTACTTGCTACTGATAAAAGGGAGAAAACAAGTTGCTTATATAATTTGGTGTGCTTGCTTGAGTGTATATAGCTTAGTTTTCTTCTTCTCTCTTCTCAACATTTCCTTTCGGGATGTACACTTGTGTAACAGTTTGGGTGGACGCAGATAGTTGGAACTTACAAGGGCCTCCTCACAAAATGAGGTATCATAAGGACATCCCAAGTAAACACTATGCTCTTTGAGCAAGCAATTTTAAGACCTCCCTGTTGGGTTAAGTACAAATGTAAAACTATATTCAATAGCAGGTTACCAAGTAATGGAAACTTTGTAAATCTACTATTACTTCAATCATGAAAAGTTTCTTGCTGGTTGGATTCCGGCTCAATAATAGAAAAGATCTAATTCTATTTGGGCATCAGCCATGATTTTACTCAAAGGTTCCTTTACCATAAAAATGATGGGAAGGAGTTTCAGCTGTAGCTCATAGTGTGTGGTTCATATGTTGTATAACCTGGATTTATAACAGTCTTATCTTGTTAATTATAAAAATTAATAAGTTCATAAGAGTTAATTCTTATGCATTGCATGAAATAAACCAGAAGTTTGCAAATGACCCAAAATGGCATAGGGGCTTTTGGTATTGCAATTTTTTAATTTTTCCCTTCTTCATCAAACAAGGATCAATATACCTTATTAAATAGATGTTATAATGATTGATGGATCATGGAATTTCTTCATCCATTACACCCACATTCACAGAATAAGTAGCTTGAGTAGTAGGGATAAAATGGAAAGTTTTCTCATACACTTAAAATGATTTTGAAACTCAAAGTTCAATGGTTGGTTTGAGTTCTAATGGGTTTCAAGCTAAGTAGCCGGTTCGGGTTCGGGTTCGGGGGTTCGGTTCGCCGGTTCGGCTAAATTTTTTGGGGGGTGGGTTCGGTTCGTTTTGGGTTCGTTAGTACAAAAACTGAAAAACATGCAAAAATAAAAATATATATATATATATATATATATATATGCAGCCTAGAAGCATGAATTAGGATTAGAACATCACATAACATCATATAAACAACAAAACCACCATAAACTTGAATGATAACAAGCATGATAAATATAAATATTCATCGTTCAAACTTCAAACTTCAAGTTCAATATTACAACACTATTTAAGTTTTAATCATCAAATGGATCCTCTAAATCATCTATATCAAAGTCATTGTCAACATTGACATTAGATGAAGTAGGAAGACTAGATGAATCACAAGTAGTGCCAATGGCACTGTCACTAGCACTAGTATTGTGCCCATGCTCCTGTTGGATATCGGACTCCTCATATGCAACATGGTGGGAAGTGGAAGCATCCAAGTCAGTATCCTCTGGCCCTATATCCCACAACTTTGTCTCCCCTTCCTTGTAGTCACGTTGTTTGTGTGAAAGGAGACACAAGTTGGAATGCACATATACTAAGTTCTCCGCTCTTTTTGAGAGCAATTTATTGCGCTTTACTGAGTGGATGAAAGAATATGTGCTCCAATTCCTCTCAGATGCGGATGAACTAGCAACCTATGAAGACAAAGTAAACAATTAAAAATTTTAAAATTATAAATGAAATTATGAAACTTTTAAATTTTAAAAGTAAAACTAAAATATGAAAATTTATTAAACTTACTTGTGATAAAACTTTGATTGCAAGGGGCTGCAAATTTTGGAAGTATTGTCCATGGAAGTACCACCAACTATGAGCATCCTTTAAGAACCTATCATGAGAAGCATCAACATCTAGATGATTTGAGTGCACAAAATCAGTGAACTCATTCGTGATTATAGTTCGCAAATCTTGGTCAGGGAAGAGTCTCATAAATGCTGCCTTGTACCCTTCAACCACTTCTAAATCTCTATATGGAGGAAGCCTTCCTGGCTGTGAAAGAAGCTGACTACTATAGTATTTTGGAGTCAATGCAAAGGCAAGAAGGTGTAATGGAGTTGTCATTTTGTTCCATCTTTCTTCAACAATTGTTTGCACTTGTTTGAAGAAAGTCTCTTCAGGGTCTTGCTCTCTTGCATTTATGGTGCACTTGATCTTCTCGAGCATTGAATCTATACCATCATATATTTCTCCAATGCATGGCTTGTCCATGTCAATATAGCGAATCATACTCAAAATGGGCTCGGTGAAGCTAAGGAGATACTTCGCACGATCCCACCATGAGTCATCTAATATCATGCTCTTAATTTTTGTTGCTCTTTCAGTGCCGCTTTGCCTCCATATAGACCAATTGTTGCTAATCACCATGCTAGCAAGTGCCTCTTTAACTTTCACAAGTCGTCTCAAGACGATAGTATTAGAGGCAAAGCGGGTCTCTGCAACCTATTGCAAATTAAAAAGAATAATTAGAATTTAAAAATAAACTTTAAAGAAGAATTTAAATTAGAATGCACAATCAAATTATGAAAATCAGAAAATGACAAATGTAAATATTACTTCACTTACCTTCAATAGCTCCAATTTTGAAAATGATCTAAAGATGCTTTGAGACAAGTGGTGGTTGATGACGAACATCTGAATGTCCTCAACCTCAGCATACAATTCTTTGATCCATGCAATTTGATTCCCAATCTTTTGCATCATAAGATTGAGTGAATGGACTGCACAAGGTGTCCAAAAGATATGTGAATATCTTTCCTCAACCAACAACCCTGCTGCTCTACAATTCTTAGCGTTGTCTGTTACAACTTGAACAACATTGCGGGCTCCCACTTGCTCAATGGCTGCAATGAGAATACTAGCAATAAATTCTCCATCTTTTACTTGGCCCTCACAATCCACGGCTTTCAAAAACATTGCCCCTTTAGGGCACACCGCTATGACATTGATCAAAGGCCAATTTTTTGAGTCCTTCCAACCATCCGAAACAATGGACACACCTATCTCAACCCATGAATCTCTTATAGGCTTCAATGCATCTTCAACCAACTCAACCTCCTTTTCCAATAAAGTGCTATGCACCTTCTCATAACCCGGGCCCTTGTACCCTTTTGGAGCTTCATTAACCGTTCTCAACATCTCTTTCCAATATGGAGAATGAACAACATTAAAAGCTAATCCATTGGCATATAGGCATCTTGCTACACATTGGTCGGCAAGGGCTCTACTCTCATTTTGAAATGCAAGTTCCAAAGGCCCCTTTGATCTCTTGTTTGCAATAGGTTGTGCACTTCGAGCTTGAAGATCCGGAATGACAATAAATGGGTGGTTTTCTACCACAATATTGGGATTGGATGGGGGTTGCATTCCCTTTGATTTTTTTTTAAACAAAGGGTGATTTCCTTTTTGGGCTTCCCATTGATCTGCATCTTGCTCCATAATGTATTTTGCAACTGTCTCAGGTGGAATAGGTGCATCTTTATTTCCAGGGCAAGGCGTGATGCCTTTTCCACTCATGCCACACAAATGTGCTTTCACCCTATGGTATGAACTAGTATATGTAATGCCACACCCATTGCATTTCCAAAGATAACCACCACCACCTAGAACCTGTTTTATCATCTCAACATACTGCCATAGAGGAGAATTAGGATTTGTTTTGAACTTTGAGTTTGGTTTAGCTACGGAGCCGGAGGTAGAACCCATTGACATTGTGATTCCTATGGCAATTTGTTTGCAAACAACACATTCAAAATTTGAATGAAGAGAAAATATTGATTTATAAAACCTAGCTCTTTTGAATCTTGCATACATTCATAGAAGAATGGAAAGGAAAAACATATATAAATCATAAAATGAATCAAAACAAAGTTTCTGGTTTGTAAAATGTAAATCAAAAAAATGGATGAAAAAACTCAAAAAAAGGTGAGAAAAACTTACCTCTTTGCAAAAATATCCCTCAACAATCTTTGTGGCAGCCAATAAACACTTGCAAATCTATAGGAATGGCAATGCAATCGTTTGTAGAAGCTTCACTGATCAATCTTCAACTCCTTTTATCAACCCAGCAAGCAAAAATAAGAACTCAGCCTCTTGGAATGAAAATGCTTGTTTGCAAAACAAATGAATAAAAATGATGTAGTTTAGGTGTTTAAAGTGTTTTAGAGGTCACTTTTAGGGTTCCCTTGGGCGTGGGTCAAAGTCAAATTGCAGAAAAATATTAAAAAATCCAAAAAAAAATGCTTTTATGCGTCCAAACACGTGGGTTCTTGTTGGGTTCACCTTAGGTTCGCCCGGGTTCTTCACCGGCGAACCGGGACTCCAAATACTGAACCCTGGTCGAACCCACAGAGGGACCGAACCAGGACCGGTACCCGGAGCGAACCCGAACCAGGACCCTGAGCCAGGGAGCCGAACCCAGCTACTTAGGTTTCAAGCAGTTTGGTATACGTATTATAATTTGATCATAATTTTGATGTTGATCTAACCAACCATCAAAATTAATTTCTCTTGCATGGGATATCAAACTGTTGTTCAAATGCATATAATCAAAGATGCCCTTTATAGAAAAATATATTATGTATCAAACAACAGTGGACTTTGGATGTCAAATGATTGGTCGTGCCCCATCTCTACACTTTTTCCAGATTAATATTTAATTGAGATATTTTCTACCATTTTCCTACCATATGAACTCTTAAATCACCTTATTGTTTTAAAGCCTTTCTCTGTTTTTCTTCAACTAACCACCATAATAGTGACTAGTAGACAGTATTTTCAGCATACCTTTTTTCATACAATGTCAAAACCAAGTGATTCAAAAGGAAGATGAAACCAAACTCATAAGAACATTTAACCTCCAAGTGGCACATTCCAGTTCATCGATATGACTCCTCAAAATAGATAAGAACAGTCCAAGGGGTTTTCTCAACAAGAGGATATCAACTATAATGCGAAATTTAATCCAGCAACAAAGATAGTCAGTGTTCTCCAAACTTCTGGGATGGAGGGACACAAGTTCATGGATGGAAAAAAAAATCTAGAATTTTGGAGACAAAACGGCATCTCCTCCAAGTCCTCAAGTCCCAAGGATGCCTGCCACGTCACTTCGACCCCAGGGGCAAGTCTCGATGAAACACTGGTTCAATGTTCCAAGCAAGTTGGTGAAGGCTCTTTATGAATTGATGTGAGCTTCATAAACCAGATACATAAAAACAATTTATCTAGATCTGGATTTCGAAGAATCCCTTTTGATTCAAATCTGCATGTCAAAAATTTAGATGATGATAGTAATTCTCATTTGTGCTCAATAAGCAATAAGACTAGAATAACTCAGAGCTAAAATCAGATTTGTTCCCCACTTTGATGATGACATCTATTTAGGACTCTTGTAATATTGCCTAGGAGTATATTTTCAGCATATTAATGATAGAGTTTCCATTTCTTGTATAAAAAATGCAAAAGTTGTGTTGGTGTTTTTTAATTCCCAATCAGATCTCACAAATAATCTATGATATAGCCATCTTAAATGATTAATTATTTGGAGGGATTGGCCAACGAACAAGTGAAAGCTTAACTAACTTTCCTTCTGCACTTTAGGCTCTGCAAAACCTGGGAGGGTGATCCCTGACAGTATTCATTCATATCCTATGCCAAATTATTATAAATACTATGAAAGCAGATATGTTCTATGCAGATTTGCTTGAGGATTATGAAAATTAAGAAGATCTGGCTTAACCATTCAAGCATTTTACACTCTCAAGACCATAGAACAAAATAAGACCTCAATTCAACATTCATTTTCAACTAAACTTTAAGATTGAAAGTATTTAATATGTTTGATCCCGGAACTGTAAATCATACACAAAGGAAAAAGATCGGTGCCTTAACCTAGGGTAATGGAGTCAGAACTTGTGCAATTGGGATTCCATAACAGCATTTCATCCAAACATTTAAGAGCTTCATAACACTGCCTTACAATATTATGCTCAGGTTTCCTAACCAACTCTACTTATTAAATCCTGGTATTCATTCACACAAACTTACATTCCCATTAAAGCATTTAACCTATTGTTTGAAGAAGAGCCTTAATCAGAAACATACATCCACAGAAACAACCATGGAGACAAATTGAAACGTCTTTGATCTATTTTATTTATAATTTGTGCAAACCATACATCAGGAGACAATTAGCTTTAGAATTTGCCATTGAATTCAGCAAAATGCTAGTACTGTTATACAACATTACTAGTTACAAAGCTCAGGCACATTATCCTAAGAATGACCTGAATTCTATTCTTTGCATTTCATTACAAAATTCACAAAAGATCCGTGCAAATGGCCTTGAATTCCCTTATATAATGCAAGGGATCAACAAGCTTCGGGCCATTTACACCTGTCACCATTTCATTTGATATTACAATACATTACATAGAAAAGAGCCATAACTGCCCGTGGGGAGAATATTCCACATAAGACAAAAGTTATTACACACGTTGAAGAAGATACCTCGCCTTCCAAAAGGCACTTTGTCGAAGAAGATGGTCAAGTACAATGAACCAAATATTCCTTTTGCCTCATCTTCGTATGTTTTTCAAAACTTCAAGACATAAAGAAGAAAATAGAAAAAGACAAAGTGAATCTTCCACATCAGCATATCACATCAACAACTTTCACATCATGGAGGAGACAACTTTAAGCATTGTTGTATCAAAGGCTTAATCTATAAACTTTTCAAGCCATGTGTTGTACTCCTCCTCACTTGGTCACTAAATTTCAAACCATTTATGCACCTTAGAATTGTGTACATTATACCTAACATCCATTATTGCCCTGGCCTCCTTCACAAACATATCCAAGTTTATCTCCATTTTAAACAAATCATCCAGAGAATTGTTCAACTATGCATATTCTTCCTTTCCTTCCTTGTAAATAAAAGCCAATAAAGATGGGATGGGACAATATTTCCAAATTCATCCTTCCAATTTTCAAACTCCTTTAATTCTCCTGCCTCATTGAGTATTTGAGGCATTCCATTAGCTTCCATGTGCCTAAACATCTTTAATTTGCCTTTAAAATATAAATCCAATTTACTTTGAAAAGCAAAAATCCCTCCCAGTAGTCCAATAGGTATTGAAGGTGCATCAGGATCATTCTCCATGTTTGTCATCATCTCCTTCAAGGCATCAGCCCTTGTACTCCATTCACTCCATACATTCTGAAAATTCTCCTAAATTTCAGAATGTCTCTTGTAGGCTTCATGAATGTTTTTATAAACATTCCATACATTGTCAAATATGTGGAGTATGCAAAGCTATTTTGTGTCCCAAGATATCATCAATGATATCTATCACCACCTTCTTTGTCTCCTCCTTGGCCTTTTCCTCATTTTCTCTAGCCATTTGCAATTCCACTTTCAATCTTTTAATCCTGGGAGACAATGTCTCTCTATCCTGTGCTGAGAACTCTTGTGTGGAGGTAGGAGGTGGAAGGGCTTTTATTGCAAGTTTCTCTTGAGAAGCAATAGCCTTCAACTTATTATATTCCTCCAACACTTTGTTATGCTTTTCCAACAACTTGTCATATTTTTCTTGGGCCATCTCTGTTGTATCTGCACTGAGCATTGCAACATGCACTGTCAACTTGGCTACTTGAGTGGGGGTTATTTTAGATGTTCTTTTTACAACCACTTCTCCAGTTATGTCAACTGACCTTATCACTCTTGGTTTTCCTGTATTTGGTCCTAAAGACCAAATTGCCAATGTATGTAATTTTGGACTGAAACCAGAGCCAAACACTTTGTTGTCATATTGCTCTTCTGATATAAATGCTTCAACATCTTGTCTAATTGTGTCTAGAGCAATAGCAGAAGACAAATCCCATCTTGGAAATAGATGAACACCACTCTGTTTCACTAACACCCTGCCATCAGCAGGGGAAATCTTTGAAATTTCCTTCATAATCTTTTCCTCTTCTTGCTTTTCCACTTCTTCATTCAATGAAGGATCAACTCCTTCCTTTGCCTTCTCAATCCTATCTTTGATTTCATTGCTTTTAACCTAAATTACAAACTCCCTGAATTCCTTTGTCTGGACAAAGGATTCATCATTCATGAACTCATGACAAGCTCTTAGCCTGATATCCTCATCATCAACATTATTTTCATCATAATTTGTTGTTACAATCCCACCAACACGAACAAAGGAACCATGACATCATTTACCACAGGGGAAGGAAAACTCTGCTGCACTTCTTCCTCATTTGGCACATACTTAGCAGATTGTTCTTCCATTATATCTCCTCCCTCTGTCTCAGTAGAATAATCAAAAAGAGGGTTGACAACTGGGGCCTCCTCAATCTCCATGAGCTGGACAGATGGGCCTTGAGCAACTGATTGAGTCGGTTGGCTTTGAACTTTGGCCTCCTGCTCTTCCTTCTTTATTCTTGCTGCTTCCTCAGCATGCCTGATCATGTTCAAGAATGTGCCCTGCTTGTATGCTTCCAACATTTTCATAGCTCTTTGAAAAGGATCTCCAATTTGTGCATAGGGGCTTACATATAAAGGATTTACTTTAATCCTTGCCTCTTCAACCTTGACTATATGCATCCATGCCTGTTTCCTTTCATTGACTTCTGCATCTAGTGCCAAGTTTCTAGTCACATCTTCTGTGTCCATGAACTGATGGTAGAATGATGACCTACCCCTCTCTTTTCTTTCTTTATCAACAAACCCTTCAGGGTCACAATTCCTCACTTTTTCCACTTTCATTCTGTAGTTCTTTAACATATCTGCAAAATTATCTAATCCCTCTTTTGAGTTGACCCTAAAGTGGGAGAAAGAAAATTGGCTAGGAATAAATGAACCTTTCTTTGCAGCTCCGAAGTGCTCCTTGTCCATTGCATCGATTTGCCACATGATTTCCATAAAGGCAAGTCTATCTAAGACATAGATGGGCAGACAATGTGGCTGCACCAAAGCACCATAAACTCTGAACACAATACATTGAGAATGGAGATACCAATCTCCCCAATTATGATTTAATTTTGTATTGGCCTTAAACTCCAGATTTCCTTAATTCCTCCTGATATCCTATACATGGGCTTCACCCCCAAATTATCCAAAATACCTATCACTAACCCATTGCAAAATGTTGTGTAGTTGGAATCAGGACAATTTTGATCCCAAATATGAGTCCAAAGTTGCACAGGCAGATCATTGCCTTGCTCAGCCTTCATCCTTAGGTCCATGAATTTGGACCATGCCTTTTGACCAATCCACAACAACATGTGAATAAACAAAGAATAGTGTGTAAAGTACAATGGAGCATTGCGCTCCTTCAAATCCACCAATTGCTTGTGGATCTACTCAGCAATGTAAGATGCATAATCAAAGCTCCTGTTTGAATTTTTATCTTGAATATCCATGGCCATCATCATTAGAGAAATGTGCATTCTTAAGTCATATTTCTTCCAAAGAACCTGGCACAAACCATAAAAAGTATTCTTGAAATAATCTTCAAACTCATCACAGCTGAAGGGTTCAAAATCCTTCGGGGTAAACTTCGCCCCTTTCTTTCCCTGATCTCTTCTTTTGTGCCTTGGTAGCACATGATTCCTATAGCCATATTTATCCCTCTCATATTCTTGACAAAGGGCATTGAAATGAATAGCAACTATTGTAGAGGGATTCAGTCCAAAAGTCCTGACAATTTGGCTTCTGCTAATGTCCATCATTGGCATCCCTTTCACACTCCATAAGATTTTGGCCTTAGGAGCATAACACTTTGCAATCTCTTTGATCAAATCCACATCAACAAAAACATTTGGAACAATGAGTTTGCCAAGATCACACGTCCATATATTGCAGGATGGATGAGGGAAAGTTTGTCTCTTGTATGCACACCTGAACAAATCCCACCCACTTTGGGGCACTGTGATGTCTCCAATACCTCTAGCCCAATCTTGTAGGTGATCTATTAAAATTCCCTCACAGTAGCTCTTTTCCCAACAATCTTCACCCCAGGGAACAACTCCATAAGATCACCCTCCATAAACCTTGCAAAATCTCGCTTAACCCCTCTTGTTTTAGGTTTGGCTTCTAATGCCTCAGGTTTACTCTTCTCAGTTTTAGGTTTTGTATTTCTGAGCTTGGGTTTTGCCTTAGATGGTTTGCTAGCTTGACTCATTTTGCAATTTAGATAAAGCTAGGGTTTTACAATTTGTCACAGGAACTAGGGTTTTTCTCAGCTATTCAATAATCTATCAGAATTATAGACAACCACTTGAATTACACTAAACCCTACAAACCCTTCCCTTCTCAGACTAGAATTTAATGAGTTCCCTCGAAGAAATTCAAACATATAACAGCAGTAACCCAGTTTTTATAAACCCTAAGCAGCTACAATTTCCCTTTTCACTTCGTTTTTAACTAAAACCCATGCACAGAAGGATAGAATTTCTAACTTACCCGAAAAACCTAGCTGCTCCACACTTCAAATTTGCACGCCAGAAACTCCGCTTGCTTGTTCGCCTTCGAATTCTTGCTAAGACAATGAAAAATCATGTAATTCACACTTTTATAGCCTTCATTATTAAGTAGATACGCCATTAATGGCAAAGAGACGGCTCGTGCAAGCAAAGGAACAATCTATTAGTTAGTCGTTCTTGTTTAAATTCTGACTGTCGATCTAATTGTTTTAAAACAAGATTCATGGTCATCGCACGTTCTCAACACATCACTTTTTTCTTTAAAGCTTTGAAATATAAAATGTGATGTGAAGGACTTGCGCAATGAGCTAAGACGCCGCCACGTATACCCTCTGTCTTTTGAACCCTATTGCCAATTTAACACTAGCAACCATCGCACGTCACATTTCACTTTAAGCTCGATGAACATGAAAATGTGATGCATTGAAGTGTTGCGATGAGTTGGTGTTAAGACACCTGGCAAAGAATATTCGCTTTGGTATATGCCTCCCTTTTGGTTGCTCATCACACGTCATATTTCTTTATACAACTTGTTCATTCAAAACTGTGATGCACTAAAACCTTACGATGAACCCAGATGACGCCACGTGTTGTAATCTGAAAGACTCATCACATATCGCACTTTCCTTCATTCTTCACAAGGGGCAAAATGTGATGAAAGGAAACCATGTGATACAATGAGATGTTGATAGTTGAATGGAATATTCCACAAGTATATTCTTCAAACCTATCTTCCTTTCTTCGCTCCCATCGCACATCATATTTTGATCATGAGCTATTGAATCCACAAATGCGATACAAAGAGACCATGCGATGGAGTATGATTTGGTCACGTGTAACAATCTTGACCAACTGCGCACATCATGCTTAGCAATAGGCATTCAGGAATTGAATTTGCAATGCAATGAAACACTACAATGATATAGGATTTAGAAAAGTGTCCCTGAGATGAGATCAACGGTGTCATCGCACTTCGCACCAAGGGAAATAGCGGGCATTGAGATAAACGCGATGCGAAAGAGGCGTGCGATGCAATGAAATGCATCCACGTGGTCAAAGTTGAGCGGGGGGAAAAGCAAGTTAAGTGAAGTATTTTGCACATGCGCCAAATGTTGTTTTAAAAAGGGGACATCCCTTAGGCAATATGATTTAAGTGGCCACTTAATAAAAGAAAATATGTGACTCAAACTTAGGATTTTTGGCCAAATATTCAATAAAAGGAACATTTTGAAAGATTTCCAACCCGACATAACCCAAAAGTTCAAAAGTTAAAGATTAACGGGAATTTATAAGAACAGTCGAGATGCTAACACTTAGGTAAAAGGGGCCAGTCAAGACACAGACACAGGGCATAAGATCATGACTAAACCAACTAGGAACCGACTAAACAAGTCAACGCAAAATTAGACCAAAATATCAAAGCGACTAAGGAGTTGGGTTTTGTAGGTTCTTCAGATCAAGATAAACCCTAAACAATGTTCAAATAAACCCTAACCCATACAAGTTACTCAAAAGCTCAGAAATGGGGAAGAAAATAGACCAAGGACAACAAAATTTTACAAGTTCCATCAAGTTTGTTGAAGGATTTTCAACTGAGTGATGACAAACAATTTTCAACTGCTTCAAAGACTGGTATGAAATTATCAGCCAGTAATGATTCAAATTGAGGTATATGCAGGGTATAGTTGAATGTGGCATTAGTCATGGCACTAGTGACAAATTTCAGTTTGTTGGATTTACTGATGCTAAGTGGACATTGATTCATGGATGGTTGAAAATCAACATGCTTTTGGTCTGAAAATAGATGTTGCCTACTGTTACCATAGTTTTCACTCCCCTTATAAAAATATGCCCCCTTGCTAAATATTTAGCTAAGTATAAGGTTGTCGGCCTTCCTTGTGGTTTATGAAACTTCATCGTCCCCACTTCGGTTGTTAAAACCCCTCTCTTGTCTGGCATGTTTAAAATCCATTTCATAAAGTCTTTACCGAGTCTAGGAAGGTCGTTGGAGTCCAAAGCAGTTGTTCCAACTTTCACAAGTTCTGCCACAGTTGAAGTTAAATCAATTCGAAATCTTATAAAGGTTTCAAAACTTCCGCCAGTCACTAACGAGGTTGTAAGAACTTCTCCCCTTCCCGCTCGAATGTTAGTGAAAGGTTTTGTTCTAAAAAACATTATGAAGAATACATTAAGGACAAAGTACTTCAGAGATTTATAGTGATTATGAAACTTCCGTCAGTCACCGACGAGGTTATGAGAACCGCTCGTCCTACCGAAAAAGTGCCTCTTAGCCATTCTTTTTCAAATATTTAAAAAGAGGTTAAGTGAAACAAAGACATGAAAGGTTACACGCACCAAGCTCTGTAGATGGGAAATTAACCACTCATCCACTTAGGCATTAATTACGAAGGGTTTATAGTAGTTTGAGCCATTGAGAAACGATCAATTCAATTGAGAAGAACAACTGGAGTAAAGCGGAGAAGCAAATTCTTGCAGCTGCTGGTCCCAAAGTTGGCAACGCACTAAAAGGTACTTCTTCTATATCAGACTGAGATATAAATTACTGGGAATTGAGTTTATTGGAGGAAGGATTGTACTGGTATAAGTTTCTTCGTTGCGAATTATATATGTGCTCTAGGGTTTAGTCATAATAAAATACCAGTAGCAGAGCTATGAGTATGCTTCCGGTTTAACTAACACTATGCCGGAAATTGGAGATACCAAGCTAGGGCACATGAGCTTAGATGAATTTTGGGAAAGAATTGGAAAACCTAATCCCGCACCAATCACGCAAAGGTTAATTGAAAGTGGATTGTTGCAAGCAGTTGCCTTTCTTGTTGTGATTCAATGTCCAGACTTGATAATGGAGTGTATAAGTCATTACGACCATGAAACCCGAAAAGTCAAGACTGAGGATAACAGATTAGTGGTGAAATTACAAAGAGATACCTTTGCCTCATGTCTAAAGATACCGAAGAGAGAAAAATACTCAATGTTTAATTTCATGTTGTCATAGTTCTCTTTTTTAGAAAAGAAAGGGTCATATAGAAATGCAGTTACCAGGGAGCTCACCAAATCTAAGAGGGGTAGATCCCAGTTGCCCAAGAACCTGCACAAAAACCATTTTGTAAATGAGATTTCTGATATGATTGTGTTGTTACATAGGCTAAGGGGAAATGAGAAAGCCCATGAATTTGAGGAATGGATGTACTTCTTCATTCAAATTATATTGGGAGGAACTCAATTCTTGGATTGGGCTCAACTTATCAATGACCAAGTACATCACATGATTGTCCATTTCCAAATTAATAGGTTCTTCTACATGTCTTCATACTTAATATATGCTATTGCTAGTACAAGACCCTGGCTAGGATTAAGACCAAGTTTGTATCCATGAAAGGAAGTTCCAATTTTTTATTACTATGACAAACTACAATTGGGTAAAAGCTTCTACCATCACAGGAGGATTTTTGATACTTTCACTATGAAAGTAACTCGTGAATTGCAAGGGGATGTCGGTCTAAGGCTCACTCTTGAAGCCACACAATTGATTAATACTTATGTGAGTCATTTCATTCAATTCCAAAGGTTCTCATACATTAGGGTTGGAGGTTTCGATGGTCCTCCACTAAAACTCCCTAGATATGCCGAAGATAGATTTGTGTTAATAGAAGTTTGCACGCAGCTAGCTGAGGTGAACAAGAGGTGCCAGGAAAGTTAGAAGGTTGGCGTACAATTTCCCGTCAAACTTGGTTATTTCTCATGCAATTCTATGTCAAATGCTCTCAATATTGAGAAGGACCTAGTCAAGTATACCCTGCACTTCTATGATTCCAGGTTTCATTTTGATAGTAGAAACTTTGTAAAAAATAACTTACAGCTAGGTCCTAGTTTTTATCATATTCCAAACTAGGAGGATTATTGGGCTGACTGTGCTAAAGATTATGAAGTTAGGAGAAGATGCTCAATGAGGTTGTCTTTGAGGCAAATAAGGTTATTCAATCTAAACTAGGATATCCAAGATATTGAAGATGATGAATCAGATTTGGTGGATCCCATCTTTATCAAACATATTGCTATCCAACCTATTGTAATTATAGATTGGAGTATCAAAGAGATAGAGAACATAGAGGCAAAGACTGCAGCTGTCCTGAAGAGAACAGAAGAGTGGGTTGCTAAGAAGGTAGAAAAGCAGCGCCCTCCTACTAGGTCACAAAGCACTCATCCTCAAAGAGAGAGTAGTCAGTCTCCTATAGCCTCAGGAACATCATCTTCTACCTCACAGTAGGTGCCATTAGAAAGTCAAGGTGGCAGAGATGATGAACCTCCAGAGGGTAATTTACCAGAGAAAACATATGGAGAAGATGCCCATGATCTTTCTCAACAAGATGAAGATAAAGAAGCAGCTCAGGATGATGAAGCGGTCAATATCTCTGCCTCTCTGTCCCCTGCAAGTACATCTTCTTCTTCTTATAGGTCTCCTTCTGCTAATAAAACACATGAATCTCCCAGGGTAGGCCCTACTCCATCTTCCTCTCCGGAACATGAGCATTCTATCACCCATCCATTGAGAAGGACTCTATTTGGTTCCAAATCATTTGCCACTCCTACTTCTTGGTTGGAGCAAACATTGTCAAGGAAAAGGAAAGTGGTTCAGGTGAGTCTCCCAGAAAAAGATCTTGTTGGTCAACTAATTCAAAGGACTCCTAAGACTAAGAAACTAAAAACTACATCCAGGCTATTAGAGGATGATAGCACAGGAAATATTTGAGTGGAAGTTGCTCACCCCTCAGTGCAGAAAGAAGTTACCGAAGCAACAACTAGTGATTTCAATGTCACCAGGGTAAACTTAGGACCATCTACAAGAGATGGAGATGTACATAATTTTAAGGTTACGTCAGCCAAGTTGGTTGAATGAAATGCCAAAAATGAAAGGAGCAAAAATGAATTGAAAAGTCAAGTCAGAGTCTTGATTGAATGTTTGAAATCTGTCTTTGACATCACTCCTCAACTTGTCACCCAAGTTGAAGCTGCATTTGATCCAACATCAGCAGTTGGAAAAGAGGTGGTAAGTAGGATATAGAATTATAAGATATTTGGGAAAGCTATAGATGAATGGACTAAGAATATATTGGATAAAGGAAGTCAATTTATCTCAGATATGCAAAAGGTGCATCAAAATGCATACCTTCTGAGAATAGAAGTAGAAAAGGATATCGCCTCAGCTAAAAATGAAGATACAGTGTGGACTAACACTTTGGGTGAACTTGGGGAAATGATAAACCTGGGACCTGAGAAATTGATTAATGAATATATCCTTCCACATATTGTTGATAGACGCTGTATGATATAGAAAAAGAGTGTCAAACGGAAGCTTTGTGTAGTTAAACAAAGCTTATTGGAGTTTGGCAAGATATTAATGGAGTGTAACACAATTAATGAGGAAATTTGCAAGAATCTTTCTACACTCGGTTTACAACCTTTTGGAAAGGAAGGAAGTGGCAATGAAGATGCAATGGTTTTGAAGAACTTTAAGAAGTTAATCAATGATGTCACTAATACTCAACCTTTCAATACTGAAAGCCTCAGGAAATTCAATGGTATCGATTTAGTCTTATTTCAATCTGCCAAGCGAGCTGTTGCCTATGAGAAGAGGCTCGAAACAGGACGAGACAACAAAACAGTATGGAAGCTCCAGGTTGGAAATGTCACCATTCCTCAGCATAAGGAGATGCCACCTGTCCTAAAATCTTTCCAAGCCTTTCGGAAGAAGACTGCCACATCATCAACCCAATCGATCGATGAACCAGTTAATAAAGCATCACCATCGTGACTTTTCAATTGCCTTTTCTGTTTTTCAATTATTCGAAGAGACTTTATTTTTGGCAATTGTCTTTAAAGAAGCGGTTACTTACCCACTTATATATGCTTGTAATTAAGACAAAGAAACTCTCTTGGCATTTTTGATACTTAATACTTTCAATTTCAATATAGAAGATAATATTGAAACCTCTAATCGTCTGTGCACATTTGGTTTTATGGAGATAGTTAGAATATCTTGAATCTGTGTTTAAGTTATTCTTATTCAGTTATATTTCTATGTGAACATATGGCTGTTTTATCTCTATAATTGGTTTAATTTTTGGGTTATATTGAGTTGGAATCTACTTATCTGTATGTTGCACGGTGAACACTAGTCTTTGTGCTGCTGTTGATAATATTTCAATTCTCATTGCATTTGATATAAGAAATTTTTCTAGTATCGGGTTATCTGTCTTTACTGCTTTCAAATTAAAAGCTTATAGTTGATTTATTTAAAGTTTTCTTTGGATTACATTGATTATCTGAGAGGGAGCTGTACCTCTATAAAATTCAGAGAGTAGTCATTTCCCATAAAAAGTGGTTAACTCGAGCTGTTGGTAACAATTGCACCTTTAGGGCTAAGAGTCAAGGGTGAAATTTCAAGGTGCCCTATCTGTTAGCCAACACCTACATAGACTCATAAAAAGCAGTAAGCAGTTACTTTTTCTTCCACTGAAGTCAAGTGTAAGGCACATATACAATTGCTCTTGTAACTTGTGTAGTCTGCTTAGAGAAATTACTTGTTGATTTGTAGGCAGCTCAAGAAAAAGAAACTATTCTTTAATGTGATGATTAAAGTTTGCTTATATTGGTGAAAGACCTTGAATTCCATGCATATAGCATGTCAAAGTACACTTTCATTTCATTTCATTGCCAATTGAAAGGGACATTGAGTTGCAACACTGTGCATCTAAAACAACCAATGTCTTGACAAAATCTCTTGGACTCAATCAATTGATCAAGTTTAGATATAAACTTGATGTAGTCTCATAAATGACCATTACAAAAGGGTATATATTGTAGTCATTTTGTACTTAATTATGATAGAACCAATTGGTTGGTATGAGTTGGTTCACAATTCAAAGCAAATGTTGCCCTAGTGGAAGGAGTTGTTCAAGTACAAGAAAACATGAGTTGACTTAGAGGAAGGTGAAAATTTGATATTGAGAAGGATATTTTCGAAGCTAAAAAAAAGGTAAGGGCAATGGTAACAGAACAACAAATTTACAACAAAATGAAAATCTGGTGAAGACTGACAAGTATTGCAGGATGATAATCTAGGGAAGAAATACAAGCAATTTTCTGATGGCTGAGATAGTGCAGAAGCTAAATGAAAAATGTGCCATCCAGTGATACAAGGATCATCAAGTGACCATAAACAAGAAAAGGAAGGTAAAATTCCATACCGATAATCATCATGACAAGTGGTGCACAGAGTAATTCCAATGGACATTTGTCATCTGCTACTGAGAAGGCCAAGGAAATATGACCTAAAAGTTGTACATGATGGAAGGAAGGAGATCACCACATTCAGCAAGGACGAGATTAGGTTTGAGTTGCTTCAATTAATGAGGGTCAATGCCAGAGCAGCAGAACATTGTTGATTTAAGCCAAGGAGCTCATTTAAGCTATGAAAAGATCTTAACTAATCTTTGTTTTGATTCCAAAGCAAAGATTGAAGGATTAATAACCAAACGGAAGGCTCTATTTGATGAGCAAAATGAGATAATTTCTAAAGGAGTTCCTGTTGGATTTCCATCATTGAGGAAAATCATACATCAAATGGACCTCATTTTAGAAGCAAGATTATCAAAACAAGCTCTTTGTATGCTAAGTCTGATGGAGAACAAAGAGTTGAACCAGCCCATTTAAGATTTGTTGAACAGAGGGTTGATTTGAGAGAATTTAAAACTGTGTTCTCCTCTTCCAGCACTAATTACACCCAACAAAGATAGGAATGGGGAATGTACATTGATTCAAAGCCATAAGACATAAACAAGTTATCAGTCATAAACCAATTTCTTTTGAGTCTCTGACATGTATGGACGACATCGTGGACAGTTTAAGTGGTGCCACTACCTCTTCAAAGACTTATCTCATGAGAAGCTACCAAATTTTGAATTTGAGAAGGTAATGTTTCCAGAGAAGGAATGGAGACATTCAGAACAACCTAGCTAACAGATCTGTTACAACCAGGCAAGAAGCTACAAACACTCCTTGGTGAAGTAGAAGAGGAAAGGACTAGAAAAGGCAGTATGGACCTATGGATATTCAAGAATAATATAAAAAATGGTATCACCCCAAAACCAACCCAATTCCATTGCAATCAAAAGCCTAGCGGACAAAGGTACTTGAGTCTTAGATAAAAGCAGGAAAATTATTTTCTTTCAAGTTGTTTTGCAATAAAAGCAATATAATTTAAAAACATTTGAAAAAAAGAATATGACAACTTTACTAAGAAACATAGAAAAAAATACTTAGTAAGGCTTTAGAAATAAAACACTACTTAGTTCATTTAAAAATAATGATTCGTTATGAAACTGAAATAAAAGTCCCAATAAATAAGAGAAATATGATGCGAAGTCCTTTATTTCTCAATAAATGGGAGCCTGAAAATGGTTGGGAACTGCTGATGCTAGTGAAAGGGTAATCCTTCTTCACTGTAAAGTGCTTTGATAACTATACCTTTGTCTATTTATCAATGAAACAAAGAATCTCATTATCATACACTATTGAATTGTTCATTAATTTTGCTATTGCATTTTGAAATTTTGAATTAAAATATGTTGTGTAACTTTGCTGGCACTAAGTACGCTTCAAAGTCTCAAACACTTCCTTTTTATCTGCATTGGCTAAGGGCTTTGCACGTGTAGTAGGAAACAGGGTTTGTGAAAATTGGCCGAGGGGTTTTGTGAAAGTCGAGGACAGTACACTGATAGCCCTACAAAATTTAGGTTCCTCGGCAAGGAAAAAATCCAAAGGTCCTGTTATGGGTATCGGAGGAAGTGCAGGAAAGACCACGACAAGGGCCATGATTGCCCTTGCCCTGGAGTCTCTGGGTTACATTCATCAGACATCAGGTAATCATAATAATCATATTGGTGTACCTCTGACTCTTATATCAATGCCATTGCCTTCCAAAGCCTGTGTTTTGGAATTGGGGATGAACCATGCGGGAGAGGTTTTTTACAGGAACACTGGCAGTTCTTCCAACAATAATAAAAGGAGGAGAATATTAGAGGGAACTAATTTTAGACTGCATGTCCACCAACCAGAGCTATCATCTATGATCTATCTGCAACCCATAAGGGCATGGCCACAATTTTACACAAATATACTATTTACTCTATGTTACGGTTAAATTCATAACTGAAATCACAAATTCGAACTTTTAAATTAAACAGAACATACTTGCCTGGAGAAGAAATCCTAACTTCCTCGTTACACGGCCCTATTGCAATGGTAACTATGTTGGCTTGATCATTTGCTAAGCATAATTGCGCTTGTTAAAAAATAACTGATAAACGGTTGAAGATAAACGTGTATTACCAGCCTTATCTGACGCTTTTGTTTAATATACAAGCAGTTGCGTGCAATGACATGCAACGGTGCGCTTGATAGGCGTAGGAGAAGTCCAAATGGCAACGTTTTGTATTTGTATAGAAGAAATTAGAGAGGGGGATGTTAAAGAACACCGAGAGAGTACATAGCAGTTGAAGACGAATGTACAATTGTAGTCGTGAGCAGATAAAAACAATATGCTGTGGAGAAAATGGTGCTATGAAAGATTACGTTAATGCATATTAGGAAAATTTAAAAAATTGTGGAGCAGTTTATTGAGGAAGCAAAATAGTTATGAAAAAAACAACCAATAGATTAAATTAATGTAAACAATAGTCATTGAGGGAACATAATTTTGAATTGAAATTTTCAATACAATTATCTATAGGAGAATATTTTGAAGTTATTTTAAATCTTAAAAATATTGCATGATAATCCAAAACAACCATAACAATGTTATAAATGAAGAGCAACATTTCTAACAAATGGAATTGTGAAGCATTTATCAAATATAAACAACCCATATTGGCAATTGTTGATTCTAGGTTGTTTTTTTCATCCTATGATCATTATCATTATGTCCATTATAGTATTCTTTTTCTCGCTAAATTTGTTTGTCTTGAGTATGTTCTACAAAGTTCAAAGGAAAATGTGAAGTTTAATGCTATGAACATGTGTCATTGTTAGGCAATATCTAAATTAAGAAACATAAACGGTTCTATAATTTATAACAAATAATATGTAATGCACCTGCAATAGAAGAGATCAAATAAATAAGATGTAGGCTTACCTTGTGCACAGCACAAAATGCAGCATCTTTACGATTATAAGTCTCATATAATTCTATACTTGTAGCTGAGAATGTTTTTGAGTTGAAATCAATGTTATATTTTTATAAAAGTATATACAGTTGTATCATTTATGACAAAGAATTTGAAATGCAGTTGTGCAATAAGAGATGGAATAAATGAGATATAGTCTTACCTTGCATATAAATGGAATGTAGTTGCAGCTTGTATACTATGTCACAAGTGCCATTGTGAAGCTTGTTACCATTATGGAGATTTGTAGTTACAGTTGATAATGTTTGTAATCTAAAATGGTTTTAATCAGATATAGTTGCATTGAATTGGTTTGAAGGCCAGAGCACTAGTACCAGCAACATTGACCAAAGATTGTAGCAACTTTGGGGTGTGTGCGTGCGAGAAGCCTAAAAACTGGGTTCAGACATTTTAGTATGTTCTATATAAGAATTGCAAAATTAAATATAAATGGTATATGGTTAACCAAAGAAGAGGAAGGAATTCAGGTTTGTCATTGGAGGAGAGGAGAAGCATAATGCAAGAGTTGAACAACAACTTCTCTTAGTAATCACCATAGAAGCAAAACTCTGGCTAGCTTGGTGGGAGTGGTTGCAACTGCACTATGGAGGGAACAACAAGGAAGCGGTGAGTCAACTTACATATGGAATGAACAATTAGAAATGGTGGAAATTTGGTATGCATTGTTTAACAACCCAACCCTTCGGTAAAATAAATTTTCCAATTTTACATCAAACAAGTAAATAAACATGCTAACAAGTCATTGCAATATAATTTTTCTTTCTTTTATTGATAATATATGAACAAGATATCATATTGAAATTACAATAAAGATTTCATTTCATTACAATAACTTCACAAGTACAAGTAACGAGAAAACATACCTTAACTAACATAGCTCCAATGAGCTTTAGAACAAACAGTAGTAAGAAGGTCCAGGAATTCGTCCTTTCAAAACTCGGTTCTTTAGTCCCTTGTTGTGGAGGAGAAGCATCACTCAGGCACTTTTCCGCCAACCACAGACTTATAATGTGGTACCCTACGCATCTATCATTTGATAGATGGCCCTCCCTTCGACGAAGAGATTGGTAGAGTAACTGATATTGTTAACCAACCGAGCATAGTGTTATGTCCTACATAACTAGAACTTATTCTCTCACAATCCCAGACTCGCATGCATAAAGGATCACGATGAACTGACAGTGTAGTCTCAAGCATCACGTAGTCTAAGTGGATGTCGTACATTTCACTACTTTGGCCAAAGTGTTCTCATTTAATACTTCGAATGAAGGTCATCTATCATATAAATTGCTCAGGGTCGATTTGACTTAGGGCTATCTTACACTATGCATAGGTATCTCCTTCAATGGATAGTCAGTCATCCCAGATAACCTACAACATACTGATCTACTAAGTAATTACACAAGATAGTTATATCCTTCAATGGATAGTCAGTCATCCCAGATAACCTATCACCATATAATCTACAAGGTAACAACCTATTCAACTAAGTATGTACATAGGATTGGTATATCCTTCACTGGATAGTTAGTTATCCTAGATATTCTATCCTCAAACAATCTACATTCACATAAGTATACTAAACCTCTCCCATACTAGGTAATCTCTCCTAAGAGTAAACACCAGCTTCCCTAGTTAAACAAATAACTTAGATAAGAGTGCCTCAAAAGACTCTTGCATTCAATCAAGCCTAATAGAATAATATATAAGCAACCAAAATTCTCCTATTTTGGAGATAATTAGTTTCTAATTTTTCAAATAAAATCATTTTACTTCCTAAGCACATACAGAAAATGCACTACAAACAGCATAATATCCTCTCTATGCAAAAAAAAAAAAATACTTTTCCAACAACATAAAATCATAATAAAAGATAGTAGAAGAATATTCCATGCCTGTAACTAGTTTTTCCTCAGATGTTGATGACTCGGCCTACACTCACAGCAATTTCAGCATAGAAATTCCCTCTCAAAACTCTACTTTTCTCACTCAGAATTAAGCACTCAGAAATGGATAGTCAGATTGATAATGGTTGTAGTTGATTAAGATTGTGAAGCTTTGGTAAATCAATAATGAAGTATGGAAATAATGAACTGACTCAATTCTCAGAATAATACGTCTTTCAGAAATAATGATGAATTCTCAATAAAATCATAATGGTTTCTCTCCAAAAATATAAGTATACAAATGATAAGTAGTGAAGAATGAAGAATTGGGCGGTTATTTATAAAGCCCCAACCCCCATCGAATTCCTTCTAATAAGGCATGTAATTTGCCAACACAGAAATCTGAAATGTTCAACTTAGTATGTGGTGCACTTTCACCCACATACTCAGCTTCAACAAGGTGAGTCGACCTTCAAAAACTGACAGCAAAATGAAGACCGGTTCAATTACACATGGTGAAATGGTGTCAATAGACACCTACAGGAACAACTTTTAGATGTGGTGCCAGTCTAGAGGAATGGCGGATTTGATAATCACTAAGAAAAAGTCCTAGTTAAAATGTATACACCTTGCCTCCTTCCAGACTGCATTGGATTTGCAAGGACTTTGTCAAAGGTATTTACTCTTGCGTGCATCTCCCAGGCGCACAACTTCTTCCAGTGCAGGAATGATTTAATTTTTGTTTGCCAAGTTTTCTTCAAAAATAATTTCAATTCAATATATTTTGATCGCCATAGTTATAAAGATAAATATCAATTGCTTTTGGAAATAAATCAATTTACAAAGTTGAATGGTAGATAAATAATTAAAGATCTGGAAACTATTTGATTTCCATAGTTTGGTGATTAATATTCAAT
Organism: Sequoiadendron giganteum; assembly: GCA_007115665.2. NCBI lineage: Eukaryota > Viridiplantae > Streptophyta > Pinopsida > Cupressales > Cupressaceae > Sequoiadendron > Sequoiadendron giganteum. The sequence continues at coordinate 187,838,196 of CM021109.1, read as the reverse complement.
TGAATATGATATAACCTAATTCTAGTTAAAAGATTAATATTAAATCAATATGGGAAATAATTCAATTTCCATAGTTAAATGGTAAATATTTCGATATAGAAAATAAGTCGATTTCCTATGTTGAGATCAATTTGGAAAATAATTTGATTTTCAAAATTGAGAGTTGATATTTAATCAATGTGGAAAATGATTTGATTGTCATTATGACATTAAATATTAAATATATATATATATATATATATATATATATATATATATATATATATATATATAATTATAGTTTTAAATATATAGAACATATATATGTATATATATATGTTTTAATATAACTATTATTTATATATATAATCTTTAATATATAATTACATATATATATCGTGAGCCAGTCAGCATATCCAATATGTATATACATACATATATATGTATATGTAAATTGTCAGATAATAATAATATAATATTATTAATTTCCACATAATATAGGTTGTGTGAATGTATACATGTATATATTCCTCTATGTGCACATATATGTAGGTATAACTTATCGATGCATCCATATGAGCATATTTGTCTGCTAACATACATGTGTATTGATATGTATATACATATGGATACGTGTATATACTATATATATGTATATATGTCCACTCCCTATTCACTTACATTCATTCACATTACCATCATAATGATTGTATACAACAAGACATATATGCAGATAAACATCACTCATAAAAGCATAAAGAAGTAGACAAGACTCCTAATGCAATCTTACAAGCTATGGATGACTTACCTAAAACCCACACAAATTGACTCAGCTCACTCAATCTAAGGTGACATGTGTGTATGCTTAGATAGTTCACATTACCGGTTACCTGACCAAGCTCCTCTCTCGAGTGATACTTCCCCTCCCCCTAGAGATTTAACTTTTTCTTGCAACCACTAACACATTCCTTCAATAGTTATTTGTTCACAAAAATTAAGCAACATATATAAACATCTTTAAAGTTAGAATAACAATAATTCAATAACCATCTATTCACATATATGCAATATTTCACCATGAATAACATCAATTGAGATAACATCAAATGAAACAACATCAAATGAGATAACATACATATTGATAACAAGGTACAAGCATCATTAATTTGTCTCCAAAATTCACATTTACCCTATATAGTAATATAAATAGTAACCTCACAATTTGGGATGTAACACATTGAAATCAAGAGGGATAGGAGAAGTGTTATAGTTATCGAAAAGAACAATAAAATTTCACCATGTTGCCAATGCAAACAGTTGTTGGAGGCAATCCTCTTCTTTGATTCATAGTGCACTGTATTTGTTGGCACATAATCTAGAATATCTATCAAAAGAGGTGGATCTATGTGTATTCTTGCAATTGATTTTACACGGGAAAGAGTTGTGAATGTTAGTCCTTGTCTTTCTTTAGTTCCAATATCTATTGTAGCTTTCTCTAATGTCAATACTTGAGATTTATGTATTGAGCTGGAGCAGTTTTGGGATGGGTGACCTCCCAGGATGGACCAATGCTTCACCTCTGTGAGCATCATCTAGATGCAATGAGTGCTAAGTGGACCATTCATTATCATGAGATATGGGTTCTTGTGAACCACTACTCATGAATCATGGATCAATGAGTTTAACTCGAAAACTACACGGTTGAATCTTGATAGCAATATCATAAGGAGAGTTATGTTCGGCTGCCCCATGTGATTAAGGGAATGGGGATGGCTTTTGGGTTGTTTTGATCCCATACTGGGCCAATGTAGTTTGGGAAGTGCACAACAACATATTGAGGCAGTTGAGGTGGTTTCGCACCCTCAGCGTATACGATAGACTTGACAACAACTAATGATCCATTAACCAAGCTAGCTACCACCCAAAGATTTGTTGTTAACATTAGTTGTTCGCCAATTGCAAGTAAGAGCTCTGCTTGAATTTTCTCATCATCACCATAATCAGATGTGTTCTACTGAGTAGTTTTAGCAATACTAATTGCAATGGGAGCATTTAACTATTTAAGAATTTTTCTATTGTGCGAGGCGACAAAGCTATTTGTTGGGAATAAGTGAATAGTTGCATCAAATTATTAGTTTTGTCAAGAGTTGAAAGCATGTCGTTTGTTCGATTCATAAGATTTTACCAATCATCTTGAAATGCCTAAGAATTTCTAATATTCAAAAGGAGCCTAAATAATTCTTGTTGTGCACCGGATTGGCCATGTTGGTGGAAGACTGTTTCCAACATGACAACAACATTGAAAGTGTGCCAAAGAACCAAAGTTATGGAGTGAGAAGCATAGATAGGCCTATCCAAAACAGGTGGCAACTATGCAAGGTCACCCACAAGTATAACCGAGGCACCACCAAATGGCTGCATATGTCTAGCAGGAAATTCTTGCTACAACCAACTATCTATTTTGAGTAACTTGGGTCCCAAGAAGCTCATATCATCAATTAAGATGCACTTAATATGTTTAAAGTCTTCTTTAAATATGGTCAATGGCTATCCTTGCAATAGATTCATATCTCTAATTGGTATCCAAAGAGTTGTATGCACTGTAGAGGCACGTATATTGTAAGCAGTCACCCCTATTGGTGCCAAAGCAAGGAAAGGATTCATTCTCTAATTTGGCGATGTATTTAGTGTTCTCTGTATGTTGTCTATAAGGAATGATTTACCTGTACCTGTAGTACCTTGAATAATCATATGCAATGGTGATGGTGAAGATGGGCCAAGGTGGTATTGTTGAATGATATTTAGAGCAAGCTTTTGCTTAGGAGATAGGTGATGACAAAGTATAGTTGCAGTAGGTGGGCAAAGACTATCTTTAGTTGTATGCAATTTACTTGTTGTGATGAATTCTACAACAACATTATGTAGACTATGAGGAACATGGTGTGTATCCCACATGTGATTTAAATCAAAGTCTCATCTACCTAATAGTTGCAGTTGGTCTAAGCAGGCATTATTTGCAACACCAAGGTGAGAAATCAATTCCCATTCGTATTCATCTGCGGGAGGCAGAGACTGGGTATTTTTGGTATCGCTATCATCCTCTTCTTGACTAGTGGGGGTTGCAATAACTCTATTAACATGCCAAGGGTGATAACTAACAACATGAAATAGCTTCCAGTTTTGTGTTATACTATCTTTGGTGAGACCTATATCTGCTTCGACATTTCAGAAAGGCTTGTATAGCAGCAATTCCAACCAACAAAATATTTCAAAGGTATCACAATGCTCAGGAGGAGCAGACTTGGGCAGACTTGAATAGTGGGTAAACAATGATCACCGTAGGTTGTGGTCACAAACGCCAAGCCTTGCCTTTGCAATTTTACCAATGTGTGTGCAGATTGAATAAGGGATACAGTGTCCAACTTAGTTGGTCTTTGCATGTAACAATGAATATAACTACTTGCAAGCTCTTCATTATTATCAGTTGTTTTCAAATGGTGGAAGGTTTTCCTACTCACGTTCAAAGATAGGAAATGTCGGTTTGACATGACAAGGGGCAACTTTTCTAGCATATGGCATGTTTCTTGTGCACCAATGTCACAATCTACTACCAAGTTTATAATGAAATTTTGATGGTCAAGCAACACTTTATCCCCAGGTGAATTTGTATTTGCAAGTCTCTGCAAGATATCAATATAGCTTTCAGACTTTGATGCATATTTAGAAATGTAGTTTAGCACAATTTTTCTTGACAAGACTGGTTGGCAATCGACATTTGCTCACCAAAGCGCAAGTATCTCAGAGCTATGGATATTAAGGCGCTCATTATTTCTTGTCGGCTTATAGGATCTGTTTGATTCATTGTCAATTGTCAATGTCAATGATGGTTGTGCATTCCATGGAGCTTTGTAGCAACATTGCAATTGCTGGCCTTTTTTCCTAAGGCATGTGTACTGAGTACATCTGGTATGCCTTTGTACCATGTTTACCAGCTATTCATAATCCACCATTGGGTCCATGCAAGTAATCTGCGAAGTGTCAAGCAAACACGGGTCCTCCAGGGAAGAGTGGCGGAGTCTTGATATTAGTTGTTCTAGGGAACGAGGATTCCATGTTGAGACATAGTGATCAAAGAAGCTTTTTGCTTGTTGAACTTCGTGTGGGTTGGACCAGTCAAGCATGTCCATATTCGAGGCACTTGGAAGCCACAAGAAACCATAGGCATGTGCTAATCCATGGTGTTTCCACTCATACCTATGCCATAAATCCTTTTGTATGGAAAATCTTCTCAAGAACATCCTCTCAAAAAATGGTGAATCGCAAGTGGAAATACAAAGTTGTTATATGTGGGTTTTGGACAACATTGTCTGTGAAGGGTAAGTGCACCAATCTGTGACACAATTTAGGTGCCAAATTGGAAAAAACATTGAAAAAAACTCGAAATAAGACATTTGGCACACGCCAAATGTCTTATTTGACATAGAAAGCAAAAATCGGGTTTCAAACCCTCATTTTGTCTTCAACCCACGGCTTGAGGAAGAGGATCTCAGGTCTGCAACTCGCGCTCACCAAATCTCTTCCATTGTTTGCATCCTTATCTTTCCATTTTCCACGAGGATGCTGCCAACACGTCAGAGAGCTCGAAGATTGCAAAGAGGTGTGTATTTTTATTCTATTTATTTCAAATTTGATTTGGAATGCAAATTTAAATAGATTTTTATAATAAAACTTTGTTCTAATTCTCAGGGAATGAATCTCCACCTCAAAACATTGAGAACTCACAATCACCCCCTCATGAAAAGCCTCTTATACAAGAACAACCTGAAACCCCTCCATCAATTCATAAGCATCCTCAAGGAACACAAGAAAATATTCAAAATAAAATTGAAAACAATAAAAGATACATTCAACAATTAATTGCAAGATTAACCGAGCATGCCAAAACCCACCCTTATAGGAGAGGGATTGTTGAATCATTGAAGTCAATTTTAACTCATGTAGGAGAAATGAGCGAGCAAATGAATTTTTGGTCAACTAAGAGGCATGAGATGAGACAATTTTATGCTAATGGTTTGTCATATGCAGATGTCAAAAAACTAAAAATTAGCAAAGTCGAGTTGTGTGCCCTATTTATAGACCCAAAAACCAATGAACCTTTGTCCCATGCATGCAGGAGGTTCCCCATCCATTGGTGCCACCATGAGTTAATTAAAAATAAATTTTGGGAGCGGTGGTGGATGGTATTTGACCAACCTCCATGCAATAACCATGAGGTGCCGCAATAATTTTTGAGGAAACTCTATTGCAAGTTTGTCCTCAATAAAATGCCAAACTATTTTGACATCTTAGACTTTCAGGGTAGAGGTGGGGGCTCCACACATGATAGACATGTTGCACAACGTAATCCACAGTTGGCACCGAGAGCCTTGGGCAGACCCATGGTGGAGCATGTCATTGTTCCTTCCATTGTTAAGGACAGTGTAGAGGTGGACACGATGAAGTCGATTGGCTCACTCACCTAGACCATTTTACAGTGTGTGATTCCTCTAGTAGAGCCTGGTGTGGAGGAGACGTGTAGGCCCCAAGCTCCACCCCACCATTGCGGTGCTTGTGGTGTTGTTTGCACGTACGATTATCAAGGTGCTCGTGATGTAGCTACATAGCCTACGTCAGTTGCAAAGGTGATGGCTTTCACATATGATATTCTGAATGATACATTCAACATTGACACTCAGGTAAAATTTAGCAAGTTATTTTAATGTTGTTTATTAAAATATATTTTGAAATTTAAGAATAACTAAATTAGTAGAATTTTGATATGATGAAATTTCAGGGTCGCACTATTCATGAGGGATGCTCTATTCCTACAGACCCTTATACATTCTCGATGATGAGTCCACAGGTATGCAACTAGTATTAAAGATATTATTATTACATTTGAATAGTTGAATGTTATATTTGAATGTTTGTCTCATAACATGCTTTGGATTTCAAACAGTTTTATGGTGCACCTTCTTCCTCCACACCTCACGATTCATATCCTCAAACAACGTACACTCAAGTAGCCTTTATTCATTAATGGTGTTGTAAATCTATGTTAGCTAGTTTTCATAATTTTGAGTATATACAAATCTAAAAAATTGATGAGAAACACAAACATTGCATTCAAGTATTCCTTGATCGTGTCACATTATGTTCTCCTAATTCACTTTTTGTTCCTTTATTCCTTCCTAATCCCTTACCATTAACATTTAATAGTTCACCCTATTTTCCATGATCCCCTCCTAGCCCATCCCACTAATATCTTCTAGTCCATGCTATGTGTCATTATGTCCTACTCCTATCTTATTGTACCCATTATTATATCACCCTAGATGTTCCATGATCCCCTATGTTCCACCCTATGTTCCTTTATATCATCCTATGTTATACCATATTTATCCACGTTTCATCCTAGATAACTCTTCTCTATTATTGCTACACACAGGTCAAGTTCGCACTTCGTGTACTATAGTCAAACCCTAGACACCTCCTAATTCACCCTATGTTGCATTATTCCCTAATAATTGCATCCCATTAACCTTAAATTTTCCACCCTATATTTTGTTATCCCATCCTAGCCCATCCCATCAATCTATACTAGTCCATCCTATGTTCCATTAATCCCTTTGGTGCAAGGGCACCACTCTTTTCTATGTTTCTTCATTAAGTGTTTGATAGTGGTGCAGGAGCACCCATGGATCTAAGGGACCTAGAATCATTTGTTACATTTTTTGTCTTTGTTTAATGTTGGAATAAGGTCTCATGGACCATTTCATTTCTTTGTAATATGTCTCCTAGGGATTTGATGGAGTTTTGGTCTTCATGACCAACTTTTTGTACAAACAAGGTCTCCATCCTCCTTTGTAAGTCTAGTGTATTTTGGAAAATTAAGCAAAAAGGATGCCTTCATGTAGCTAGACACCTGAGGGGAGTCATCTTTTTCATTTTGAGGATTTTTGGATGCCTTTCACACAATTTGGAGGTATCTCTGTAGTCGGGTTGGTGAAAATTGGCTAAATTGCCTTAATTAGGCATTAAAGAGTAAAAAATGAAGTCTTTTTGTGTTTCCAATGGCCAACTGATTCAAATTTCAGCTGGAGGAAGTTGGAGGAGGTTGGAAGGCTTCATATATGCCTCTCTTGGTTGAGGCAAGGCTGTTCTTGAAGTTTGGAAGAAGTTTTCAATAAAGAGTTTGTTGATTTATGTGTTTTCTTGAAGAAATTGCTGATCCCATACTTGGTACGGTCTATACATGTTGTTTCATGCTCCAAGACTATAATGGTTGGATAGGTAATTGAATAAGCTTTCTTTTGGTGTTGGAGTAATGAGATTTAGTTGAGTATCAAGGGAGATATCTTAATTTTACTCCTAGGTGGTATGAAAACCCTCAAAATCAGGGTTTTGAGTGAATTATGGGTGTTTCTTCCATCCACACATTGTAGAGTTGCTAAATCCTGGTGGGATGGAAAGTATATGCATGTACTATTAAGAGGGAGTGAGGTCTAAATCACCATAGTGATAGTTGTTTGTTGAAACCTAAGTGCTAGAGGGTTGTTGAACCTTGTTTTGTCCTAATGTGACATGATCCAAATGTTTTCAAGTTTTGTGGGTGGTCTGAGTTGTGAACCCTAGGTGTGTGGGGGCTGATCATTTAAAGAATAATGGATTTTATGACTCCTTGTAAGAGTATTTGAGAGAAGCGTTGAATTGAATTGTCTTTGCCATCATAGTTGTTTGTTTACCTTCCCTGCCACTCTGCATCAGATAGGCAAGGTGTGTTAGGATGTTTGATTTGAGTCCTTGAGTCTTAATAAGGTCCAATGTGACCATTCTATTGTAATTTATCAACTTTGAGGGGCTCTTGTAAGGTCTGCAAATCATGTGGAAGGAATTCTTAAAGTTGACAAGGGGTGTCAAGGTAGATAGGATGATGTTTTCTTGAGTAAGTCATGATTTCTTAGTTGAATAAGGTCTCATTAGACTATTTATAATATTTTAGGTGTTTAAGAGAGTCTAGGAAAATATAAAGAGTCAAAACTTGAAAGTTCTAAATTTGTGAGTTGCATAAATGCAACAAATTTGTAATGCAACGGTCATGAGAGGTTTAAAAAGTAGGTGTAAGGCAATTTGGCATTGGTTTAATGAGGAGAAGCCTTTAAAAAGGCATGAAAACTCATTTTTTAATGTTGGCTTGAAGTTTGAAGCATTGACAATAAGCTTCAAGGGTCTGTGTTAAGTTTAAAGGTATGTTGCTTTGTAAATCTGGCCTAATTCATGGCCTAAGACAACATTGAGGGTCTAATTTCAAGGTATTGGTCCAAAAGACTTGTATCTGGTTAAGAGATATGTTTTATAACTCTGAAATGGGTATCTGAATCCACCTTCTGATTGCCAAGTGTTTTGGAAATCATGGGAGTTAAAGGCCAAAAACTCAGTTTGCACTATTGCTAGGTTGCATGGGTGAAAGTGAGAAGTTAGACTCCCGATTGTTGTCAAGCTTTGAGGATTGTTTGGATAACTCTAATAGGCCATTTTAATCTTGTTAGATGTCTCTTGAATGCAAGTTGTCACTTTGAATGAGTTTGAGCCCCCTCTCTGCATCACCCTTCTATTCCCATCCCATTACCCTCTCTTATTTCACCTTATGTTCCATTATCCCCTCTTGGTCTTTATATCAACATGATACCTGAGATATCGTTTCATTTGTAGATGCTGACAAGAGATATCCCTAGTGATGTTGGTGGCACGATGGACCATGGAGTTGCTGCAACAATAGCTAGTTCTGATCCATTGAGAAAGGTATGGAATAGATTAGTCGATTTGACATTATATTTGCTCTTTTATGGTCTATTATAGAAAATTTTGACGATAATTTTATGAAGTTTAATTTCTATCTTCATGGTTGCTACAGGTGGTTGTCACTCCAGATCGTGGACGTGGTGATGCTGTAAATGTGCATGATGACTATATGTATGCGGTAAGTGATTATATATTTTGTTATATGCCATTCCACAATTCAATTTCTATGTTTTAACATCTTTACTTTTAATTATATCGGTTGAAGGTCCAGAGTGAAGAGAGGAGGACTAGCGAGCGTGTTCAAAAGACAAGAGAAGCAACAGTCACTGAGCCATCCAACCGGATTTCTAAGGCAACACGAGATCTATTTCCTTCCCCTAGAGGGAAATGACTATGTATTAGTGTTGTTTGTTATATGCCTATGTGGAATTTTGGAACATATGTTTTGTACTATTGATATATATACGTGATATTTTATGTTCATATGGCTCCTTTTTACTAAGCCTATATGGTTTTTTTGGATATATATTGTATATACTTTTATCTATGTATATCATTGTATAGCCTTTTGGATTTTTGATTAAAGAAACTCTTATTTTTCTACTGCCATTCTTGAATGATGTTATCATGTGTATTGTGTAAGTTTTATGCTTGAATGTTGTAGACATGGATTTTGTTTACATCTAATGCTTAATTAATTACCGTCGAATGCTAAATAAACCCCATCTAAAGCGTCTTGTATAAATAAGCTCCATTCATGGTGGTTTGTATCCTTTGGAATGCTTCAATTACTTGTGCCTCACTTATTCACATGTATGCTTTACTTATTCACATGTATACTTCACCTATATTGTGTGTATTCACGTATATGCTTCATGCTTCCAATGCATAGCAACAAAAATATTTTGGGGAAAAATTTGACAAACCAAAAGTATAATACTTTGTGAAAAAATCGAGAAAAGTTGTACAACAAAAGATAAAAACTTTTTATTTTTAAATTGAAAGGTATTTCCATAGCATATAGAGATATAGAGAGCAAATAAAATAAATATTTTAACTAATGAATTGTAAAAAATGGATTTTTGTAGTTTATATTCATGTCGTTGATTACATTGCATTACACATCTTTCAAAGTCAAAGCATTACTTCACTTTGCATAACTAATAAGTAGATGTTGATAGATGCTAAAAATTTAATTACAATATAGTTTGTACAAAGTCAACCTAAGAAGTTATGCAATTTCTTCACATTGCATAACTAATAACTAGGAGTAGCTGCCAATTGCATTTTCTTATCATGGCATTCTATGAGACCAAATTTCTTTGAGATAATTTTTCAAATAGTTCCCTGCCTTGTCCATGTTACCACATTTTTCATACATGTCTACCAAAGCATCTATAGAAATATACTATTGGATGCTTTTAAAACTATACCTTACACTTGCTAATGCAAGTTTCATTATTAGGTCATAATATCAAAAAATATGAGAATTGTACTTCTTGCTCCCACTTGTGGTATTAAACAATATAATATTGCATTCAAATGAGATCACACTTTGATAAAAAAATTCTTATTGATCGTGAGAAGTGATGACTCAGAGTATGGCATGACTTGATTTTTAACAATATTCAACCATTGCAAGGTCACTCACTTAGCTACTCTAGACACATAGGTTCAAGAATTTTATTTATTTAATGTCAACTAATTTCTTCTCACGCCTTTCTATTGAGCACCAGTTATGCATGCTCCAACAAAACCTTTATCTACTATTGTGCAACGACATCTCTAAATAGGTGAGGATGACTTTTGTTTCTCAAGAAATCTACACATATCACTCACGTTGTTTCACCTAAGTAATGTAAGAGGTCACTCTGATCTTCTTTCAAAACTCAATGCCTAAAATGCCAGGCAACCACTCCTTTGATCTGGTCGTAGAAGAACCCTCATTCGCTTGCCCCAAAAGGTAGTGGATGCTTGTAACCAACACATTACTTGTGTGTTATGGATCCTTCATCTGTTCAAAAAGGATCATGCCTTTGCTCACATGCTAGAGAATGCCACTTTTGTGTGGCATGCAACTAAGGTAGTTGAGCTTGGCACATTAATCTCTTCTCAAAACATTCTTTGCAACACCACACTCTTCACAGACTTCACCATGTAAGTACAGGGTTTCTAACTTGGGAAACAATGGTGGTAGACTACAGATCTTTCACATCAAAACACCGCACCTTAGATGGCACGATCTATTACACGCATCAACACATATCGCAAGCATAGAGACTTTGATACCATATGTTGGTAAAATGCAAAAACGTTAATGGTGAAAAAATTCATTCATCATGCATTTTAGTATACAAGATACAAATAGATCCATGCCTAGAGAAATAGAGTAAGTTGATAAGCTTCTATAGAAAATTTCTTAGGACGATGAATCCTATATATGGCCATTAAGTGTAGACAACATTGAAATAGTGTTGGCAACCGATTGAAAAAGAATTCATCAAGACCCTATATGCCAAATAAATCTCTTAATTTGAAGACTTGCTACTATGCAGCCTGAAATGATTGTTAGATTGTTACCCTTTTCAAGTTGGTTTTGAATCTCAAGATATGAATTAGGAATGAAATTTGAAAAAAAAAACTTGGGATGATGTGGTTCCTTGGTTCATCTGTTGGGATATTATTTTAACTGTCAAAAGAACATTATTATTTTAACTGTGAAAGAGATTATGTTTGTCAACTTTTTTCCCCAGTGAAAATTTGCCACCACGGGAAAATGCCTCTGAGATAGCGAAAACCGAGTGAGGTTCTTGTGGAGGGGCCCAACATGATCCCATAGGCTCAGAAGAGAAATTTCTAAGCATCCCGGTGTCTAAATACTAGCATGTTGAAGTTCACAACCATTTTGCACTTTGGACCCTTGAGGGATCGATTTGGTTGAACGTAGCTCAAAGTGATTTCGCGTGTTTGGGTGCGAAAGAGGACCATTCCTAGCGTAAACGTACCCACCCGAATGCGTTGGAATGGTTTGTTTGGTCACACAAGATGTAGAATGAAAGTTGCACCACTTTGCAACTTTCAACTACTTGCATTTGACAACTTTTTCCTCGAGTGAAAATTTGCCACCACAGGAAAATGCCTCCGAGATAGGCAAAACTGAGAGAGGATATTGTAGATGGGCCCAACATGATCTTGTAGGATTAGATGAGAAGTTTCTAAGCATCACGGTATCTGAGTAATAGCATGCTGAAGTTTGTAGCCATTTTACACTTTGGACCCTTAAGGGATTGATCCGGTTGAACGTAGCTCGAAGCGATTTCACGTGTTTGGGTGTGAAAGAGGACCATGCCTAGGGTAAATGTACCCACCCAAATGTGTTGGAACGGTTTGTTTGGTCACACGAGATGCAGAATGAAAGTTGCACCACTTTGCAACTTTCAACTACTTGCACTTGACAACTTTTTTCCCAAGTGAAAATTCACCATCACAGAAAAATGCCTCCAAGATAGCAAAAAATGAGAGACATTATTGTAGATGGTCCCAACATGATCTTGTAGGATCAGACGAGAAGTTTCTAAGCATCACGGTGTCCGAGTAATAGCATGCTGAATTTTGCAGCCATTTTGCACTTTGGACCCTTAAGGAATCGATCTGGTTGAACGCTGCTCGAAGCAATTCCGTGTGTTTGGGTGCGAAAAAGGACCATGCCTAGTGTAAGCGTACCCACCCGGATGCGTTCGAATGGTTTGTTTGGTCACACAAGATGCAAAATGAAAGTTGCACCACTTTGCAACTTTCAACTACTTGCATTTCACAACTTTTTCCCCAAGTGAAAATTCACCACCACAAGAAAATGCCTCCGAGGTAGCGAAAACCGAGAGAGGTTATTGTAGATGGTCCCAACATGATCTTGTAGGATCATATGAGAAGTTTCTAAGAATCACGGTGTCTGAGTAATAACATGCTGAAGTTTGTAGGCATTTTGCACTTTGGACCCTTAAAGGATCGATCTGGTTGAACGTAGCTTGGAGTGATTCCGCGTGTTTGGGTGCGAAAGAGGACCATAAATAGCATAAACGTACCCACCTAGATGTGTTGAAATAGTTTTTTTGGTCACACGAGATGCAGAATGAAAGTTGCACCACTTTGCAACTTTCAACTACTTGCATTTGAAAACTTTTTCCCCAAGTGAAAATTCGCCACCATAGGAAAATGCCTCTGAGATAGACAAAACCAAGAGAGGATATTGTATATGGGCCAAACACGATCTTGTAGGATTAGACGAGAAGTTTCTAAGCATCATTGTGTCCGAGTAATAACATGTTGAAGTTTGCAACCATTTTGCACTTTGAACACTTAAGGGATCGATCCGGTTGAACGTAGCTCAGAGCGATTCCACGTGTTTGGGTGCGAAAGAAGATCATTCTTAGTGTAAACGTACCCACCCAGATGTGTTGAAACTTTTTGTTTGGTCACACGACATGCAAAATGAAAGTTGCACCACTTTGCAACTTTCAACTACTTGCATTTGACAACTTTTTCCCCAAGTGAAAATTCGTCACCACAGAAAAATGCCTCTGAGATAGCCAAAACCGAGAGAGGTTATTGTAGATGGTCCCAACACAATCTTGTAGGATCAGACGAGAATTTTCTAAGAATCACGATGTTTTAGTAATAGCATGTTGAAGTTTGCAGCCATTTTGCACTTTGGACCCTTAAGGGATCGATCCGATTGAACGTAGCTCGAAGCGATTCCACGTGTTTGGGTGCAAAAGAGGACCATGCCTAGTGTAAACGTACCCACCTGGATGCATTGGAATGGTTCATTTGGTCACACGAGATGCAGAATGAAAGTTGCACCACTTTGCAACTGTCAACTACTTGCATTTGACAACTTTTTCTCCGAGTGAAAATTTGCCATCACAGGAAAATGCCTCTGAGATAGCAAAAACCGAGAGAGGTTATTGTAGATGGGCCCAACATGATCTTGTAGAATCAGATGAGAAGTTTCTAAGCATCACGATGTTCGAGTAATAGCATGTTGAAGTTTGCAGCCATTTTGCACTTTGGACCCTTGAGGGATCGATCCGGTTGAACGTAGCTCAGAGCGATTTCGTGTGTTTGGGTGCGAAAGAGGACCATGTTTAGCGTAAAAGTACCCACTTGGATGCATTGGAATGGTTCATTTGGTCACACGAGATGCATAATGAAAGTTGCACCACTTTGCAACTTTTAACTACTTGCATTTGACAACTTTTTCCCTGAGTGAAAATTCGCCACCACAGGAAAATGCCTCTGAGATAGCCCAAATCGGGAGAGGATATTGTAGAGGGCCCCAACGTGATCTCATAGGTTTAGATGAGAAATTTATAAGCATCACGGTGTCTGAGTAATAACATGTTGAAGTTTGCAGCCATTTTGCACTTTGGACCCTTAAGGGATCGATCCAGTTGAACGTAGCTCGAAGTGATTTCGCTTGTTTGGGTGTGAAAGAGGACCATGCATAGCGTAAACATACCCACCCAAATGCGTTGGAATGGTCCGTTTGGTCACACGAGATGCAGAATGAAAGTTGTACCAATTTGCAACTTTCAACTACTTGCATTTGACAACTTTTTCTCCGAGTGAAAATTTGCCACCACAGGGAAATGCCTCCGAGATAGCAAAAACTGAGAGAGGTTATTGTAGAGGGGCCCAACATGATCTTGTAGGTTCAGACATATATTTTGTAATCACAACAGTTTATGAGTAATACCCCATCAAATATTTTTTCCCTTTTGCAGTTTGGACCCTTAAGGGATCGTGTCAGTTGAACCTATCTCAGAGCGATTGTGCTCTCTTTTTGATGGAATTAGGTGGGAAACAAAATTAGCTCCATTTTAGTTATAGTTTGGTTGGATTTCAAGTGGTTAGGAGAAACATTTTCTGGGGTAACAAATCTGGTCTAAACCTCTATCTCAGTCTGATTGGCCAAAATCCCATGTTGAGTGGCAAGGTTATCCTATTGTGAGTTTGGTGAATTGATGTCCAAGTGGGCATATTTGAGAGAAGTTGTGTCATCTCTCCTATTTGGTTGATCCACTCTACATCATGGTTCTTGTTTGGATCAACCTCATTAGGTCCCCTTGTGGCATTGTAGATTGGTGCATAGCAGTTGTTTGGTTGAATGTCATACCCTAAGGTATGTTAGAGATGACCTAGGTTGCATCGATTTCTATGAGGCATATGCTGCCCCTACCTTGTCAACCCTACGTATTTGGCAAGCCAGTGAGCTCACTAGCTTGCCAATTCGGTAGGATTGACAAGGTAGGTGGTGCAGGAGCACCTTGGCACCTAGGCACCTAGTCACAAATCTCCATGTTTGATGCTCAGAATGCACCCTTGCATTAAAAATGTGTCAACAAGTGAGTTTGAAAGCCTAAAAGGCAACATGAAAGATTGTATCTCAATGACCTAATGGAGTCATTAGTTTAGTTAGTAGGAAAAGTGATACAGTTGCAAATTTGTGAGTTGCATAATGCAACAAATTTGTAATTGCAATGGTTATGTGTTTTGAAAAGTTGGTTTCTTGGTGGTTAGGGGCATTGATCAGTTATAGGAGGATGAGAAATTCTATGTAAAGCCTGGAGAGGCTCGAGTTGTGGTTGTTGGATTGGAGGGAAAAAAATAAAGCTTGGAAATTACCATAGTTGTCGTGAGACTGGTACAGGTACATTTTTTGAAAATAGGAGATGGGGGTACTTGGAGACACCATTTTTTTTTTAATCTAAAAATTTATAATATATAGAAAATATGAAAATGTGACATTGAAATTTCAAAACAATAGTAGTAGTAAATTTTAAGAATGAACATTAACTTTAAAATTTAAATACACAAAATGTCAAAATGTCAAAATTCAAATCCAAATGTCATTGTCACATTATGTCAAAGAGCCAAATAGTTCATACTTCATACTTCAAATTCCATAATCATAGTTTTAACTTCTAAGTTCACATTTGACATTACATATTTGATTACATATTGAAATAAAAAATATTGATAGTTCGATTGGCTGATATGCAAACAAAAAACAAAAATCAGAAATCTATCTGATATCTCATATCATCTATGTCAAGGTCCTCAGTTATGAGGCTCTCCAAATACTCATCACTCTCTAACTCAAGTTCCTCTGTTGGTAGTAGAACTGGGGGTAAATCAATAAGGCCATTTGGTTCAACCACTTCATCTACTATGGCTACAACATCTCCATCGGGTGAAATTTGGTCCCATTTTGCTGAAGGACCCTCATTGTATGCAGGATCTATATGAGAGAGAAGGCGAAGTGAGTTATGAATGTACACTAGGTTCTCTGCTTTATTTGACCCCAATCGGTTCCTCTTCAGTGAATGAATAAAACCATAAGTACTCCAATTTCTCTCACAAGATGAAGAGCTAGCCACTTGTGAGAGTAATCTTATAGCAATTCATTGCAAATCAGTTGTTTCACCTCCATGGTTCCACCACCACTCTATAGGGTCTTTTTTTGCTCGCATACCATATAAAGCTTCCACAGAAGAAAAGTCACCATGCCCACGTGAAAACTTATTCCATTGACTCCTCATAACTGATGCTTCCTCACCTTGGCCATATATCTTTTTTATTGCAGCCCAAAATCCCTTCATTAGCTCTTTATCCTCATATGGAGCCCTCTTATTGGTCTCTTGTATATTATGCCATTTAGGATTTGAGGCATAGGCAACACAATGAAGAGGTGTGTTAAGTTTGTTTCATCTTCCATGTAACTTTTCTTCTATCAAAGGATATAGTGAAGGATCTTTTGCATCTGTTATCTTCTTAATTCTTTCACACATGGAATCTATTTCTTCATAAATTTCCCCCAAACATGGCTTGTCTGAATCTGCAAATTTGATCACCTCACATATGGGTTGAATAAAGTCCACAAAAAACTAACATCAGCCCAAAAACGGTCATCAAGTATCATACCTCTCACCTTAACTACATCATTTGATGTAGATTGCCTCCAAGCTGCCCATGCATCACTAACAACTGTGGAACACAAAGCACCTTTCACTTCACAAAGACGGTGAAGAAGAATAAAATAAGAAGCAAACCTTGTATCAGTTGGTTTGAGAAGCTCCATCTTGGAAAATTTTCAATAAATAGTGTAGAAGTTGAGAAAATACAACTCCACAAACCCCGAAGATCACCTGCATGCAAATAACCTATCACAAAAGAAGAGATGGAGACAAACAAGCAACGGTTCTCTGAAAATTGAAAATGTATATATCAGAGAGAATGAGAGAATGAATTGATATGATAATACAATGAGATCAATCCTTATAAAAGGAGATCGAGAAACTCTAAAGTGTAAACCCTAAAAGAAACCCTAAAAGGAGAACATTTAATAATTAATATAATTATTAAATGTCACTTTATGCAAACTAAATTGAAATATTAAGAAGGGAATAAAGGTAACTTAATTAACACAATTAAGTTAAAACCTTTACTCTAACACCCCCCCTTAAGATGAGCAACAATGTAGCTACAAACAAGTGCAAAAAAATAAAGGTAACTACAATGCAGGAAAGACAAACATGGGTCCTGGCAACTAGGCCAGATCAGGTACCCATATACAACCAAATCTCTGTAAAGTGAAGAAATAGAGAAAACCTCATGGGAAAAACTCTACTCCAAGAAGAGATGTTGAAAGTCATGAAGAAACATCACTGAAGCAGAAGAAGCTACAAAGAACTGTTGAAAGATTACTGCAATGGTGCTGAAGAACCTTCGCTGAAGATAAGATGATCAAGATCAAGAAGACAACAATCTACATGAGTGCCCCAAAACGACACTACTCGAATCAGATGGAAAACAAAGGCAAACACCTGGAACGAAGATACAAATGACACAAGTACCAATAGTCTGAAAACACTGATCAACTGAGAATGGAAGATCCCTTCTAAGGCGAAACCAAGGAAGCATGAACACGAACAGTATAATACCCCCCCATAATGTTGAACTGGGAGAGCTTGACAGATCCACTGAAATGGTGTGTAACACCTTGTAGTGCATGAAGGAGAAGATACAACATTTGAAAGTGCATAAGAAAGCACCTGCAACTGAAAAAGTGGTGTGCAAAATAAAACACACATGCATGAGGCTGGAATCATATGGATCCACTGTCATCATGGAGGGACACTCACCGAACAAAGGTGTGATGGCAAACAAAGGAAAACTACACAACCCCCCATGGCACTTTATAATACAGTGCGAGTACAAAATATGGCACAACCTTATGTGCAAAATCCCCAAAAAATGCATGTACAATAGTGTGGCACTTTATCTCAGTGTGTTTACATAAAAGATAGCTTACAAATGATGCTCAAAAACTAGAAATACATGAAGGACAGCCACAAAACTGGCTGTAGAATGCACCAACAGAAAAAATAAGTGATGAGACCCACACCACTCGAAAGTTGACAGAACTAGCTTTCCGATGATATCTCGTTTGCCAAAAAATGATATCGTATGCCCAAGTTATGACCTCTGGAAGAAAACAACTCCAAAGGGGAAAAAAGCCAGTGCTGCATTAAATTTGATGGTCATATGGCTGTCGCAACAAAAATGCGGGCTTAAATTTGACAGCCAAACAGCCGTCACCACATTTGTGCAATTTGGCTTATTATAGAAAAATTGTTTTTTTATTAAAAAAAAACAAACCCTAATTTTTTAAAAAAAATGGAGGTAGGGCCAATGACGGTCCAGCACCATAAAGCCTTTAAACTGCAATTTTTAATTTGATTTAAAAAAATCAAAAACCTTTTACAATTTTTTATTTATTTATTTTGAAATTAAAAATTAAAAAAAAATTTCAAAGCTGCATCTGAAAAATAATTCCAAAAAAAAATTAATTTTTTTTTTCCCAGGATGTAGACGGACCGCTATACGACCGTACTTGCAAAAAAAAATTTGCTCCAAAATTCGACTTTGTCCAAAATGGATGAATGAACAGTTGATTTAGGGTTTTTGGACCGCTGCGGACGCAATGGCAAGCTCCGTTTGGGCTCAAAAAGCTTTGAAATTGCAGATGTGCCTTGGATCAAAAAAATAAACTCCAAACCTTTGAAGCTCCAAAACCTTCAAAACAAGAACAGGAAGCAGCAAATCTGGAGCTCTTATACCATGTAGAAGTTGAGAAAATACAACTCCACAAACCCTGAAGATCACCTACATGCAAATAACCTGTCACAAAAGAAGAGATGGAGACGAACAAACAAGGGTTCTCTGAAAACTGAAAATGTATATATCAGAGAGAATAAGAGAATGAATTGATGTGATAATACAATGAGATCAATCCTTATAAAAGGAGATCGAGAAACCCTAAAGTGTAACCCTAAAAGAAACCCTAAAAGGAGAACATTTAATAATTAATATAATTATTAAATGTCATTTTATGCAAACTAAAATGAAATCTTAAGAAGGGAATAAAGGTAAGTTAATTAACACAATTAATTTAAAACCTTAACTCTAACAAATAGCTTGTGTTTGGTGATGGTTGCATATAAACATTTGAATTTTTATGCCCTTTTCTATGAGAGTTGAAACCCACTCAAACTTGCCAATATCTTTGAATGCATTATTCAACGAATGCACACAACATGGTGTCCAAAATATATGCTTGTATTTCTTTTGCACCAACATGTGTGTTGCTTTACAAACATGGGAAACATCTGTAACAATTTGGACTACATGTGATGCCCCTACCTCCTCAATGTCATCACATAGCTGGTTAAAAAGATACTCTACATTTTTTTCTTGCCCTGAACAATCTAATGCCTTCAAAAAATAAGGCCCTTTGTTGCATGTTACCATGATATTAAGTAGTGGACAGTTTCTAGTATCCATCCTCCCATCCATCACAATGTTGCATCTTTCTGAAGCCCACACTCTTTTCAATGGTGTAGTTTGTTTCTCTAATCAATTTTTTTCTTTATTAATTAGAGTAGTGTGAACCTTTTCATACATAGGTGGTCTATATCTAGCTGGTGCATTGTTGATTGCTTGGACCATTTATGTATAGAAAGGTGATCGAGCAACATTAAATGGTATTCCATTGGCATAAAAGAAGCGTGCAATTGCTGCATCAACTGCTTCTCGGCCTTGCGCATCAAATAATCTGCCAATGGGGTTTGAGATACCAATGTGTGGCCTCTTGTGAGACTGAGAAATTTCTATTGCTACATCTCTTGAAGACACATCCACCTCTACCTCTCTAATTTGAGTTTGATTTGCAACAATTGCCCCTGTTGCCCCTGTTGTTGAAGCATGAGAGCTCATATTAGAAACTTTACCATCAACCCTTTCTTGATCTCTCACAGCCTCGTATCGTTCCACCTCATTTATACAAGGATCAACACCTTTTCCAGGTATGTGAAGGAAATGAGCCCTCACCCTCATGTAAGTACCTTGCCATGACATTGGGCATAATTTGCATGAGATTGTGGTTGTTCCACCTGAACCCTTCGACCCCTTAACATGATCAACATACTTCCACAATGGATACAAGGCTTGTTTGTTTCCCCCACTCAACATTCTTGATTCAAATTCAGAAATTCTACAAAAAAACAAAAAGAGTTAATATTCTTAAACCATAGATAATAATAGGACAGTGATTAGATCTCACATACATCATTCACAATGGTTTACAGACAAAACAACATTATGATCCATTTATGGCATGAGAATAATAGACATAAGAACAATACATAGTTTCAGGGTAGAAGGCAAAGCATGAAAGAGGCAGGACAATCCATACATGGACAATTAAAAGGATAGTTGGGTATGCAAAGTGAACTGGGGTAATGACAGTCATAACATGATACATAGACAAGTATGTGTATGGAGGGAAGCACTATGGAGAAAGGGCAGTGATCTTAAAGACTTAAACACATAACCTAAAGAATGGTCCAGGTTCGTGGGAGTTAAGGAAAGCTTTAAGCTTGATGCATTTAAAAGGATCTTTCAAGAACTCCCCTTTTCACTTGAAGTTTTCTTGTTTTTATTTGTTCCTTGGTTTTTGTTAGAGCAACCAATAATGGAGAGCTGGAGAAGTCACTGTATAATGGTTGATGTATTAAAGGACTGGATACTTATTGCATTTTCAACAGTAGTGTTTTGAAAGTACCTACTAGCAAGATTACTAGATAGAATGGCATGGAATGCATGAAATAGGTTGTATAGTTGAGAGATTACAAGATTTTTTATTTTGAGATACTCGATGTCAGGGAGCATTGTTAAAAAAATGTAGCACAATACAGTGACATCACTGTCATGGCAAATGGAGATGATAGTTACCTTGGATTAGGATAATGACTAAAAGAACAGAGAAACTCATAAATAAGAGAGACAGTCATGAAGACAGTTGACAATGGGCAGTCAAGTGACTAATGACAAAGACATATCACATTCATGAAGGTGGTTTTCATATCATGATAGTCATCCTTGCACATGACAATTGACTTGTGTTTGGTGCCTTGGCAAGGTTTGGTTTAATCTTTTAGTGCCTTAATTCATCAAATTGCTCCTACCGGGTTCCTGAACAACCTTACAGGTTTGGGGTTATTCTAATGGCATAACCATCATCCCACCTACTATCATCAAATGTAACTTGGTAGGATAATTTAGTTGAGTGTAGGGAATGTTATTTTAGGAGTAGGAGGTGTGGAAGGATTATCCTTTGGCTTGAAAAATATGCATCAGTAGGGGCAATAAAATATGCCTTTCTACAATTATATTAAACATTATTTCATTCTTACTAATAAATCGACATGCTTTTCCTTGAAGACAAATTTAAATGTAAACCATGAATCATTAAAACTAATTTTAAATGTAATATACACATTTAATTGAGGCATATATTAAGGAATATACATATTTGCATGTATTAATTTCTCATAATTTTAGTATATCAAAAAATACATTAATTCAATGACAAATATTATAATAGTGATGGAAGAACATCTTGAAAATCTTCCCATTTGTCAATACTTGTAGCAATACATGCAGAGAAATAATCCTCCCATTTCCAGCACAGATAATGAAATATATTGTACTTGAGAAGCAACAAAAGTAGTTGCTGCCCAGTTTCATTTTTCCATTCCACCTCAGCTGGCCCAGCTATTTACATTCCAAAATGGTTCAAAACATGTACATCCCCTGCTCCCTATGAAACACATGGGTAGTAGCCTCTTTGTGGTTGTGTAGTATCATAGGAATTTGGTCCACAAAAAACTTACAAAAGCCTCTCAATCTTAGACATAGACACATAAAAATTAGTAAAAGAGCAATAACTAAATAATGTCAGTCATACAACTGACGAGACCTACTATCACCTTCATGCATGCTAGATAAGGAGGTCGATTGAAGGTCCTACAATGGTGATGCGCCCCTTCGCTACTTTATCATCTCTCGATGAACCTACATATAAATTTCAAATATATCACTGAGAGGCTTAACATAAAATATGTAGCATATAAGAATCTGATAAATCTAGGAGATGGAAAAGAAAGAGAAGATTGACAACCAGAAAATGCACCAGCAACCGATATTTCTCATACCACTGAACACTTGCACCACCAACCGATTTTGTTCTTTTCTTATATACTTTGACAAACTTCAGTATTACCTACAGTCACAATTAGAAAAGGATCAATGACAGTCGTAAATGCATATGACATCAAACAATAATGGTGAAAAAGCCTTATTGCAAGGTGTTGGTCCAAAAGAGTGATCAATAACATGAATTTACAAATTTAATGTCCTTACATAGAAATCAATCGAGGGAACCATCTGGGTTTGCTCTACTCTTTATTGTGTTGAGTATTGCCTCGTGGTCATACTCATGCACTTTCCACAAGTTCTTGTTCACAGGTCTGCCCTTATATTTGATCAAATGAACGTTGGTGGTGACAACAAGGTTTGAATAGTGAAGAATTTTTCAATGCATGTCGAAGTCCTCAAACAACCAAACTGCAACATTCTTAACTGGATACCTTCGAAGCCATGTTCTAATAACAACCACCGAACCTGTAGGATATTCTATGTTTTCTCCGTCTAAAACTGGGGACTCCAATTTCTTTTTGGCCTCGATACAACGACACAGGTAATAATCTATACCCTCTTCATTGTCTTCATCTGCAATCATCGCATAAACGTTCCCTACATTGATATGTTCATCTTGTTAGATTTATTTATTGAGCAACATAATAAAACTTGTAAGTAAGATATATTACCTAGTTCTAGTAGGTCCGATACATGATCAAAGTCAATGGATGATTGCATCTCTATGATTTGTAGAGCCGTCGGGAGCTGATAAGTGTCAAGTGGGGTTAGACTTCTTACATAACATTCATCAACCCATTATGTTGACTCACAATCATTCCATGATTGAAGTGTACATGCATAACAAAAGCATGTCATCTTCCTTGTATGGATAGTCCATGTACCTGCATTGGAGCTTCTAAAAGAGTGTAGCTTGCTCAATCCTATTAGTGTACAACAATCCTCATATTTTGCAATGTTAGTATCATCTACTAAATGAAAAAATCTACGAACTAAAGAATTACCTTCACTACCTGGACCCATTTCACCATTGCACCACTAGACAATTGATCTTGCATTTGTCAACTTTACACTGTTTGTGTACTTTAACTCTTCTCGTACTAGGGATATTTTGATACATGCACCTGCTCCATCATGCTCCCCCTTTCCATGCCTGACCTTTGAGAAGTTCCACATATGTTGAACAACACTAATCCTATGCATCTTGCTCAACCAATAAAACATTCTGGCATTCTTGAATTGTGATGTACAATTATCTGACCATATGATATGTTGACTAAATGATATGCCCCTGCTAGCTAGATCAACATAGAACATATGAAAGAAACCTTGAACAAACTCTGTAGAATGTGTGCGATCATCACTGATGTAAAAGTGATACTCCCTCAATACTTTCCTATTTTCCTCTGTACTATCATTTGCATGAATGAATGCTATATGCACAAATATAGAAACCTGCACGAAGTTGTAGTACTGTGATTGCACCTCATTCCATGGTTGTAGTGTGTAGTTCTTAGCGAAGTCAACAACTGAAATGATATGACGAAGTGGAAATGTGTCCTTGCATAACTTGAACTATGAGTCCAACCATTGTGCTCTTTGTGTATGCGTTGCATAAACATAGACCACCTGATCACAAAAAATGACCATAAACCAATACATTGGAATCTTATCACTGACCAATTCACGCTTCTTTGCTTCTTTCCCATCTTTTAGACTATATGCCACTGTCTTATATTTGCCAAATTCCACAATTTTGTCTCTGATTGTGTGTGTACTAGCCATGTGTTGGCAAATTGGCAAATGTTGCATGCCACCACAATGATCACATGTGCCATCCAAACATGATTTTTTGTAAAAAAATTTGACCATCTTCTCTTTCACATAAAATGGAAGACAAAAATTTCCTTGACGATTTAGGTGGAGGCATTATGTTACATTCCTGCAAAACATTGTCAGTATGCATATCTACACATATACGTCGATAAACATCATAATGGTTAGAAAACTCAATATGAACCCTACAACAAAAATTAGTGTGTGTGTAATTTATTTTGACATAAAAAGGCTTTAGCATTTCAAAATACCTTTGACACATTTTAATTTCAGGAAACTTTTGTACAAAATCAGCAAAAAATTGGGTTTGAGTGGTATCCAAATAATGCATTGGATGTGGCTCACGGTTTTTACTACCAATTCTCCTTCTTACAACATCTCTTTGATTAGGAGAGGTCCTTGTGTTATCCTTCCAATAATTCACAATTAAAGATCTCAAGCCTTGAGCATTTCTTGTGTCTTTCTGTGGCACTCTACCTGAAAATGCCCAAAACTCATTGCTATTTGGATCCTCCACTCTTTCACGCCTTCCTTTGGCTCTCATTAGAGATGATCTACTTATTTTCAAAGACTTACTTGCCTTTGTAAGGTTCACCTTGTTCCTTGTTTGACTGCTTAATAGTGTTGTTGTCATCACATGTCATGTGGCACAACTATCCTTCGTGCGTGAGGTGGAATCCACGCTCTCGTGCCCTTTGTTTTTCCAATTTGACATCTCTCTTAGATTGCATAGGAATTTGTGGATGTATGGGCTGAAATTCCTTTGCTTCATGAGCTACATTTTTTGATTCTCTTCTCCTTGCATTTTTAGTTGCACGTTCTTCTGGTGTTGGAGGCTTCGGTCGTTTCCTCGGCATGACCTTGAATGATACATGTTCACAAACACACATAGAACAAAAGTAAGTAATGCATTTTACAAAAATATTGATATCACTGATTACATTGCATTAAATATGAAACACACCAAATCATTTTATGAAAGAAGGCAGCGAGTTGTTTTGAATTATCAAACATGTCTATGCTACACAATATTTTTCATACATGATGGAGTTAGATGTCTGTAGAGTTAGATATTAGAGTAGGGATTTTGAGTGTGTTTGAAGAGTTGGCAAAGTACCTAGAGGCTAATGCAGTACATGCAAGGATCCACAATGAACTTGTTCAAAGATTTAGAGGAAGGCTCTTAATAGACTTACACACAACTTGATCACTTAACTTACCAAGAAACACCATTTTTGATGTAGGGAGGGGTGGAAACCATTCAATACAACAAATCAATGAGAATCAATCAGATTCCAAAGCAAAACCAGATGTTCAACTGAAAATCCCAACTTCTGCCAAGCTTTCCCTTGTAGCATAGGTAACCCGGTTCAAGGGCCTTTTCACCAAGATTTTCCAAAACACTTGAAAAAATCAGGGATGATTAAGATACCCATTTTCAAGTTATAAAACATAGGTAAACCCCAACATCAACTCCTTTGGACCAACATTGACTTCCAATAGACGCACCTTGGAAAAGGCTATTCAATTAGCCTAATTTACAAAGAGAGTACCTTTTAAACACTACATATTCACTCAAAATCCTCAAACATAAGTATTTTATGTGTCAAAACCTCCAATTTCCTGATTTGTTTCCAGGTCCAAGACCTCTAGACCCCTAATACACCAAACCTTCAATTTCAAGCAAAATACTTGGGGTTTTAATGAAACTCCTATCTCCCAGACCTGCCAGACCCATACAAAGCACCAAACACACTTACCAGACCCTGCACATGGTGAATAATACATTACATGGACAATCCTTCCCACATTTTGTCAAAACACCACTTGAAGCCCTAATTTTCACCATGAAAAGACCCTGCTATAGTCCTAGAACATCATCCCAAACACCCAAATTTGACCCCACAACATTCTAAATAGGTTAGGCATGTATTTTAAAAGTTAGAGGACCCATTCCACAAGTTACAGTAGGCAGAAAAAGTGTAATGGGCCGAATTACATAATGAAACCCCTCAATCCAAGAACACTGTGAAAGTAGGTAGCAATAGTAAAAACAATATAACTTTCGCTATACTAAGAGTTATAAACTCTAAATAGATGAAAATGAAAGATAATTCATTAATCTACAACATCCAACTAGTTTCATATCATCTTAGAGTTTGTACAGGTCGTACAACAACAAGAAAAGTTAGAGAAACCAGTAAATTTCTAGAAAATAATGTTCTTCCTGATAAAAAATGGGGTACAAATCAACCAAAAACCTCTCCTTCGAGGAATTGAAGGTTATTAAACATATTCTAATTTAATTCCAACTCCCTCGAACTCTGCAACTTTTGCATCTTTTAGCAACTTTTCTGACCACATTTAGCCAAATTGCAAGCTATGACACAACTAAACTCCCTTAGCTCCAAATACATTATAAAATGGTCTAATTGACCTTATTGAACACAATATACTAAACATTAACTAAAATCCTAGAATTTGACCATGCTCACTAAAGATGGCATTTTTGACAAAATTGAGCTTACAAGGTGCTCCTACACCAGAGGCCTGGAACATTGATTTTGAAGTTGTGGACCTTTTGACTAGCATTATTGAACTTGAACTTTATAAAAGTTATGATGAACAATTCACGGATTAGAGTTTCTAGTAATATTGAATTTATTTCATTTTGTTAGGAGTGACTGTTGTATGAATACAATATTTCAAGCAATAGACTTACATATGGTGGGTTTTGTTAAAATCTTCCAGAGGTTTAGAATGGTAGTCATCTTGAAAAGAATAGCTTGTTATTTATGGATGATCTTTGTTTTGTTTTAGATGTGAATTGGTCAGTTCAACATTGAATTGAGGTTTTTGA
Organism: Sequoiadendron giganteum; assembly: GCA_007115665.2. Lineage (NCBI taxonomy): Eukaryota > Viridiplantae > Streptophyta > Pinopsida > Cupressales > Cupressaceae > Sequoiadendron > Sequoiadendron giganteum. The sequence continues at coordinate 187,811,060 of CM021109.1, read as the reverse complement.
GATTGAAGATTGTTTGAAACTGATCTAATTAAATGATTTTTGAAGGTTTTGTCTCCTTGCTATGCATCACTGACCTAGGGTATAAGTTGTTGCCACCTAAATGAAAACTAGAGACTCTTGTGTTTATTTTTCTCAAAACCAATTTTTTTATTTTCAACGAAGTCATGAAGAATATGAATTCAAAGAAGGGTTTGTGATGCTATATCTTATAATTATTCACTATTTCTTTTGCCATGAGGTAACTTAGAAAGACAATAAGCATTCTCAATTGCACAAAATTTCCCATTTTTTTAATTTATTAGAAAGGTAAATGGTATGAATGAATGGAAACTTGCATTAACAACTATGTCAACTCACTTGAATTTATCTAAGCACATGTTCAATGAAGGTGAATTTTTTATGGAACAAAAAAATTAATGGGCACTTGCATTAACATTGATGAAAGCTATTAGGTTTTCCAAATTAGATGAAAATAAAAGTTTACTAAATTAGTTGAAAAAGAATGAAATACGGTGAATTCCACTAGCCATGCTGGAAATGGACTACTATAAGCAATGCAAAAAGAATTCATAAGTAAATTTATGTTAAGTAAATGTCATGTTTTTAATTATTTTGTTCTTCAAACTCATAAAAATTGAACTTTTTTATGCAAATCCCATCTAATTCAATGTTGAATTCTATGTCCAATTGTTATGATTAATACAATCATTAAGGAAATCTAGTTTATATTGTCAAAAACAAACAAATATACTAAATATCAACATTTCAATTTACCAAAATGAATATATTACCTCAGATAATGTAAAATGATGTAGAAACTTCATAATGTCTTCTTCTACGTTGTCTACCATGCAGATTGGTGGTAAAAAGGTGATGGATCAAGCATAGATTGGTACAATATGAAGTCAACTACATAAAAAAAGGCATTTCTGACTCGAATAAAGCATTGAACCAAATAAATACATGAGAATGTGGGTCTGAATCACTAGGTCAAGCCTTATTTTACCGTTTCAAGGTAAAACACATTTGGCGCTCGCCAAATATGTTGTTGTGAAAAGGAGAGACCTGAGAGAGAGGGAGAGAGAGACAAAGTGGGAGAGAGATAGAGGGAGTGAGAGAGCGAGAGGGAGTGGGAGAGAGAGAGAGGGGGGGTAGGAGGGAGATACTTGAGAGAGAGAGGGGGGGGAGGGAGAGGGCATGGGAGGGAGAAACCTAAGAGAGAGAGAGGGAGAGAGTGTGGGATGGAGACACTTGAGAGGAGAGGGAGTCAAAGTGGGGGAGAGGGGGTGGGAAGGAGAGACCTAAGAAAGTAGGGTGGGAGGTAAGTGAGGCCTAACAAAGAGGGATTATGAGAGAGGGCATTGGAGTGACATTGATTAGTGTAGGTAACATGGGAGGGAGTGAGACCCAAGAGAGAGAGAGAGAGAGGGAGGGAGAGGGTGTGGGAGGGAGAAACCTAGGAGAGAGAGGGTGGGAGGGAGACACTTGAGAGAAGGAGAGGGATTCAAAGTGGGAGAGAGGGGGTGGGAAGGAGAGACCTAAGAAAGTAGGGTCAAAGGTAAGTGAGGCCTGACAAAGAGGGATTGTGAGAGAGGGCATTGGAGTGACATTGATTAGTGTAGGTAGCATGGGAGGGAGTGAGAACCAAGAGAGACAGACTTGAGAGGGAAAAAATTTATTCAGTTATATGGTGGGGGGGAAGACCTGAGAGAGGGAGTGGGACCCTTAAACCATGAACCCTATACCATTAACCCTTAAACCCTAATCCATCAACCCCCATACCCTCTTAATCCCTCAACCCTTAAACCATAATCCCTCAACCTCTCTACAATCTTAATCCCTCGACCCTTAACCCTCAATCCTCAACCCTTAAACCCTAATCCCTCAACCCCTATACCCTCTTAATACCTCAACCCTCAACCCTCAACCCTTAAACCCTAATCCATCAACCCCTATACCCTCTTAATCCCTCAACCCTCAACCCTTAACCCTTAAACCATAATCCCTCAACCCCCATACCCTCTTAATCCCTCAACCCTCAACCCTTAACCCTTAACCCTCA